>CM038479.1:2960441-3533327 GCA_021464305.1 Kandelia obovata | reverse complement strand
AAAAAAAAAAAAAAAAACACGTACAAAACCATATCATAATGAAATGAATATGTAGATAAAAAGAAACTTGATTTCAAAGAGGGACCTTGGTTTAGGAGCATCAGAAGCATTGGAGGTCCCTTCGTTTGCTGGAAAGTCGAAAAGTAGCACATTCTCTTGGGTTGTCAATTCCCCTTTTCTCTACAGCAGATGCAAGAAGAAGAAACAAAAGCAATAGTGAGTTCTTCATTTCCTATTAAACGCCTACTTTGGGTGTTTAGATACGATGAAGAAGATGAAGTCTCCCAGGATTCCGATCGGTCCTTTATTTGACCGCATTGGGCAGTGATTTGATGGAAAAGAAATTACAACAAGTAGTTAAATTGGTAATTGAATTAAGTAATATGCATACCGAGTCCAGCCATTGATCCAAATCTGGTAAATCACCAATCTGATGATAGAAGTTGTCAAGTTCTCCACCATGGCCGTCACCATCCATGAGTATCATAGTCCCCATCCTTGTTAGTACAAATTTCTGTTACCATTAATATACGAGGATCAGGAGGGTGGCTCTCTGTTAGGAAAGAGATATGTGCGGCGGACAATGGAGGGTTACGGAGATTGCAAGGTGAGCTGTCCCGAGGGAGCGAGGCATGTACTTATAAAGTGATTAGGTAGGGTTAGGGTTAGATATAGAAGGATAATTCTGGGATTGAAACAACAGTGGTCATACATGTATCTACTCGGCATTTTGTTTTCTTTCAATCTGGAAAAGAAACTTAATAAAAAATTACTGGCTAAACTGCTCTCGTATCTAAATATGAAAAGACAAACATTCCCTGTCTGCTTCCTAACAAACTGGCACACCTGTTGTCAGGTCGTGGAGTCTTTTTTCTTTTTCTTTTTGAATTTACTGGGCCCCAGAAAGCCCTAAGTAGAAAAGTGGCAGGTTTCCCGACCGGAGCGTTACGTGAGGGTGGGACCCGCGGTTAACTATTTTTCCTGCAAGTGTTTTATTTAAACAAAATATAGTGTGTGTTTTTCTTGGGAAATGTGTTTCATTGTAGAATATATATATATATATATATATAAAAGAAAACTAATTATTATAACTGCTCTTCACGTCTTGTAGCTTTGCGTTGGGTGGCGTTTATCTATGTTTAAATTGCAAAAGAAATTGAAGCAATTAAGGATGTTAAATTTTTTGACAGCCATATAATACTTAATATTGCCACTGAACGTTGATTTCCAGCTAAAGCCTACGTCTCAGAACAAATCCACTTAAAAACGCCACAGGATTTTCTTGTTAAGATTCGATAGCTGCTTTCATATATTTGCTTTAATTATTTAATTTCTTTCTGTTTTTTTTTCTATCTTTCATTTACGTCATGCTTTTTCCCTTCCACTCAGGAGGAAACGTGCTAAAAAAAAAAAAGAGGAGTCAATTCTAATGTCTCCTATAATAGGTTAAAATTTTTCGCTTTGTGGTCCATGCATATTCTTAATTTTTTTAATCTTCCTTTTTATATCTTCAAAAAATGCTTTCTTGACAACATGCAAATATACTTTAAACCTTTTAATTATTTTTGCATTCTCGAATCAAATTAAGTCTCTCTCATTAATATTTTTTAACTTCATTGAAATTATAATTATTATATAACTTTTAGAATTTAAAAGTTTAAGTTGAGAAGGAAAAAAGTTTATAAATATCATAAATTCGGTTGGGTAATTATATTTTAGTGATATGAGATTATATTTTTTTAATATGCCCTCTTGACACTCAATTAGTATATTATATAATAAAATTAAATATATCCAATAATATTGGATTGAATAATCTTTTTAAATTTTGAATTATATTAAAAAGTTAAATTTGTAGAAGAGAAATTTATGAATTTTATAAATTATGTAAGGACTTTATAATTTAGTGATGTGTAATATTATATTTATTAACAACGAGAAAATTGAAGAAAAAAAAAGAGTGTACCAAATCTCTATCATTATGATTCCCCACAAATCACATGTGCCCCATTTTTCTTTTTCTATTCTTTTTCTTTTTCTTTTTTTTTTTCCTTTGGAATGACAAGTTTCACTTTCTTGCCCTTACTTTCTTTCCATCTATTTTATTTATCTCGATTTTCTCTTTCGAAGTTTTTTTTTTTTTTTTAATCTGAATGCGCTCCTCTACATGAGTGTAGCGTATTCAGAATTTTATTCATAGAAACTTTGTATTTGACATTTTATAGTGATCCAATCAAATTATTGTCACATAAGACTAACAAATTTAATTTCTACAAATTATTGACGCGTAAGATAATACTTAAGAAGAAATCATCTTTTAAAATGACTAACAAAAGAGAAGCCAAAAAACCTTTACGTGGAAAAAATTTGTTAAAACATATTCTCTTGATTCGGCAGCTTGTTTTACTTTGCATAACTATTTCAGAAACATGGCATTGACCACGCAAAATGCTCATTTAAGAAATTCAAAATTAATATAAAATAACAAGTAACCTTCAATAATAGCAAGATTACGTGTTAATAATATCAAATACCTCAAATAATAAGTTTGAGGAATAGCTGGCTTAAATCCCCGAAATTAAATTGACAATGCAACAAGTTCGATATGGGTTCAGCAAGAAAAGGCAATTTCAATAACAATGCATATATTGTTCTGTAGCTAGTGAGTCTCATTGTCAATTGCAAAAGCCTACAGCTTCAGGTTCTGAAATTTGAACATGTACACCTGTAACAGTGAATTTTTTATTTTTTATTTTTAAAAAAGAAGAAGAAGAAAAAGAAGTTCAGTGTGGGAGATATATGCTTATATTAGATCAGAAATGATTGTATAAATATATTTTCTGCGATGTGAAATGTGAATGTAAGACATTGAGATGATGTAGAAAGGTTAACGAGAAAGTTAAGAAGACAATTACACACATGAAATTATTGCAATGAAAACATCCGGAGATGGGGGTCAATGTGAAGACCGGCCCTCTCGAACGATGGAGAATAGACTCCATTCTTTTCCCACCTGCAAAGAAAATGATTCCTTCCAAGTTAATCAGTTCTCCATCAGAGAAATTCTATGCGGTATCAGTAAACCTCATAAAACACCTATGATACCATATTATAAAGAAATGAATGTGCATATAAATGAAACTTGATTTCAAAGAGGGACCTTGGTTTTCGAGCATTGGCAACGTTGGAGGTCCCCTCGTTAGCTGGAAAGTCGAAATATTGCATATCATCTTGGGTTGCCGACTCCCTTTTCCTCTATAGAAGATGAATAAAGAAGAGGAAGAAAAAAAAAAAAACAAACCCATAGTGATTATTTCATTACCTATCCGATTCTTCAATATATAATTAATTAAACACCGACCTTTGGGCGTTTCGACGAAGATGATGATGATGTGTCAGCGTTTTGTGTTTTACTTCTTCTCTGATTGTGTTCCCCAGTGACAGTTGTATGCGGATCGAAAACAAATTGCAACAAGTATTCAGAGTTAATTGAACGTCGGAGCTAATGTCTTGTCCAAGTATATACCAAATTTATGAACAGACGTAAAAGACAAAAAGGCATACTATACCTCTTGATTTCGATTCAATTGGTCAGAAACAATTACTCCCTCTTCTTGATTCCCAGTTTCCTGTTAAAATTATTGACATTTTTGTGGTTTCTAACAATTAAGAAGGGATAAAGAAAAAAAAAGGAGGGAGGGGAGGGGGAACGTGGAGCAATTAAATAAGAATTTACTTGTGGATTAGTATTTGTATTCACAAGTTCGCTTTCCTGGGAACTGTCAAGTATAGTATTCGGCCAATTTGTTGTAGATACGTTGGGCGCTTCCTGGGGTCCTTGAGCCTTCTGCCTGCACAAAAACCCCGAGGTTGTTTAATTTGTTTTCTTGTTTATTTATTCAATGAAATATATCATATCTTGAATGTCTAAGTTGAGTAGTTATCTAAATTAAAGTTTTCAATCATAAGAGCGGAAAGGGACAATTTTGCATACATTAATCATTTATTAATTTGAATTCAAACAAAAAAAAAAAAAAAAGGGAGGAGGGGGTGTGGAAAGTGATACACGTACATATGTTAAAGGGAAATTATATCCAAATTAAGTTTCCAAGGAGAGGTAGAAGAGTCTGACCCTGGTAGCACGAAGTTCTCTGTTTGTAGAGCGGCAAGGCCAGGCATCGCGGAAGTCCGATTAGTTCGTCCTTGTGCGGAAGAAATTTGAGTCCTGAGCATAAACGTTCAGTGTCATTGACAAGCTATATTTGGGGAATTTGATCTAATTATGATATATAAAGATATATAGAATTGATACCCAGGCAACATTGATGATGCAGGTTGAATGGAGCTACTATTTTGTGGATTGATTACGATTGGACCTCCAAAATTCATCAGGTTCACTTGACCAAGTTGACCGCTCAAATTGTGGGGTCTGAAATTATGGACACTATTGAGCTTAAAAATGATATCTAGGCATAACATACATGAGGAGACTTGAGGGTACTGTTGCTTCTTTTTTAATGCCAGTGGCACCCTAATTCTCGTAGGTGTCCACAAAGAAAGCTTTAAATAAGTTCATAAGACCAAAGTCTGAAAGCCTCATGGTGCTCACAATAGGCCAAAAAAAAAAATCCTCACTCACCTAGAATGGCGAGTTTGTAGATTGAGTAAGCTTGGCATTCTCTGGATTGACTGATAGTTGCGATTCAACTGTTGAGTCCTGATTTGGAAGAAAGAGAGAAAAACAGAAGCAAACAAAGAAAAAGTTTTGATAATTTAACAATAGATTGATAGTGCTTATAATGCTTGAATCAAATTACATTTGAAAAAAAAAAAAAGCAGCATCAATATGCGTGAAAATAAGGATTTGAAGATGAGGTACATTGAAGTTGAAGTTATTGAATTAGGAGCGGCCAATGAAGAGCTGGGATACTGGAAATTTAGTACCCCATGAGTCCCATGGGATAGATTAGGCGTCCTGAGTTTAGAAAAAATCAAACTTCAGTCATTTATACTTAGGTTAACAAAATTAATTCAACTCACAAACAATTGCGCATTTTATATAATTAATTTAGGGTTAACGATTACTGTAACAAAAAGTACTATATACCTCAAAGCTAGGGAAGATGACCCTGGCAGACTGGTATTAAAACCTTGGGGATTGTATACATTAGACACCGTATGATCTTGATAATTTTGATTTGTGCACTGCTGGGGCCTGTAATCAGAAGATCAATTACTTCCCCATCCCTTTAAATGCCAATTATAATGAACAGTATACTATCAGAAAGATAATAACATTTTACAGTTATTTAGCTAAATGCATACCATTGTTGCATAGGCTGTCCTAACGCCACTGAATGATTATTATAAGGTGGAGCATACATGTTAGACATTCCATGGATTTGATTATGTAATGGCAGACCATTAACCAAGTTTTGAGTCCTGAATTATGAGAAGCACTTCTTAGTAATGTGCTATTTAATTATTATGTCCACGTACATATGATTTCTGAAAAACTATCTCATAGTGGCTTACCTCAAAGGCATCGAAGGTCTATATAGCATAGAGTTGGCATTTGGAGGATTGAATACACTAGATGTCATGAATTGGCTGTGATGTAAATTCACAAGTCACAAACTTAATATGAAGATCGCGAGGGATATCTAAACATTTAACTTTATTCAATTTTATAGTATCCCTAACAATATGATTCAATGATAGACCTGTTAGACTCTTAGTCTAGACAAACAAGAAAAGAAAAACTTTATTCAAGTTACAAGATCAAACCAAATGGTTACCCTGATGGAGGCAAATGCCTATAAGGAGAAAAGTTGTTAACTGGAAGCGAAGTTTGTTGTTGTGGGTTCAGCCAGGACGACGTTCTTCCATCTATAACTCCCGTCCCCAACTGCTGACAGCATTCAAGAAACAATTTATTTGACGTTGTCAGCCAAAATCCATTTGACACTGCAGCAAATGGGTGCTTGACTATTATAAAGCAGTGAATGTTGCAAGAGAATGATTAATGTACTTAAACGAAGAGGACTAACTATTGTTTGAGGATATTGAGCTGAATAGACAGGTGCTTGTCGAATATTGTTCCCAGTCATATTGTTATTTGCCATGTTTTGTCCCGATTGATCAGCAAAACTTGGAGCCATCCATTGAGGCCTATACCAATAACAATCACGTGATCAGCAACTAGGTATTGGACCCTCATTAAGAATTATTTATGAAAGGAATTTATATATGTGCTCTTCTATAAATGCATAATCTTATGCTAATTAAAAATTATAATAATCATGTGAAGGAGAGTGAAATTTTTTTTTTTAAAAAAAAAAAAAACAAGAAGAGGAAAATAACTAAAGAAGAAAACGTGACTGAGGGAATGAAAGAAAAAGCATACGTGACAAAATCAATTTCAAAGGAATTTTGCGATTGAGCATTAGGCGCATTCAGCCAGTTGCCATCGGATTGTGAAGGAAATGTCGGGCGAACCATGTCATTTTGTTGCATCAATCCCCCCTGATTAGCATCAAACTCAAAAAATGACATGTCCTGGTACTTTACAGGGTGATCATAAATCAAACCCAAGTGACAGATAGATGAGTATCTTCAGCATACCGTCGGAGGAGGAGGACAGGCTTCTGTCAAGGTTGGCAATACGCAACTATAGGAGGACGCCATAGTTTGCCCCACATTCGTGGAATTCCCAACCGGAGGGTCAAAGGCCGCGTATGAAGAGAGCACATGGCCTTGATGATTTGGATTTCCATGAGTTGGAAAGGATTCACTTCCCCCCAATATTCCCCGTTCCAGATGGTCCTATACGATGGGAATGAATGACAAATATGGAAATTTGATAGCCAAAAAGGCAACAACAATCGAAAAAAAAAAAAAGGAAAGACTACAATACACTTGGAAATAACAAATCTTTAGTTACCTGAGGATTATTTGAGGGTTGAAGATGAAATTGATTGCCGGAGTTTCCAATTGCCTCAGGCTGAAAGCATCAAATGAATAATAATTGACAAGAAGGATGTCAAAAGGTTTTGCCAAGTATTTTAAAAGGCTGAGACTACAATATATATATATATATATATATATAACTAAGTAAATAAGAAGGCCAAGTTTTGAGCTTTTTAGATCTACAAATTAAAATTCATGACACAGAAGCATGAAAGGGGAAATCCCATTTCATCGATCCAAATTGACATATAAGATTTCAACTTTCCTGCTGGCTACAACACACAGAAAATTGATAATTCCTATGTGAAAACAATTTGGATGAAATTAGAATGATTTTAGGCATAACTTAAACTAGGATATAAACGAGTTAATTTTATAGTGTATTTATTTACTAGTTGTGCATGATTTGTACCCTTGTTGAAGAAGAAGGTTTTGGTGTCCCCGTGACTGGGGTACCAAAAGAAGGTTCCGGAAAATTTGTTGCATTAGTAACTAAGGGATCAGGCATCTTGATACTGATTATTTGTTCATTTCCAAAGGTACTTGAATTACAGTTCAACAAATCTTGACGCTGATTGTTTCCAGCCGCTGGCGATTGGCTCTCCGGTTGCTGACCATAAAACAAAATAAAATGATCAATCGTATTGTTAATAGAAAATAGACTTTAGTAATAACTAACACTTCACAAAAGTGTTAACAAATCCAATGACAAACTTTAGTATAAATTTTGCCGTTAAATTTTCTTTCTTAGTGAAATATCATCGAAAAGAAATTGGTTTTAAGGAAACTATACTACCATAATCGGAGGGTCGATTTGTGCTATTGTCGTTGATGGAGGACTAGAAAACGATCCGGCAGGCTGTGCTAAATGTTGAATGTTCTCTTCTGTAGCGTCCAAAATATTAGCGTTTGCCGATGCTGCTACATTTTTGTCCATTGGCGGCGGGTTACTCGCACCTAACATTCCCAACTCTCTAATTTCCTGTTATCAATATGTTTATATATAGTCTTAGGGTTTGGATACTTCCAGTCATCAAATTGAAATAATATATTATTGTGCACTAAAGTTATAAATAATAAAAATAGCTAACAACCAGGTCATATTGTTATTTCCTAATTGAAAATTCAAGAGTACTTCAAAGCAATATTTATGATGATTAGTTGAATATAAGGAATATTGGAAAAGGAAAGAATAACATTTTTGCGACTCAAAGCATAGATATTCATTCACATACATAAATTGTCACACGTACATTTGAGATATTCCCAGCTATTTCTTTGGCGAAGGCTTCAATGGTGCCGTCATGAATCAGTCGACTAAGTAAATCATAGTCCAAATCTAAGTCATCAAGAGGAACATTTTCTTTCCGAGCTGAATCAGGCTCCATCCAATCCTAAACATAAAAGACAACATGGACAGCAGTCAAACAATGCCCGTCAATAATAAGTTGGCCGCATAGCAAAACATAACAGCCAAGCATTTCCTCATTCGATATTACATATAAGTTTACTTTTATATTATTGTTCCTTTTTTTCTTTTCTTTTCTTTGGATAAGTCAATTGCATTAATAAAAAAAGCTGCTACAAGACACCCCAATTTTCTGTTATTTGTCCTTTGTGGACTTTTTGGGTATCATTTTGAACTTTTAGTAGCTCTTTATATGAGAGACCCATTATAAACTAAACATAAAATTGACTTCTTCTCAGTGAGGAAGCCCGTTGAATATGCCGTGTTCAAGTGCTGAATTTCTAACATGGGCAAGGCTTTCCTAGTAGAGAAAACCATTTATTAAATAAGAAAACTGAAGAGTGATGTTGTATTGCCCCTAAATAAAATATATATGCATAAGGACAAGACCTCGCGGAAAGTAGGTCTCCCCGTTAAAGGAACTTGAAAGGTGTAACCACAGACCCCTGAATTATATATATATATATATATTTGCGCCACCATAAAACTAGGAACGAGAAAAAAGAAAACGCCCATTTGAATATTTTTCCTCGCTGGAGGTGCCATAGATGAACTGAGTCATCTGTTGTCACCTTTCTATGACACGAGTGTGTAGATTGGATAGGCACCCCCCCCCACCCTCCCAATGTATTTAACATGATCAATCGAATTTTTTCTTAGCATGAATCTTTTTTTTTAAAAAAAAAAAAAAAAGATTTTTGAAAAGCCAAAATCAAGCATAAAGTGGCTATGAAAAGTGAAGGCTGAGGAAAAACATTGATTCATAAGAAGAAAATGAGATCTGTTTAATTCATTACCAAATCTCCAACAAATCATAGCACAAACCATACGGGTCAAGATTATAAAAGAGTAAACCAAGCTCAAGAAAGCCAGATAATTGATAAATGTTCTGGTATGGGAAAAAATGAACAATTAAACACTTTGTTTAAGACTATGTTCACCTTTGATCTTGATGTACTATAGGTAGTGGGATAGTGCTGATTGGTAGGAACAAGAAGAAGCCACCCAGTTGACGGAGGTAGAAGATGATGCTTGGAAGAAAAAATAAAAGGGAATATGGCAGTGATAGTATCTATTGAGAGGAGTGAAATGCTAGGAATTGGGTAAGGAAGGTGGTAATTGGGACTGAAAGGAGACATTATTTATAGACAAGATGTATTGTATGTCACCAAATGATGAAAGGCGTTATGACTGCTTGAATTTTAACATTGCCACATTTTTTTTTAGCTTTCTTGAAAGATTCTTTTAGAAGTATTTATATGCTAGAAAAAGAAAGAAAAAAAAAAGGAAGGAAGAGAAAGAGAACTCACCTAAAGATGGGTTTATTGATCCCAGCTTGAGAAGATCTAATAGTTGTTCATTTTTAATATTAACCTTGATGTTGATTATGTAAACATCATTCAACAAATTACTTATAACGGTGAAGTTAGAATAATTTTTCATATTGACCATTCTTCCGAGAAAAAAGAAAGGGCGGGCAGAAGTGTAACAGAATTACAAATATGGTGTTTCTACTTAACAGTGTTCGCTTAATGATGAAGATTGTACTTATGATGTTCTTAATGGATCGCTCAAATTACCCTTTTAATTTTATTTTGTCCTCATATAAATGGTAAAATATAGTTTTTTGAGATCAAGTATATCAAGTAAATTATATTTTTTAAAAATAAAAAATATTTTTATACTATCAAAAAGTTTCTCTTACAAAAACAATTTTTAGCACAAAAATTTTAAATAAAATTTTGACTAGTGAATGGGAAGGCGAGGAAAGGCAACGTTAAAAAGGAAGCGACACTAAACAGGGAATTGATACTAAAATATATATAACAAAAGGTGTTGGGGTTGTGTTCAGTAGGGGAGTTGTAGGTTTTCAGAGTTTTACTGTTCGGAGATGGTGTAGCAGTATGATCTCATTAAGGATCGTTTGTTCACAGTGTTTTGTTAGCTATTCCCTTTACTTAGGGATGCTATAAAAAAAGTTAGACTATTGAAATTTTTGGCAAATTAATTATGGTCCTCTTTTGGAGGAGTTTGTTTCTGCCAAACTGTGGACCACGGAAGCAGTCGCGACTGAAGTTAGTGCACATTTTTACATCGCTAACATAAGGGGATTTTGTTTTTATGCACTTTACGACTAATTTAATGTAGAAAACGGACCCTAAAAGGTTAGAGTGGACTTAGAAAGCCAAATGATTGATTGGCCCCACGAAACCCAAAAAACAAAACAATAAAACATATTGAAACGGATGTGCCACTCGTGGGTTGCATTGCATGATTCCTAAGAAAAAGAGCAGGGGAGGGGGGGGCTACAAGATCGTAAATCGGACAAAAATTCTCGAGAGATTTTGCAGCCGTTCCTTCAAGAATCTCAAGTCTTTGCTGGGGTAGACACCTGGACGACACGTGTGATTGGTTGACTCTCAAGGCCTGCTTTCTTTGCTGGCTGGTCCCAGAATCCATTGATGATTTCTTGTCGGTCCTTTTGCCGTTTCACTTGTTGTTTCCAAAGAAAGCCTTCAAAATTATTGAAAGAAATCCAAAATTTAATACAAATACTTAGTTTGGAAGGCGAGAAAAGTTCTTTGCTTATACGGAAACATTTAGGCACATGGGGTCATGCGAGTAACTTCTAGTATTTAATTATTGGGATTATGCATTCATCGTGTTAAGACTCTTTTCTACCTAACACAATTCCACTATATTTTTTTCAATAGAAGTAATGTTTAATAATAATGTTATTCCTTTTGAGGCACAATCTTTAATCTAAGATCTTCATTTTGTCCCTTTTGTTTTTCTCCGCCAACCTTTAAGTTCAATAACTCCTTCTATTGACTTTTGTTTAATTTGATATGGTGCATGGATGACAACGAGACCATGGTATCACAAAACATCAGTTTTCATTTTTTTTTCTCGTTTCATAAATACCGATGATGTAGGCCATGACGGTAGCATCACATGAATGAAAGGTAGGTGGAGACATAGATAATTAATAACAGCGTGAATGTCTTGGCAGAAAACCAGGAAAAAAGACCACTTTAGTAAAACGACGAAGTAATTAAACGGGAAGTTTTTTATTTTCAGTATATTCTAATTTAGATGCTAACATTTGAAATATTGTAATTTAAGCCCTTTACTTTTAATCTCCTTTCGATTCAAAATTTTCTATAAAATGATATCCCTCTTTCCTTATGTCCTTTGTTGATTTTTTTTTTATTATTATTATTATCCAAACTAGTAAGTAAATGAAAAATGAATGAGACTGAAACAAGATAAAAGTTTAGGATTAAGATTCTATCTTTTAAAAATTTATACTTCGGATCATAATATGACAAGAGTTGTGGCCTTTTAAGCAATTAATCCTAAAATATTTCGCGTGGATCAGCGCATATGGAAGTAGGTTGAGAAAATGACAGTGGCATTCAAGAAAAAGGTTTGCAAGTGACGTAAATATATATATATATATATATATAAAGGAAGCTTTATTGCCGCCCGTTCACAGCGAGAGGAAATGATAATTTTTGAATGAAAGTATTCTTAATCAAACCATGGTTAACGAGGAAATGAAGTTTCTTTCTTCACCAGTCGGACTCATCATTGTCGGTTTCAAATCATCTTTAAGACTATACAAGAGACAGGAAATATAAGTGAAGAGCGTTTTCTATGTGGTATGTGGTATGGTTCACAACCTATTAGGGGCCCTAGTAGACCAAAAAAGAAAACACTGGGATATATAAGATGACACAGTGGTATTACCAGTTATGCCTATTTAATTATAAATGCAATAATTATAAAGAAAAACCGACTGCATAGCCAATGACTGAACAACTACATAGTCTGTTCATGTGATGCAAGAATCTGAATTAAAATGCAGCTACGGGGAAAGGCTTCACAACACTGTCGAGCGCTAAAAAGTCAATGTATTAATGTACATGGTATATACGTTATTTGAATTTATTTTTTTTTTTCCATTATGTTATAGTACAAAAATTCCTAGTTCTAGGTCTTAAATTACACATGATCTGGGGTTGGGAACAACTGGAGCGGACGACTTCATAAATGATGCGCGCAGGAGAAAGCAGATAGGGATTTTGGTGTTAATGTCATTGCCCACTTAGCTGAGGGACCTTGTTATTCTCATAATTTGCACCTTCATTTGTTCATCTCTACGCGGTGGCCGTTGAGCTGGTTCTCCACCCCATCGCCTGGTGTCATATCTGGCATATTTAGACCTACCATCATATGGAGCTTGCAGGATACATCCTCAGATTATTTCTTCTAACCATCATATTATAGAGTCAGTGATACTGGGCCCAAACCCTGATTCAGTATTGACCCAGATCTGCAGAACAATGTTTCCGGGTCCATAATGATCAATGCCTAAATCGAATTGAGCCTATATATCAAAATAAAAGTATATATATATATATATATTGCGAGGTTCAAAATCTGAATTTTGGAAATAAATGTGGAGAAATGAAAAAAAGAAAAGAAAAAAAAAAACCTTCGAATAACATGTCAAAGTGGAGAAATTTTTCTAGTAAATATATGCAAAGGATAGAGAGAGTTCAAATGCCTTCTTAATGAGCCCATTCATGGGCTTCAAAAAAATGAGACCTATCGATTTGCTTTGTTTCTATATTCTCTTTATTTCCAGTTTAACACGACCCACCCATCTTCAATCTCTGTCAACTTAGTCCATGCAAAAACGTTTTGTTTTTTCGTTTCTCTTTTCCCTTTTTGAATATCAGAATTTTCTTTTTATTTTTCAGAACAGGAGATGGGCCTAACACACACACGCACACACGCAACGGATGGAAAAGAAGGAGACTTAAAAGGAAGGGGTGTTACGCACCGGAGACGGAGACAGTAAGATAGAAAAGCTGACGGATAGAAATGGAGACATTGAAGGGTGCATGCTCAACTGATCCAATGGTCCTTGTACATTTGATCTTTTACACAAAATTCTTATAGCTTAAAAATTTCGTACTGATAATATCTATTGGATGGTAAACTATATAAAAATGATAACATTTTCTCTTTTCATAAATGCCTCGCACCTATTCTTACGTCGAAGGAGAGACTTCAGAGATTGAAATAGTACTGAGACTAATGGAATTGTACTTTGATTCGTCTGGCTCTTCTATTGATTCAGCCAACAGACCTGTTGGCTGGTACTTGGCAATAGAAGGCACCTAGTACTAAACTTTGATGTTGTATACCAGTTAAAAAATATTTTCATTTATATCCCTGTAATGGGACTCTTCCATCAATTGATATCGATCATATTGAACTTGACGTGTATTCCAAACTCAAACAACATACATAAACGTACTTACATCAATCAATAACAGATCAAATGAGCCAAAGTCACAGCGTGGTTGCTGCACCAAGTGGAAAAATAATTCAATTGTCTAACTGGCTGATCACATCAAATTTCATTCTCTCTATTTCCCTGCATATAGGCATCTGTTCCAACACCCCAATTTATGTTTTAATCAGTTAATTTATGCCATATTAATTTTTCTGGCCCTCCGATGAGGACAGCTATAAGCCAATAATTCCATGTTTAGCTGATCATTTTCCTTGGTTTTATTTTATTTTTTTTTATGGATAAGTTTGGCATCAACATACAGCATATAATGAGGACACCAAATTCAAGATCCAACAGAGATTGAGCATAGACTTCTTGGGAGGGATTAAATCCTTGGACTCATTGAGTAACTCCAAAGATTATAGCCAAGATTCAATTTTATTGGCGCTGGATAGTTTTGGAGTTTTTATGTAATTTTGTCAGGCTGTTGCAGCCTCCATGTTCATTCTAAATAAATGCCTCCCTACAGTTCCATTTGCTGCATTATCGCATAAATCACACAATTCCGCCTCAGCCACGTACGTCTTATAATTTCCAATATTGTGAACTCTAAGAGACTCGGTCACTTTGAAACTCGATATCTTGGGACACGTCGATCAGCCTGCTGTGATGAGCATGGCTTGGTCCAGCTAGCGCCTCATTGAGGTGACTGGCTCTGGCCCAATTTGTTCTTTCGATGATGCCTGTACTATATGCAAGGTTGCGCTTCCGTTTCTAGCTGCAACTGCTGTGAGCTTAGCGTGAGTGAATAAAGACCCACGATTGGCTTGTACAGCAGCAGGCGGCGGCTGTGTGAGATGGACGAGGTACCTCTTGGTGTTGAATAATGGACAGGACATCAAACAGAAGTTGGCACAATTTTAATAATGCGCAGAATTTTAAACCCTCTCGCATTGAAATAACATTCCAAAAGCTACCTCTCGGTCTTGGATAATGAACTAGACATCAATGAACTTACTGGAACAGGGTGGGATGGGGTAATCTGCTGCTGACAGCCTTTTTCTCTATCTTTTCATTTTTATTTTTTTTTCCTTAAAATAGTTGTAACTTTTAATAAGCATTTTCTGATAAATGGGTCGTGAAAAATTTTTAATTGGTAACGTCCAATATGCACAACGATCCCCATAATTGTCAAAATAGGTTAGAGAAGGATATAATTGGTAAGGACATTCTCTGTTGACAATCCGATGCTTCAAAATCCGCCTAAATATAAGCAACAATTAGTGCACAGGCATTATGTACCAAAAAAAATGTACTCAGATATTAGGAATCACAAGCTAATATTCTTTCCAATTTTTACCCTTAGGAAAACCAAGTAATCCTATATGTCAAGCAAGTTTCATGAATGGAAGGGAAATTTCTTTTTTTCTTTTTTCTTTTAAATGAAAAAAAGGGAGGGCAGTCTGTTGGGGCAGATAAAATGATCGAGATGAGAATAAAATCTGTAAAAGGATGCGTGTGACTATACATGCACATACCTGTCGGTCTAAGCTGTCTTTCCTTATAATCAAATCCTTCTTAGTGTAAGTTGTCCCCTTTGATTGTTCTCTCAATACCCTCTTGGGTTTGTAATAGCCTTTGGGAGGAGATGCCCAAAAGGACCCATCCCTTTATCATCCTCTTCTTCATATTTCATCCCTGCTCTTCTCTGCTATATGTAAGTTTATCCCATCCCCATTTTTTTTTCAACAAAATAATTGTTAGTGTTTAGTTTAGCAAGATATTAGAGAGGAAGGGGAGTCCAAGTCTGATGAAAGCGCAAAGAGTGTTCTGCACCCTAACCTAAATTTTTGTGGGAATTGGAAGGAGGTGAAAGACCAATTCCCAACCTCCCCAAAAACCCATAGCCCTTTGGCCGGGTTTCATTTGTGTCATTCCTATCTATGAAATGTTGACAAAGGTTAGTAAAAAAAGTTGGAAACTTGGAATTTTTCCAGATAATTAAGTTGAGAATGAGGATATCCCATGAACCCTGCATGATGCTTACAGGGCATGACATGGCAGTTGGCACCAAATGCTAATTTAAGTTCAAAAACTGCCATAGAAATCGAAGCTCCTATTACATATGCTAGTTACGTTCGTTATGTGAAAACATACTCATTCTTTTAACAGATGTCATATCCATATAAACTTACGATTCTAATGGTATGTGCCCATTCTTTGTTTTTTTTTTATCTCTTACAGGCAACTTGCTAGCAGTATCAGGTTGTGAATGTTCATGGCACCACCAAATCTTGACTTCACAAATATTAGCTGTCTTTCACTCTGTTCATAGCCAAACCCAATGCAGACCCCTCCCCAAAAACACAAACGCAAGCCCACAATATATTCCGAAAGTCCCTTGAGCGTCTAACTATGCATTCCCCAGAGAAGGACAACGATAATCCTCCCAATCCCAGTAACAGTTGTGCTAGTATGAGTTCTACAGGCTTTTTGTGTTGTAATTACGGCATTTCATCCCCACCATTTTCCACTCTCATTGGTGTAGAAAGCTGTCTTGATCTCAAAACCAATGAAGAAATTTCAAAGTTAATATCAGATAAAGAGAAGAGCATGAATTGTCAAAGTTATGTTCAACGTCGGAGTCAGCGAGATCAACTGTGGAAAAGGAAGCAGGAGGAGTTTCCACCACCAATACCATTGCTTGCGCGCACAGGGAATCTTCATTCCAGGATGCCTTGGGTTTTGAAGAGGTACTACACGAGTGATGGAAGGCTGATTCTCAGAGAAGAGAAGCTGAGGCACCCCGAGTATTTCCAGGCTCACAGATGCAACGCTCGCCTAACCTTGCAGCTCGTTCCCCTCGACAACGACGGCGGATTATCCTCTCAATACGTATCCAATGGTGAAGAAGATCATCATAACATTGAGAATCAGAACGGCGAGACTGATGGCCGGCATTGCAGTGCAGATGATCGTGATGAAGAAATAGAAGAAGGAAACAGGAGGAGAAGGCATAGTAGAAAGCAAAGACACACTAGTCATTGATGAAGATGAAAGCATTACTCAGGAGGATCACAAAGTGCCAGCAAAGGAGATCGGGAACTGTAGTGGGATTGGGAGTGCAGGCAAGTGCTTGGAGAACGTGATAACATGCCCCAACTCTATATTCGGGGTGCCAGTGCCAGCTCTCAGGCCAGTCGACGGTTAGACCCGACCCAGAGTCACATAATTAGAAAGAAACATTTGGGATTAACAAAAGGAGAACTCTCTTTTTTTGGGAGGCTGCAGCACAAGTCGACAAATCGAGAGACTATGTCTAGACAACGGATAGATTGTCTTTATTCTCGTTTAACCAGCCATTTTTATTTTCTTTTTTTTTTATTCTTTTTTATTCTTTTTCTTTTTTTGAGGAAGTTGATCATCACGAGTTTTTTCTTCCATGTTACATCTGTCTGTTTTCTGACGTGAAAATTTATGTGGGTGTTTGATGATATTAGTTGATGAAATCAATGAGAAGTTTGAAAAATGTGTTAATATAAGGGCCCGACCCGAATATGAGTGTGATAGAAGGCCGGTTACTGAAATGAAATCGGGGGCTCGGGCCATCATTTCCCAAGCTCTCACTAGCTGGGCATTTCCATCTGCTCTCTTTCCTTTTTTTTTTTTTTCCCTTTTAAATCGGCGGAGCAACCAAACTAAAAGCTGAAGGCAGGCCTCACTCAAACACATGAACATCACAATTCAAAGAAATCAAAGCCAGATTGTTTTCCCACTGCATTTCCAGTCTTTATCGTTTTATGTAGATTGTTTTCTTTTTCTTTCCCCCCCCCCCACCTTTTTTTTATTTTTTTTATTTTTTTACCAAATGAAGATTTGACTGTTATTGGAAGGCGAAGGCGAAGGAGCGGACGCAAGTTAAAAGCATCCCAAAACGTTAATGTTAAATATATAATCTTTGATCTTATAATTACATTATATATATATATATATATATATATGATTAAAATAATAATGATGATGATGTAATTTATGAGTCCACTCCGAATTTGCAAATTGACCCGTCGCACCATACCTAATATTCTACTCTATTAATCCAGAAATTATACATCAAACAGAAAGATTGAAATTATTAAGGGTTAATGATGAATTTCTTTTTTTTAAAAAAAATACATTAACTCTAAATCTATCACAACCATAAAATCTAATTAATGAATTTTATTAATCTTAAAATGCGTAAGTCTAAGATAATACGCAATATCAAGTAAAATTATCACACATTAAAATACAAATCTAACATGTATTTAAAAAAAATGAAAAGTTAAAATGCAAATATTATTAACTAATGTAAAATTCATCCATAAATAAGCAGTGGTTTTAGCTTTTTTTTTATTAAAAAAAAAAATTCAATATATTTATACTTTGACGGATTGTAATTTCATGTGGCACTGTATGTCACTTGAATTCTCCGCATCACTGAATTTACAGAATCTGTGAGTTAGATTTGACGGCAGAATAAAATATATATTTAAAAAAAAAAAAAAAAAAAAAAGGGAAACGTTCGTGCTTTTTTTTTGGGGGTTAACCCAATTATTAAACAAGAACCGTCAAAAAGAACTGGCAGTGCTGACGCTTAGGGTGCATGCACCTACAAAATTTATAATAATAATAATTATTATTATTATAAAGTGAGAAATATCAATTATCGTATGCCTAACTCTGTTTCGTCTCCATGATCTCTCTCTGCACTTAAGCTTCTGCCAGGTACGTACAGCCTTAAATGGTTATCAAGCCGACTCTTTTCTTTTTTTTTTTTTTTAAAAAAAAAAATTAAAGTTTTTTTTATTAAAGATCCGTGTAATGTGCAAGTGATGGCGAGTTTCTGTTCGTGGGTTTGGTTAAAAATACGGTAAAGTTATCATCTTTCTTTTTCTTCTCTTGGTGAAATTATTGTTGTTAACATGGGTTTCCTTTTGATTTGATTGTGTTTTATTGAAATTGAGTGCTTTGTCGTTTGTGATTGCAGTTTGTCAGCTCATTTTGTGATTAAACTGTTGATTTTTCTTCTATTTTGTTTAAGAGCGAGTTGTGGCTTAATGTGTTTGTGGGGAATTGTTATGTGATCTCTTGTTAAGACTGTAGTTGAATGCTAGAATCCTCGCTGATCTTGAAGGATATTCTGTTACTCTTTTTTTTTTTTTTTTGACATATTCGATCTGATTCTCCTGCTTCATTTTCATAAAATCAAGTAAATTGGCTAGTTTGTGGATCATTTTTTTGACAATTAGGGATATGTTTCCATTTTATAGAAAGAATGCATTCAAATTCACGTGGAGTAATTTGGATTTTTTTTCCCCCAAAAAAAAAAACGTTGGGGTGGGGGCAAGATTGAGTTCCTGAATATGCACTGATTTTCACATCCTGGTCATATATTTAATGGCTGGCTTTTGTTTCGCGACTAAGAAATGCCACTGATTCTTGCAGCAGTCACCGTTGTCGTGACAGATATCTTGGTCTCTGAGTTTCTTTATGGGAGCTATTTTAAGTTTGGCTGCTTCCAGGTGTAGGACAAATGAACACCATCACCTGCATAATTCCAGTGGCAAAAGGCAAAAGGCTTCTTGTAGTTCATTCGAGGAGAGCCCAAGATTGATTCCATGTCTTCCTGATGAGTTATCAGTTCAGATTCTTGCTAGACTTCCGAGAGTCAATTACTTTAATCTGAGGCTGGTTTCAAGGAAATGGAAGGAAACTTTAATGAGTCCAGAGCTGTATAAATTGAGGAAGGAACTTGGATTAACAGAGGAATGGCTATATGTATTGACTAAGTTGGAAGAGGATAAACGCATATGGCATGCTTTGGATCCAATATCAAGAAAGTGGCAGAGATTGCCTCCAATTCCAAGTGTTGTCTATCTGGAAGAATCTATGAAGGTTTCTTCTGGGCTTTGGCTGTGGAACAAAGTGGGGTCAGGCAATAGGATCGCTGAAGTTATAAGGAGTTGGCTTGGGCAAAAAGACACATTAGATCACATGCCTGTTGGCGGTTGTGCCATTGGTGCTGTTGATGGGTGTCTCTATGTGCTTGGTGGATTTTCTAGAGGTTTGACCATGAGTTGTGTCTGGCGATTTGATCCGGTCCTAAATGGATGGACCGAAATGACTTCCATGACTACAGGTAGGGCTTATTGTAAGACAGGCATTCTAAATAACAAGCTTTATGTTGTTGGAGGGGTTAGTCGGGATCAAGGGGGATTCACTCCTCTTCAGTCTGCTGAAGTCTTTGACCCTTGCAGGGGTGCTTGGTCTGAAGTCCCAAATATGCCATTCTCTAGTACTCAAGTCCCACTCGGCGCCTTCTGGTCTGACTTGCTGAAGCCAATTGCCACCGGTATGACTTCATACATGGGAAAGTTATGCGTGCCTCAAAGTTTATATTTGTGGCCCTTTTTTGTTGATGCTGGGGGGGAAATATATGATCCTGAAACAAATTCGTGGGCTCAAATGCCAATTGGCATGGCACAAGGTTGGCCTGCACGACAGGCGGGCACAAAGTTAAGTGTTGTGGTAGATGGTGAATTGTATGCAATTGATCTCTCTAGTTCTCTGGACAGTGGTATGATAAAAGTGTATGATCAGCAAGAAGATGCTTGGAAAGTTGTCATAGGAAAAATCCCTATTCATGACTTCTCAGATGTAGAATCTCCATATCTGCTTGCTGGTTTTCATGGAAAGATTCACTTCATCACAAAAGATGCCAACCATAAAATTACAGTTATGCAGGCTGATCTACGGGACAATTTGGGTGAAGAGCCCTTGAGCCCAACCTTCTTATCTGCTGGATCCTTGGATGAGCATTCTGCCTCACCAGCTGACTCAGAACGGGTTGTTTGGAGGGTCATTGCCAGCAGAGATTTTGGGTCTGCCGAGCTTGTCAGTTGCCAAGTTCTTGATATATAGCATCACATTGATTAATGAGGTTGGTTATTTACTAAAAGCAGCTACAGGTGAGAAAGTCTGCCTATATCTTGCATGAACAGTCCACATTACATGCAAGTCGTATTTTTGTTCTGTACCAAGCAATTTATTACCTTAGAAACCTGCAAATAAAAGGATGTGCCTGCGTATTTACAATGTCACCCTGTATGAACCTCCGATTGGTGTTCACATTTAAGATTGCATATGCCGCTAAATTTTAGACTTACTAAGCTGGAAAAATTCTGTTAATAGATGAACAATGAACAATGTAATCATCTTTGTGTTCTTACCAGCATAAATTCAGTAACATTCTGCCTTCACGATTGATGGTTTATTTATCTACCTATAACCTGTATGTTTGAAAGGAAGAATAGTTCATATGCCTTATTGCTCCAGTTTTGAACAACCACTATTTCCAGTTTTGAACAACCACTATTTCCAATGGTCACCGTAGTGATCTGTCTCTCTGTAAACGACACTCCTGTTTATGGGTGCAGAGGTTGAAAGAGACATATTTTCAATGATTTTTATGGACCAACATACGGATTTGATGGCCACCATTTAAGTTTATTAGAAAATCAACAATATCCAATGACCGAAAACAAAGGAGAAATCAACACTGTTTCAGAATTTTTCAAAATTCAGATTTATTTAGATCCCCACGAAAAGGCTGGAATCCGAGTGCTAGAAGAGTCAATTGACCTAAAAAAAAAACAAATGAACTTAACAGTCGCCTAAGGAATATGAGGGAACCAAGGAAATGGGCTACATTGTCCGGGTAGCAAATTGCCTGTCATGCGGCCTATCTTTTCTGTCGTTGGTCCGAGGAATGAAGTTGCTCTCTCTCTTCCGTGTCGCCCCAGTCGCCGGGCCTGAAAAATAGAATCAAATGGAAAGGCAAATGGTAGACTTGACTGCTGTTCCAGGCCAGTTCCCATTTTGGAACCTCCAGACTTGGAGAGAGGGAAATCGAACCACCTCCCACCAACCAATTGGGGTTTAGGGCCCATTTTCCAAATGGGGTTTCCTTTTCTTTTGTTTTGTGTTAGGATATGAAGAACAGGTAAAATTGCACTTTGATTCAGTTGTCTCTGAGGCCACATTATGTTTTTGTGTCATCAATGACACCAGGCTTGAAACACGTTATGAAATCTGATATGCTAAAAGGTCCTAGTTAGCAAGAAATTCACCATATACATCATATACTAGGTCTGAATTTTGAAATATATCACACTCTTTATACAAGTAGAGATGAACAGCACTTCTTGTCTGTCTGGATATTTTTATCTTGCCTACCAAGTGTCTCTAAGACTTAAAACATGCTTGCTATGGTTTCTTCAATATAAATTGTTCTCGGTTGTATTCGGTAACAGGACATATCTAACTGTGCACGGACACTTCCAATGTTTGGTGGCGTGAAACTTCATCGATAAGTGGGAGCAGGGTATTAGGTGAGCTGCTAGCTATAATTGCAGGACGGCTTTCTCGCACTCTGCAGATATTGTATTGTCCCATAGCTCTTATGTCAGCTTTTTACATTTTCCATTCCAAGGACATCTTTGGACTTGCAATTATCTGGATCAGATTCTTCCGTAATTAATTAAGGGTTAATTGGGAGTGCAAATGCATTGAGGATCATATAGTTGATGAGATGGAACATTAAATCGTTTGTGAGTATCCAACATTTTGAAAGTCACCATATGGCTGCTCCTCAGGCTGCCTGGCACTTGTTAGATTCTTTGTTATTTATTATTGCTTTCTATAAATCTAATAACTCGTCAAAAACTACAACAGATTCTCTTAATTGTACTCAGAAACTATTCACTATTGTTGCCAATACTCTGTTTCCTGTACTTTCGGTGGGTTCTTCCACTATCTAGCGGTGAATGAAAGCTAAACTAGTTGTTCACTAAGGCATCTTTGCAATTTACTGCACTTTTACCCCCTTCACGTGGAAATCTGCCCATGATAATCCAATTGGTTATTTTTGAATGCTAAAATCAGTTATTTTTAGGATGACAATCCAATTAATGGAAAATATTGTGATCAATTTCCAAGAAGGGGAATGAACTGGTATGCAGGGGAAGATTGGGGTGAGCAATTGAAGCAAATACAAGACGTGTGTGGCGTGTTACTTCCATTATCAGTTGCTTTTATCAACTCCAGCCAGGTTAAACCACTTAAAAACTTTTTCCTTTTTCGTGTAGCATCGCTCAACTGCAGCAAGGATGTCTTGGATTAGCATTGAGAATTTTCAAACAGCAATTCAGCTTGATTCTGTTAACTTCTAACAATTTTCCAGCTGAGAGTTCCCCTTCTACTTGCTTTCCTGGTCTTTAGACCCTTCTCTTTTTGGCTGGCCAGAACTAGTATTTCAGTCTCTCATTTTGATTCCAATTGAAGGATGACGTGGGTGTTGGCTGCCAGTCCCCAACCAAACCTAAGAAAGTTTCAACCGAAACCTCTGATTAACTATAAAAGTCGTCAGATGCTTACATTGTTCAAATTATATCTCAATGATTCTTCATGGCCTTTATTTAAATATGTATACTTTGTTTTCCTCTGCATGTCATCCAGATTCTGATGCTTCGGACGGTAAAGGAACATAAAATTAAATCTGCTTTCTCTACACTCATCTCCTTGCTGACGAACAACAAAGTGGAGACAACATCTATCACTTGCATTTCATTGTTTCTTTACGGCAAAGTAATTTGTTATTAAGAAGTGACTACACAGCAGCCTGCTGGCCACCTAAACACCTAAAAATTATCTATGGGTTTCCAATAATAATGAAGGTTACGATAAAGAGACAAAAGAAAAATAATATATATGTATATATAGTCTATTCAGAAAACAAGCACAAAGAGAATCAATTGCAAAGCAAACCTCCACTTTCGTACAAACCAAGAATAATGGCACTGTTTTAAATTCTCCGTCGTACAGCCAATGGACTCGATTTGGTTTAACAACTGGCCTTGCTATATCAAGAAAAAAGTACATATCGGTGTGTATAGTATGGAATGAACGGACCATATAGGTTTGTCTTTGTTTAATCAGAGAAGTTTACTGATATGACGTATGTGGAAAAGCTTAAGCTTATCCCGTGGTCCATTGGCATACCAATAAAAAGCCAAAATCATAGGTCTAGAATCACTCAATCAATCAAGTTGAAACAATTTGATAAGAATTAGCTTAGTTCAGCCGTACCCATCAGTTTGGACTGTTGATGGTTACGGATTTCTAGTTCACTTATTGTCACCATCCCCGAGACAGAAGAATCGAATAAAGACAATATCTGGAAGAAGATAATAATCTTAGTTTACGTGATTATGTAATTTATTTCATCTCTGCATCTGAGGCTTTTACATGGACCCAACAAGGGCACTCATCTCGTGTCCTTCCTAAAGCAAACACAAGGAAAACAGGAACTTGTGGACTCTCAAAACTGTGCAACAAACTGAATACAAACGTTCATTAGCACATGTTTGAAGTATGGGCTTCATTGCCGCTCTTGTTCCCATAAATGATCCATACACAATAAATACCGGCAAAAGACGAAAGCAAAAGGCATACAAGCCCAAATAAGAATGTAACTAAAACATTTGAGCATTGGTCCTTTATCTTTTTTGTGCTTCCTACTACAAGTAATCCAAGTTTAGACAGGCTGCATAGAGAGTCGCATGTCTCTTTTTATCTTATCTTATTTTATTTACTTTATATATGTATATGTATGTGTAGACTATATAACTATTAATTTATATCAAAAATAATTAATAAAAAAAAAACTCCCAGGATTAGTTGATAGAATATCAATGATGTATTATTATTCAGTAATTTTTACCAAAATTATAAGCTTGCAAGCATTTTTTGCTGAGTGAACATGAACTTTGTACATAGATTTTTCAAATTACACACTAATTTTTAAGTGCTAATATTTTTGGCAATTACGATAAAATAAAGCAAGACCAATTCTTCTTCCGAAGATCTTGAAAGACAATCAGACTACTTCTAAAGTCTATACATTCAAGATTTTATTTCTAAGTACATAAGACAAATACGGGTAATAAAAGGTTGTGAATTTAACGGTAAATTTTACTGGGTAAATGAAAAACACAGAATAGAAGGCTTTGATTTAGGTTTTTCCGTTAGATTCAGGTAAAACCGTAAAAGAAAGGAAAAAAACAAAAAGGTGTCGTCAAAGGAAAAAAGAAAGAGAGAGAAGACAAAACAGCAGTTTGAAAAGTTCCCATTCGGGGTAGTTTAGGTGTCTCTCGCTCCCTCCGCACCGCATTAACTGATTGAATAACCTGACTATCTTCTACATCCTCGGAAATTACTCTCCTTGGTAGTTTCTTTGTTTGTCCACCTGACCTTGAGAATTTGGGAGGGGCCTTTTTATAATGAGTGAGATCTATGGTTCACTCGAATTTTAAGTAGCTATTTCAGATAGAAGATCTGGGGATTTTGAAAGCCAATTCCCTGGTTGAAATATAAGTGATTTCAATGAAAATCTTTTGAAAAGTTTGCATCTTTGTCACTGTATCTGATCTGGGGTTCTTGGTATTTTATTCTTCAGTGCTGTTTCCTTTGAAAGAAATCTCAAGAAGTCAGTTTCTCAGTCTTTGCTGGAAAACTAAGGAGTTTTTACAGTTATGGGTTCTTGGATATTTTGTTGAATATTTTTTTTTTTGAGGGGAATAAATTAGAATGGAAATCTGAGGTGGGTCTTGGCTTAGAGATTCATCAATGGCAGAAGAAGATTTGATTGAGATCAAATTCCGGCTAGCAGATGGCAGTGATATTGGGCCAAGCAAGTATACCGCTGCAACCACTGTGGCGACCCTCAAAGAGAGGATAATTGCACAATGGCCAAAAGGTTACACGTCTCTTTCCTCGTTTAGTTACTTTATGTGCTTTTTTTTTTTTTTTTTTTTTGGATAATGATATGTTTGGCCTCTTTATGATTACCTTTTCCTGGTTTGTCTTTTAATCCTTCATAATTGATATGGGTTTCAAGGTCTCCATCTTTTTCTTTATGATTTTATGTTACTGTATTTATATAGAAACATTTTGTCTTAAATTATCGTTTTCTTCCTTGATGAATGATTTGCTGGCCTCAGACGGGCCCTTTTCTTATTTCAACCAGTCCGTTGGATACAATCAACCAATTTTAAGAGCATGCTGAAACAATAAATACTTCAAGAGCTGAAACCCAATAAGATTTGGATAAAATTGCCTTCTGAAATTGTTTGAAGGTAAAGTTTGCTACCTATACTCTGGGCCAACCATTTCTGAGTAAGCCACATTTAGTTTCTAGGAAAGCCAGTTCTATCCTATTTGTATAGATAAGGCACATTAAATTTTTCTGAAAAGCTTCCGTTGCAATAAAAGCCTATCTTTTTCTTTTGTGTTAAGCCTAAGGTAAAAAAAAGCGTGAATGCGTGTTAAGCCTATAACGTCAAATCTTTCTTTTACTTCTAGCTGCTCAAATCTTCAAATCTGCTTGGTGAAATTTTCTTTGTTTCTTCATATTTTCCTTTATCTTCTATTTTCTCCGTTTCGGGTTATTGAACTCCTATGTCATACGTGGTTATCATTTCCAACATATTGGGAAGAGTTTTCAATGGACATAACCAATAACAGCAAAACATATGGAAGGAATGTTGTCCGATCATTTGCTTTGGCAGGTACCGAAGCAAATTATAACCTGCGAAGCATGGTGCTGCTATTGTTATCCAGTGTGCCTTTTACAAAGATTTTTATAGCTGAAAGCAAAATTCCAACTGAAAATCCAAATTACCTGCTCTCGTTGAAGTCGTATAACTAGCTTGTGTGAAAAAACAAGATGTGAATGGTCACGGTGCCAAGTTTTTAGAACTGAATTACATTTTCACTTTCTACCTAACATGATTCCAACTTGTTTTATACTAAAGGAGACACAGCCCTGAATATTGTGCTAGGAAGTCCATATCTTCTGTATGTGTAAAATTGACAATTTCTCTCTCTCTTGCTCTCTAATGCGATGCTACCCATTTGGCAGATAAAGAAAATGGTCCAAAAACTGTAAATGATGTGAAGCTTATAAATGCTGGGAAGATACTGGAGAATAACAGGACTCTTGCTGATGCCAGACTTCCTGTGGGTGAACTTCCAGGAGGTGTGATGACCATGCATGTTGTTTTGCGTCCTCCAATCCCAGACAAAAACAGCGGTGATCCTCTTATCTACTTAGTCAACATTCCTGGACTTGTGATACATATATGCTCCTGACATGATCATGGTGGTCAGAATATCATTTATTTTGATTAATTCTCCATAGCTAGTATAATATAACCATCAAATTATTGCTATTTCTTGCTGACTCTCAAGGTGTATATCATCTTGAATGTCAACATACTGCTGCTAGTCAGAATAATTAACCTAAGAACCTCATTTTTCAGCAGAGCAATATTAATAGCTTCTCTATAGTACATGGTTGTCTTAGTGTTTCTTTCACTTCTTAAACAAATTACCTAATTTGTCCTTTAATATTATTTAGCAAAATCAAGAGGATGTGAAGCTGTGGTGATTTTTTCTTTCTTTTTTTTTTTTAAAAAAACATGGGATGGAGCTAAGAACTCTGGCTCACAATGAACCGAATGATTTCTTGAACTTGTGACAGTATTTCAGTGCAATGCTTGAAAACAACTAAAGGCACAATTTTTCTGGTAGATTTAACTGCAAGTACTTTTTTCACAGATAAAATGCTTACTGATCCTGAGAAGAAGACAGGGTGCTCATGCTCAATCTTGTAGTTGACAGTAAACAGATCTGCTGACGCTTCTAAAACTGGTGTTGGTTGCTTCCAATGTGTTTCATTAGACCATTCTGCAGCTCAGATCTTCAGAAGCACGTATGGTTTGGAAATGAAATGCTTGAAAGTCTGTTCGCAGGATGTCCTCTGTCGCTCTCATCTTTTGATTTGCTTCTCTAAACTTTTGTGTTGTTCTTTCACCACTTATGAATGTAAAAATGAATTGAAATTGGTCTATTAGAAGTTTTGTTTGTGAAGAAGGTTTCTTCTATTGAAAATAGAGGGGAGAGGAAAAATGAAGAAAGGGGAAGGAGAAACAAAAACAAAAAAGAGAAAAAACATAAGGGCCACTATAGCAGACATGACTATTTCAGTTTGATTTGCTGTTATCAGACCCCGTTGTGGAAAGATATATCTTTTATTTTCCATATAACACACTGCGTGGTTATTATTATTTCTGTGTCTACTTTGAATCATTGATCCAAATGGATTGCAAATGCCAGTAAAATATCGATGAATTGAGTTCTCTTATGGAAAACTGCAAGCCCAAATTAGAACTTAAGTTTCCATGCAGGTTGCAATCCCTCGTAAACATGGTGAATTGGAAACTGATATTAAGAAGTCCTCCACTGTTGCAACTCTGCAACATTAATTTGTCAATCGAGCTGAGTTTGATGCGAGGAAACCGAAATAAATCGCCTTCCGGTTTCTTTATATTTGAATGAGTTCTGTCTCATGTGGTGGCTCCGGTAGTCTGGATTTACATGGGGTTGGTGTTATTTTCCAATGCATGGGTTAAGGTTTCTGTTATCATTGTTCGAGGCAGCTTGATGGAAGATATGTTATTTGATTCCTACTTTTTTCTGATGTCCTGAAAGAAAAGAGAAAAGCAGGTGGAAAATTGTTTAGTGGCATTTATTTACATGAGATTTCGAAATAGATGTTTATCTCGCTTCAGGAAGTCTCAAACAACATTGTTGTTGTCAACTAAAGAATTTCATTTACTAGCAAACAAGAAATGCTTCTTCCTTCTTTTAGAGATGTACAGAACCCTCTAAATTCTAATATAAATTTTGAGGATGATAAAACAAATAATAAACTGGATTCAATGCAAATATAGGCAAACTGGCGAGAAAATTCTCTTATATGACATGCAATTGCTTCTACAAGATGAATTCAGTTGCTCAATTTGATTCATGATAAACCAACGAAGAAACTTTGGCCGCAGGACGACTCTTTCCAAAACACCCAGAAGAAGCAGCCACCACCGTTACCACCGCTAGCGCTAGGCTTCTTGTCTTTGCCTCCATTATTACAACCCAGCTCTGTTTTATTCCTCTCTTCCTTCTTAGCTTTCTTCATGGCTTCCTTGTGTAGCTTCCGCATCACATAGGTTTCTGCAAGAGTGACTCCTCCAAACCCAGCCGACACTGCTGCCATGACCAAAACTACGTACAAGCTGTTTCAGTTCTTCAAGTATATGGACAGCCGAAGACAGAACACAACTGGATTCTGAGCCGGCAGAACAGAAGAAGTTTGTACGAGACATCGTGAAAGACGAAAGCTCGAATTTATAGGCTTCTGCAATTTACGCGTCTTCAGGCTTACTTAGTGACCAAGCCGATCCATGTCCCGCGTGTTTGAATTTTCTCGAAAGGTTTACTAAGGAATGCTGACTAAGTCGTCTGCCCTTACACTATGATATAGTTTTGACACATATTTTTCGCATTTTTTTAATTGATTATTAATTTATATTAAAAGTTTATAATATATTTAATAATTAATGTATGTATGAGGTTTGAAAGCCCTCCAATTCTTTGGGTGTATCTATTTTTTTTCCCACTTGAAATGTGTGGCTGTGTATAATTAATTGGCTTAGGCTTATTATGTCGTAATTGCGGTGGGCCTTCTTGGACTCGCACTTTGGCGTGGACCATTTCAGCAATCAAAAGTTGACTCCAGTTTTACGTGAACTTGCAATTTTCTTGACCACCAAGGGAGATGCGGTCTGTGGGACCATATGCTTGCTTGGTGCAATGGTAAAGGGTCCACTGGGAACGACCTAACCAGAGAAGGGAAGAAGGGAAGAGAGAACAAGGTGTGTGTGTGTTATCTTTGACATTGATCGCCGTCACCATTGACTTGGTGCACTTTGATCAAATTGGATTTATTTGATTAATGCAAATGTGAAGACGAACAAACTCAAAATACTCAACTCAGTTCAACAAAATTTTCATCCCAAATTGATGGGAATCAGATTGGTTGGTTGCAACTTACAAGGTCGAATTATTTCTAAACACTGCTTATCGAATCTAAAGTAATATAATTAGCTTTGCAAGAAGCCATCAACATTTTCTATTTTATTTTTTTAACAAGGCAAAGGAAACACACCCCTAATTCACCAGAGCAACAACTGTTACAATGAGATATATATTACATATGCGTCTGACAATTACTTTTCTCATCATCTCTTCTTGCCATCCAATCTCGTTTCTCCAGCACACTCCCCAGCCACATCCCTGGCTGGAAGGACTTTCTTAAGCATCTGTAAGAAACAACAACTGGGTTGCTTCACTTCACGTTCAAGACCTTCTGTCTTGGCTCTTTCTTCTTCCGTTTTCTTCAATTTCTCCTTGTGTAATTTCTGTAACACGTACACCTCAGCAATATCAGACCCGAAGCTCCCCATGGCCAAAAAAATTGTGAAGATGTCTACAGCATAAAACTGTAATCGATCGATGTAGTTCTGGTGATGGATTGAGTGGCCTCGTGTGGACAGTTATATAGGCATACAGTGGCTTGGGGAACAAGCAATTCACGAGCTGATTAGAGCACATTGTTGAACTTTTTCCATTTTTTATCAGCAAACTGTTATATTATTAATATTTAAGCATGTCATTCGTGGGCCAGGAATCGTCAAACAGTCCTTCAGCTTCAAAATTTCAGATTATTGAATTCCCACAACTCCAACGACATTCTTCTTCTTATACTTTCTCAATTAGTCAGCAAATCATAACCTCCCACTAACTCTAATAGTTAATAATCATAAATCAGTGTAGTTTGCTGATTGGATTAAAAAAGATAAATGAAATATATCATTTTTTTTTCTAAAATAGTATTATAATAAATTTAAATTATTATTTAATTTTTTTAAAAAAATAAGATATTTTTAATTTTTTTAGTCGAATTAAATCATAAAAAAATAAAATTAAATAAAAAAATAAAATAAAATAAAGTTAAAAAAATGAAAAAAAAATCCTAACTTTTTTTTTTTTTTTTTTTTGCTTAACTAAACTTTGGTTAATGAAAACTTTTAGATCAATTTCTGTTAATCATTCCACGCGCTACTGGAGAGATTAGTCAAGAAAGAAGCGAATATAATTTCCTATTTGTCATCGGGATCACTTGCATTGTTTAGAAGAAAGAAAGGACAAAGTGCAATGATTATTGTACACACTTTGCATAACACATCTGGATTTAACAGAGAGCCAAGGTCTCCCACCAGTATTCCCACAAGAATTCCTTTAGCCTCATTTGAAGCTTCTAAAAATACCGTCTCTATGTCCAAATGCAATCTTCCTAGAAACTGCCTGCCACTACATGCGTTTTCTCGAGAATTTGAATACGGAAAGTGCAACCATAGAATTTCTGTCCAATCGATGTAAATGCATCTACTACAATTTTTAGTTCTTTCTTTCTTTTTTTTTTTTTAATGAGATGGATGAAGGATTGAAAGTATAATAAAATTAAACATTATAACTCATGTATATCGTTCCAAAGACTAAAGTTTAAAATAAAATGGATGGAAACGTTAGGGATTTTTATGTAAATAACTCTTTTTTTTTTTAAGGAAAAAAAAAAGAGTTTGTACACGAAGTATGATCTAACGGCCAACAAGAGGGGAATTAATGATTCCAAAAGTCAGGATCTAATCCCACGGTGAAATCTAAACTAGGTGAACGTGCTTAGCATATAGGTTTGATCCATTTCCTATCTATTTTCTCAAAAACCAAAGCTCTTTCCTAAAACCCTAATGTCAGCCCCGCTTCAAAGCCGTAGCTGCAATTATTCTCAGTGAAGCCATATCTGGTTCAATGCTGTAAGTTCGCCTAACCCTTCGTGAAGATATGCATTTGGGTTTTGTTTGTTTTGCGTACTTTTATTGTTCATTTACTGAAAAGAAGGATCATTAATCTTGATGAAGGTGATGGGTTTTAGAATTCTAACTGCTTTATTGTTATTTTGAATTCGCCTATTGATCTTAGCTCTTTTGGGTTGTTAAAAATTATGGTTCTTTCACCTGTGTGCGTGCCTTGGGTTGCTTTAGTCCTTGTGCGTGTTTACAGAAATAAAACCTGAAAAGTCCAGATTTTGATTCATTTTTGCCCGGATGATTTATAAAGCAATACAATGAAGTGCGGAGGTGTACCAAGTCAAAAGAAATGATTTTTATTTTGTTCAGATGATTGGTTAGAGGACCTATATACTTGAGGTTATGCATGCAGAGATGTCATCCCCACAGTAATTTTCTTTGAATCTTGTTTGGAAACATTTGGAGAAACAAATTTCTCTGCCTGCAACAGTGTGGATTGTTAATCACTTGGGTGTGATATGTATGGATTTATTTGAGATTGGGACTAAAAATCTAGAATGGAACCTCTATGAGAATTGTAGGGTATTGTGTACGTTTTGGTGTCATTTTATATGGTTAAAGTCTTTTCAGCTACACAATTCATGAGCTACTTCCTTTTCTTTATTTCTCTCTGCTATTATGTTTTAACCTTTAATCTAATTGTCTTTTTGACTGTTTTGGGACAGTTTGTTTGCTGACACATTGTCACTACCCTCTCCCCTGGGGTTATGTGACATAAAATTGACAATATTGTGTTAAATGTTACCATTTATTGATTTCTTCACTAAGCATGTGATCTGAAATATTTTCTATTTTCAATGGGTTCAAATTGTATCAGAAAACTAATATTTGCGAGGAGAAACACAGCAGTGGACCAATAATTGCATTCTTTTGCCAGTATTCATTAACTGTATACATATTGCACAATCTCAGCTAACCATTAACTATTTGGCTTGACCAGGATGATGTCTGATTAGGCTGCATTCCTGAAGCTGATGGTCTTTGACATTCCAAGAGCAAATAGATTGACTCAAGTATATTGTCAGGCTCTTATTCCAGCCGGACTTGCGATTAATAGCATTCATAGACCTGGATTCTTGAAAACCATGAAAAAAATTAAAGTGAAATTTTCTTCTAGTTTGTGCACCCATTCATCTGATGGAGAATTTCAGAGCCAGCAACCTGTTTTAGTTGAAGAACATGCGTGTTCAACTTCAACCTTAAGTGTACAATCAACACCTGAAATAGAAAAAAAATATGTGCATCATGTTTATGATGCCATCGCACCCCATTTTAGTTCCACTAGGTTTGCTAAGTGGCCAAAAGTTGCAACTTTCTTGAGCTCATTGCCTTCAGGATCTGTTGTGCTAGATGCAGGATGTGGAAATGGGAAGTACTTGGGTTTAAATCCTAATTGCTTTTTTATAGGATGTGACATAAGTGCGTCACTTATTAAAATTTGTTCAGACAGAGGGCATGAAGTTCTGGTTGCCGATGCAGTGCAGCTTCCTTATAGAACTGGTTTTGGCGATGCTGCAATATCTATAGCAGTTTTACATCATTTAAGTACAGAGATCAGGAGGAAGAAGGCAATTGAAGAATTAGTCCGAGTCGTCAAAAAGGGTGGTTTTGTCCTAATAACTGTCTGGGCAGTAGAACAGGAGGATAGGTCGTTGGTTGATAAATGGACTCCTCTGACCCAAAAATATGTAGAAGAATGGATAGGGTCTGGTAGTCCTCATGTCCGGAGCCCTTCATCCATCAGACTGGAAAGCATCCCAGAAAATGGGGTGAATAGTTTTAAAGAGCATCTCAAAGATCCCAAGGAGAGTTCAAATGAGTCATCGAAAGAAGCTATGCAATTAACCTCTCAAACTGAAAACCATTTAGTGGCTTCTGAAGATTTGAGAGTCATTAGCAATCAGCAGGAATATTTTGTCCCTTGGCACTTGCCCTATCATCGTGCTGAAGTCAGTGGTGCATCAGCTTGTGCTCTAGCAAATGGCCTGGCCAGAAAGGATGATAAAAAGGGTGCTGTGGTGTACAATAGATACTACCATGTTTTCAGTGAAGGTGAACTTGAAAGGTATTACATGCTATATTGTGCATGATTTTGCGTTTTCCAGCTGATTGAGTGGATTTTCTTGTGTTGTAACCATTTGTTCTTAAATTGCTATTTGTGATTTTTGAAACCATGGAACTACAATTCTGCTCATGTTCAAATTTGGCTATGTAAATGTTACCCTTTTTTGTTTAAAATTCTGGAATGTTTTGTTGTGATATTTTTGTGTTGATGTGGTGAGTTACTTGTCCTCATTGTATCATCATTGTTTTGCAGGTTAGTGTCGGGCATGAACAATGTGGTACTAGTAGATCGATTTTTTGACAAATCAAACTGGTGCGTTATACTGGAGAAAACTTTATGAGAAACACACTTGCTGACATATGAAGGAGTGTTCCGCAGCCATTAGTTCAGCACGGGTGATCTCTACTTAATAGGATGGTCTATACATGCAGCATGATACTGTGACTTTAATGACCACAAAGTGATTCTGACGTGTTTGGGATTGCAAGCTTCACCATTGGGGTTGATAGAAAGGAGAAATGAGTGGCTGCTTAATTTTGCTTGTTGTGATGCATTATCCTGGACAGGAATTGTATTTCGTATCCTGGTGTAACAAATTGAGAGAACAAAAAATAAAAAAAAGAAAAAAAGAGGAGAAGAAGAAGTTGCATTGTTCTCCATTATTGTCATATACCTTAATATTTTGCAAAACATCCCATTCTGCCTTTCGGTTTTTGCAGTTTTCAGGTAATCGTGTACAAGCTATCTTATAAGTAATCACCCAGTGTTTTAAAACCCAAGTTCTCAAACAGCTTGAAAACCAGCGCGTGCATGCATCAGATGCCTTCATTGGAGATAGGCACGAAATAGAAGACAAATCATGGTCGTTTAGGCAAGAGAAGCAGTGGGAACTTGTGGGAAAATTTTTAGTTCTGTTGTAGCGGAAAGTGAAGGTTGTTGGATGAAGAGTGTGTTTGTTAATGAAAGCATTTTTTGGTTGGTTGCTTCTTGTAATTCCCGCTTAAATGAACATTCAGTTCAGTTCAACTTCAATCTCCTAGCTTAACCAATCCATTAATTCGCTAAAAAGTTTCGGAACAAAAAATGGAAAAATGAAAAAAAGAAAGAGAGTAAAAACGGCGTCGTTCTCAGTTCAGTACAGAAAAGGCTAGTCATTCAATCTGTGAGTCTAAAGCCCTTTTCAAGAATTGCTGGGTTTACGCTCTCTCTCTTTTGTTTGTCCCTTCCAATTTACTTGATGCCCCAGAGAAAGGAATGGACTTGTCTTGTGCGACTCTTCAGAACGCTCTCTCTTTATCACTAAAAGCTTCTTCAACAACTCTCCCACCTCATCACCCTTCTTTTTCTTCCTTCACATGCTCAATTCTGAAACTAAATCCCTCTTCCTCTTCCCAATTCAAAGGTAACTCTCTCTGTTTTTTTTTTCCCTGTTTTTCTGTTTTTTATTGCCCAAAAGACAGAAACATAGATTAGTTTTTCAGGCAAACAATTCTTTGTCTTTATTCTTTGTGTCTCTGACTGACTGTCTTGCTTGGAACTTCTAGGTTGCCGCTTGCCTCTTAATGCTTTCAGGTCGGGGAGGAAATCATATCTGTTTGCTGTCGCCGCCTCCTCTGTCGGCGGTGCAAGTGATGTGTCCACCGAACGCAAAGGAGAGCAGGAGTTGTCGCTGTGTTCTGGTACTCCTGAACCGCCGGCTAGTAGTGGCGGGAGGGATGAAAAAGGTGGTGTGGATGATCAGGGTAAAATGATTTCAGCATGTGACAAGTTAATTGGGGTTTTCTTGGTGGACAAGCCCACTCCCACTGACTGGAGAAGGTTGCTGGCTTTTAGCAAGAAGTGGGAAAATATCCGACCCCATTTCTTTGACCGGTGCCAGCAGCGCGCAGATAACGAGGATGATCCTAGCATGAAGCAGAAGTTGCTACGGCTTGCAAGAAAGTTGAAAGAGGTGTTCAACATTGCCATTTACCCAGCATCGATAATTCTCTATGCATTGTTTGTCTGCCTGTATTCAGGATTTGCTTTGTTTTTGAATTTCCTTTTTGATAGCTTATTGTTTCCTGCAAAGGCAACTGTTTTAGTTAATCTGGGCCCTTTCCAGGCCTGGTTCTACTCTTCCTTGTGTGGTTTTATGTTGATGGTGTTGTCATGAATAAATTTGCCAAATTTTCTTTAACAGATTGACGAAGATGTGCAGAGACATAACGAACTTCTTCAAGTGGTCAGGAATGCACCATCAGAGATTAGTGAAGTTGTTGCTAGGCGCCGTAAAGACTTCACAAAAGAATTTTTTGTGCATCTTTTTACGGTAGCACAGTCATATCATGATGACCCAACTGAGCAAAATGGTGAGGCTGAATTCTCACCTTCTTCATCACATTTGCTTTGACTTTTTATTTGTGCTTTGCCAATACTGTATCTCGCCAGAATGTTCAGACATCTGCTCTGTCTTTGCCAATACTTCATCACTTATGCTGAAATTGTTTGGTTGTTTATTTACCATGCTAAACAACAGAAGTCAACTCCTGCCCCAGAGATCAAGACATTTAAAGATGATGAATTGTAACTAATTTTCTTTACCTTCTTCCCAAGAAATTCTCACTCTTGTAAGACATTTTCAATTGTTATGTGCAGGATAAGAATAAAATGTTTATTTGATTAATTGCTGTAAACATGGCTTTGACTATTAGCATCACAAGAGTCGATAACCACCTGTCAAGCTTGTGTGGTCATCACAAATGTGAAAACATGTGACAATTTTGTCAAATTTTAGGCTATCAACATTTTCTTTTTTCCATTTTACTGAAACACTGGTTTCTGTAAACACACTTTGGTGCTGCATCAAGCACTTATAGTGTAGAAGTCCTTATTCGCCATGATTTGTGTCTGAACCTCAGTGTTAAAAGAAAGCTTGGCTGAGTGGCAGTGTGGAACTGATAGAGTTTCCTTGTTTGTGTCTGGCAAGCATTGGCGAAGCTTGGAAATGATTGTATGGCTTCTGTACAAGCCTATGATAGTGCAATGGAAAGTGTGGAAGCATTGAATGCTGCAGAGTTGAAGCTCCAAGATATTGTCAATTCTCCTTCACTAGATGCTGCCTGTAGGAAGATTGATGATTTGGCTCAGAAAAATCAACTTGATTCTACATTGGTTATGATGATCACAAAAGCCTGGTCAGCTGCTAAAGAGTCCAACATGACAAAAGATGAGGTAAAGTGATTGCTGACCAGAATGTGCCTCTATTTTCAGTGTCGCTTTGAAAAATAGCCTCTCTTATAATTTGGTGAGGTAAATATTGTTCTATTTGTGACACAATTGAATTGTGAAGCAATAATAAGTTAGTGACGTAGCGAATTCACGCTATCAGTCCTTCCTAAAGGATGATGTCCATCTGACTGTAATTATGTGCGTTGGAGTATATATAGTGTGCAAGTCCCAATTTTGATCTTGTGCATCCAACATGCATGTTTCTGTTATTGCCCATGATGGATTTTCTGAAAAATGGATGGTCAACATATAGTCTTGATTTCTATGATTTTAAAATGCTTCTTTGTCATGCAGTAATCTTTCTGCTGCATTGCAGGTAAAAGATGTACTATTTCATTTGTATAAGACAGCAGTGGGCAATCTACAGAGACTAATGCCAAAGGACATTCGGATACTGAAGTATCTTCTCATAATTGAGGATCATGATGAGCGGTTGTGTGCCTTAAAAGATGCTTTCACACCAGGAGATGAACTTGAAGGAAAGGATGTAGATTGCCTGTACACGTATGTCTTGACATTTTGCTGCTTTTTGCACCAATTGTTAGAACTTGGAAGATGGCCTAATATTCTTGGTTGAGAATTCATGCATTTGCATTTCTGGTTACTATATAGAATAATTGAAGTTGCTAATTGTGGATGGGATTTTCTTGAATAAAAAAGTGAGATCCCAGTTACATGAATTTGGATTGAATGCTTAAACATCTTTGCCCTCACTATTTGATTCTATTGGAAGTGTTTTTCTTTTTAAAAAAATAAAAATAAAAATAAAAATAAATAATCTTTACTTAATATTTCTCTATACCTGTGTAGGACACCAAAAAAGTTACACACCTGGATAAAGGCTGTGGTTGATGCTTATCATTTCAGTCAAGAAGGCACCCTCATAAGGGAAGCTAGGGACCTGATGAATCCAGAGATCATTAAAAAGCTGGAGGAATTGAAGAAACTAGTTGAAGACAATTACTTGTGATGAAGAGGTGGAGCCACAGAAGTGAATGACTTGTGATGGAGTGGAGCTTCCCAGTCGAGAAACTTTGCATAACCCTTGACATTAGCCTTTGATGAAGATTAATTATCAACAAGACTGTCTCTCGCCATAGAACATAATTCTGGAACATGGATGGCAACCATACCAGCTTAATCTAGAACAGAAAACAGCTTTCAAGGCTGGCATGGTGCAGGCCACAAATGATTTATACCAAAGGGGAGAGCAAAAGTGTCTCTGATCTCCCAGTTTATTTGTTGTTCTAGAATCCTTTCCGTTGGTACAATGGGATTATGCACGTTAGTGTTGATACATTAATGTTGAATCTCTTGATTCCTGTTGTATTTTGTGTTTGCATGGGGATTGTTGCAGAGTTTTTCAATGTCTCAACTCTGTTTGCCTGTTAACATTGATCCAAGAGGAGGAGCAACCAGAGCCTTGTAATGGTTGGTTATAAAAATGCATATGGTACATTTTAATCTATTTTTCTCGTCAAAATTGCCTTTTATTTTTTTTAGAACATAATTAAAAATATAATGACAATTAAAAAAAAAAAAAAAAACTATTCCCTAACATGGAAACCTGGGGTAACGTAACATATGAGCGACATATTTACCTGCAAATGAACATTAAAAAATAATAAAAATCAGCGATACAGAAAATGTGGGACCGAATATTAAAAAGAAAGGTCGCTGACAAAAATTAAAGAGGAGCACTTGAAACCCAAACCCAAAAGGTCGCTATCCAATCAATCAGAAGGAGTGGGTGAGTTGGGATGGCCATAAGATTCCCTTAATTACAGAACTCCCTCAGAAATCAAAATTTTCAAAATAATTGGACGAAATTACCAGACGGACACACACTACACCAACACCCAAAGCTGTTTTTCTCAAATCTCAAGGACTTCCACCCTCCGTCGGCGTCGGCTGCGGCTGCTTCCTTCCCTGTTGTCTTCCGGCGCGAATCCTACTCCAATAGTCCAATTCGTTCGACAAAGAAATCATCAAGACGCGCATTAATCATCCAATCTCCGTTACGTTGTAAGCTTCGAGCAATTTCTCGAATCTTCTTTTTATATAGCTGCCTTATCTGAGTGATTTTCTTTTTTTTTTTTCTTTTTTTTTTTTTTAGTTTTTGATGTTTTAGGGTTTATTGACGAGAAAGTGAGCGATGAATAGAAAATCCAGCTGCTGCGCCGTATGCGAGAATTCGAATCGCGCTTCTATTTGCTCTGCTTGCGTGAACAATAGGTAACATTATGCGTAATCTTGTATGCTTATTAGTTGTTTCTTCTAATTGTGCCGTCTGAACTGTGTTTTTGTACATTATCTACTTCCTATCCAATTGTATATAGGAGCTCTCGTGTACTGAATTTGTCGTGATGAATTTGAGCGTCTACATGTGGAATCTTTCGTGTAGAACGAGTTTCTAGATGTGCTGTACTCTGTGATTGCACTACATTGATTGATGGCGTTGATTTGTTGTGGTGTGTTCTAGATTAAATGAGTACAGCACATTGTTGAAAACATCGAAGAACCGTCGGGATCTCTTATATTCAAGGTTGAGCGAAGTTCTTGTTGCAAAGGTTAGGCTCTTTTTCATCTCTTTGTCAAGGGTTGAGTTTATGCATTTGCGTCAACTTTTTTCTTTCCTTTTGCTTTTCCCCATTTGGTCTGTATTTCCCACGAGGGATGTCATTAGGGACTTTAAAGGAAATTTTTCAGTTTAATGCATGTAATTTCATCAGGGCAAGGCAGACGATCAACTAAATTGGAGGGTGCATCAAAAGGAAAAGCTTGCTAGCTTGAGGGAGAAGCTTCACCGTAATAAGGAACAACTCATTCAAGGTTGACCTTCGTTTATTTTGTTGAATGCAGAACTAGCTTTGGGATTTCTTATCACTTACTATCTTTAACTTATTTGGCTGTATTCTGCTTTTCAGGGAAGGCTAAGATTGAGAGGATATCTTATGATTTAAGTGTCAAATATGGGGTGCTTGAGTCAACTCGTAGTGTGGTATTATTTATTTCTTTTTTTACTTATTTCCTATTTGTGGCAGTCGCTTTGTGGGGTATTGAAGACTATGGAGATTTTTCCAATCAGCATTCAGTGGTTAGATGCCTTATGCTTAGTTATTTGCTTTGCAGTTGGAAAGAAACCGAGTGGAACAGCTAGAGAAGTTCTATCCAAATCTTATTTGCACTCTGAGTTTAGGCCATGTAAGAATTTGTTATCTAGTTGCTTTTATGCACTCTCTTTTGTTCCATGACCCCTGGTAAAAGTACAAATGTTTGCCTTTTAGATGGTGTGGTAATTGCTACATTGTTGACCCACTCTTTGTGTCTTGGATGTAAACTGCACTTTCAGGTGTTTGATGTGTTACTTGCAATTTTTATTTGTGGGTTTGTTTCTTTCTTTATGCATTTTAATTTTGTGAGCACCATATTTAACTGTTAATCTTGTGAACTGCAGATGGCAATTACCTCTGAGCTATTACATAAACAGTCAGTTGTCATAAAACAGATTTGCAAATTGTTCCCTCAGCGGCGGGTAAGTGGTTCAAAATTTTTTGTTTCCTTGTTATCATGGGTGACTTATAATTGGAATTCCAAGATAAAATTGACTTTCTTATTTATAAAGTAATGACATGAGATTTTGAGCTTTTGTTTCTATCATTTAAACTGCAGGGGCATCATGAATGTGATGCCAAATTTGAAATTTATCTAGTCTGATGCATAATTTATGACAAGGTGCATTTTTTATAATCAAATTGAATAGCTGTACAAATAAAATGAGTTGCACATTAAAGCAGCTAATTTAAGGGCAAGAGGAAGCAGCTTCTTTTTGTTGTGCTACAGTGGGCATGGAAGACAATCAGTTCTTAGACTAAATCATAGTCAAATTAACTTTAGTGATGATATCTGATTCCATGTTCAACAGGAGTCATGCATAGTCCATTTTCCATCCCGCTACAAACCCCAATCTGTGTCTATCTAGGGACTGGGGAAGTTTGCTCATACCATTTGGTGAAAGGATGAAAGAGACATTAGTTCAAGGTTTTGGATGGATTTGATTCCCCAGGTGAATAGGCATGTCTAGGCCATCAATCTGGTGGATGATTACCATTCTGTGCAATGACCTCAAGGTTTTGGATGGCTTACCTAGGAAACATCTGGTTTTTAATGTTGCTGATAGGAAGCACTGGTTTGTTAATGCTGAAATTGCTAGTTTTAATCACCATCAATTTCAGCATATTGAAAGAGAAAAGGCCATTTCCTGGATAAGAATTTGAGGATGTAATTTTTCCAAGCTAATTATGTGTTGATTTTATGTATTTATACACGTGGAATGAAGCTTTGGCATGCTTATTTCTTTATAATTATAAATGTGGACATTAAAATTATGATGGCATCATGAATCCACTGGAATTTTCTGTTTTTTCTAGGTGGACTCAGATGAGGAGAGAAAAGATGGCTCCAGTGGTCAGTATGATCAAATCTGCAATGCACGCTTACCAAGAGGGCTTGACCCCCACTCTGTTCCATCAGAAGAGCTTGCTGCCTCCTTGGGGTAACATCTTTTCCTTTCTTTTTGGTTGTGACGGCATGATGTTTAGGAATAGGCCAGATTCTTCATTTTAGTCATTGGTATTATCAACACCAATTGTCTATCATTGTTAAATTCCTTTTAGTTGGTCCTTGACCAGATTCAAATTTCTTGTGGCGATACTAATGTGTAAACCCCTTTGCTTGAAAACAGATACGTGGTACAACTTCTAAATCTTGTTGTCCGTAACTTGGCTGCCCCTGCACTTCATAACTCTGGTTTTGCAGTGAGTACTGCTGTGCCTCTATTTAATGTCCCAGATTTTCCCCTGGAGACTCTTCATTTTATTTTCTGCTGATTTTTCTTAGATGGTGTTGTTAAGATCTTCTGGGAATAGTAAACTGACAAGAATTTAGTTTTGGTGGCATCTACTGAGGAATATCAATAATCAGTGTTATTGCACTAGTAGTATTTGGGCCATGGTATAAGCATTAAACATCTTATTTTTCATTCCTTGAATTTCATTTATTTAATGGTATCTTTCATATGATAGCCTTGCACTTCAGTCAAATGATATACTTTTCAAGTTTTTATAGCTTACAGAAATAAAGGTTAAGTGTGTTGGATGTCAGTTAAAGTTAAGAATTATGTGTCTTCTTGTCCTTCTAACATGGAGAAAGCTCAAACCGCACTGTCTCTCTCTGTGTGTGTGTGTGGGCACATGTACTGATGCCCAGCATTTTATCCTCAAATGAATGTTATAGGTTTTATTTTTCATACCTCATATCTGATTGAAAATATTTTTCTTAGTGAAAAATTTGTGAAGAATTTTCTCATATTTCTGCACATACAACTGAATATAATTTCATATGTGAAAATTTTGTGAATAACTCAATTAGAAAGTACATTTTTTCTTAACTCAAGAGGTGAGTTCAAAATTAGTGAATATATCTCAAATATTGTGGTGGATTTTGTATGGTTGTTGAATGCCTATTCCAATTTTTCTTAGGGTTCTTGCTCTCGAATATGGCAGCGAGATTCTTACTGGAATGCGCGCCCTTCTTCGCAAAGGTAAACTTTTTGCAATTACAAAGGCTAGTTTCAGCTTATCAAGTTCTTGCACCTAAGACTTATTATGTGATGCAGCAATGAGTATCCCCTTTTTATACCACGACAAAATTATTGCTCTACTGGTGGTGAAAATTCTTGGACTGATAAAAGTTCCAGCAATTTTGGCGTTGCTTCAATAGATTCGGAAAGAAGGCCTCGCCTGGATTCCTCTGGAAGTGGTAGCTTCAATTATTCTTCTGCCTCTCCACATTCTATCCAAACCCACAAGGAGTTGCAGAAAGGGATTGCTCTTCTCAAGAAAAGTGTGGCTTGCATAACAGCTTCTTGTTATAACCTCCTATGTTCGGATGTTCCTTCTGAAGCATCTACTTTTGAAGCATTTGCTAAATTATTAGCTACGCTATCTTCCTCCAAGGAAATTCGTTCTGTTTTTCCATTGAAAATGGCTTGCTCAAGGTATGACTTATAATTAGTCTAATAATGTATGTTTATGTTTGTGTGACTTCTAGTGAGCTAACAATGGTCCAATGACCTGCATGACTTCTGCTGTGTATGACAAGACTTCCTACTAGACCTCACAAGTCCCTATTTTTGGGTTTGTGCACTCTGTAATTACAGTTAGGTGCTGAATGTGTCCTTCTGTTGTTCAATTATTAGTATTAAAATATAATTATGTCTGTGCCCTATGCATGTAACTTTTCTTTCAATTTCAGGTCATATAAACAAGCTCAAAAATTGAACAAGTCTGTATGGACGGTCGATTCTGCTATTTCGTCAAGTGCTCTACTGGAGAGTGCACATGCGTTGCATCTTACAGTATGTCTGAACTTTGTTTCTCTTATAAGTATTAATGTTTCTAATTAGTTGTGTGGTGCGTGCCAATCAATTTTTATTTGTTTCTGAATATGATTTCTATATTCATTTTCCCCTTGTTTGTTTTATTTACCATACTCTTTTCATTTTTCAACATTTGATTTTGCTTGTTGGATGGGTAGTTATTAAAACTTAAAATGCCAGCTAGTCATTGATCTGTTACGTGTCTCTTTCCAGCATGGCTGTCAAAATAATGTCAATTGACATCCTTATTCTTCCCCTAAATGTTGGGTGTTTCTATTGTAAGACATTAGATGGATAGTTGCAAATTGGGTGATTTCTTGGTCTGTATTTTCAATTTCTTTAATAAGTTAAACTGTTTTATGCCGGTGCTCAACCACTGTAAAAAATAATTCCTGTGGAAGTATGAAATGGAGTTATCAGTTTCTTGCATTTCCTGTGCTTATAAATTGTAATTCTCTGATGTTTTTCATGCTTATTTTCTGCCTTGCAGAGGAATATAAATGATTATAACCTTCCGAATACTGGTACCAGTTTTCTTTATGCCACTGAGACAGCAGATGCTAGCAAGAATGAAAGCCTTATTGATGGATGGGATCTTGTGGAACACCCTACCTTTCCTCCTCCACCTTCACAAACTGAGGATGTTGAGCATTGGACTCGAGCCATGTTCATTGATGCCACAAAAAGATAATCTGGTGTAGTTATAGTCTTCAATTTTTTAGTAAGTAATCATGCAGATACTCTCTTCTTAATAATATCTAGGTATTTGTGGAGTTAAGAATCTGACAGTTTTGACCCGACAAAACAGTTGTAGATAGCCAATGGTTTTTTTCACCCCAGTGGTACCACAAGAACTAGAGTCTGGTGCCTGTTTTGTTAGGAAAATCTTCCAGCTATCATGTGGTTGATCAATTGACCCGTGATCTTAATCGTTAAATACATGCACAGTGCAACATTGTACACTCAAGGATGGATGGTCATATATGCAGCCTTCTTGCGGACACCAAATTTGGCAATAATTCCTATTTCTAGACCCTGTCCTTGCTCATTATTGCACCTGGATCTCTAAAAGTTGCTCTTCAAGTTTCAGCTAACCCTTTTGTCCGAAACTTGTGGTCCCTTGTGTTTATGTCTTCTAGTGCAATGAGAATTTGATCACAGTATTGATATTTACTGGGTTGTAACTGGGTAAAATTGCAGGTCGGTAGTAGCATCAGTATTAGTTACTCTAGTTAGTCAGGCGGTTCATTCTTATGCTTTTTCCATCTGCTGGCAGCTCAAGAAGATTGATTTTGTTTTCCTTTTACCTAAACTGATAGGTTGAAGGAAGGAGCACTTGCCTAATGACAGGGTACGTGAATTATTGTACAGTTTAACACGTTTGGCCGTCGCGGCGCATTGCAGCATATGTGGATAGAGAACGCCCGAGTAACCGTGTACATATATCCCAAATTGGATGCTGGAAATTTGATCTATTTCATTTTCCTCGGGTCTTTATTCTAATCGAGGAATGTAGAAGAATATGAGATAACAGGTTGATTTTGAATTGAAGTAGCCAAGATATAAGCTTTTGCATGGTAAGCATTGAGTGTTGGTTGTTGGACTTTGGGTCCAAGAAATTAGGGGTTATGAAAATGATTGTTGTTTGATGATGTGTCCATTCTTATCTCTGACAGACAGCCCTCGGCAGCCAGCACAGATGGTTGGTTGGGGATGGTTAACTGGTGCTTAGTAATGGTAAACAGGCTATCCAGTATTCGATGTGGTTTGCTTTAAAAGATTATTGTAATTATTATTAGACCAATCGATTGCAGCATGGAGCGGTGTCTGACGATCAAACTTATTCTCCGAACATGCTTAATGACTGAAAATAAATTAGGTTGTTGAACCATGTGTATGGTTAATAGCAACTTCTGTACTAAAAATGTGAGCGGCTTTCTTCCACTAACAGCAACCCATATCAATCAACAAATCTGAACATCCAACCTTCAGAAGAGTAAAGTTGTTTCCCAGAGACAAAAAGGCTACAGCCCAAAATCCAATTCCATCGAAGGAATTGGGCTCCAATCTCTAATTGAATAGGAAAAACTGATGATAATTATTAGACAACAAATAAAAATTTTGAAAACTTAACAAACGCTAGAAAGGAACTGAGCTGGTTCGTCGTAGTTGGTATTTGGGCACAGGAGTTAGCTCAGAGGACAGGAGGATCTCCATCTCCTGCTTAAACAAAATAATAATAAGAGTTGATAGAAAATTAAACAAACATTCGAAATGAAATACTAGTCTCTTAGGATTCTCTTGTGCTAAATACAGTAAATAGAATTAAATCCTCAATTAGTTTGTTCTTTTGGCTTTGGTGGCTTAGGTCTCCTTTCTGGTCCTCTTTCTTTTTCTTCTTATGTATTTCAACTCTACCGAACCTTTCTTTATCTAAAGGCCAACAACTCAAGCATGGGGGATAAAAGAAAAAAGCTTTGAGATGTATGACCATTGGTTTCTAAGGAATTGATAACAGATTCTTTTGATTATTACGGACTTCAGGTTCATAGAAGTACATGCATAAGCCTCCAACAAAAAGGGGATTAAAAAATAAAAATGTACTAGTCGAGACCAGCATACCTTGTGCTTCTTGAGCCAATTATTCTTTTCTGTCAACTGAAACACTCGACTTTCTAACTGATTGGTATAAGCCTGCAAAAATAAAAAAATATATATATAAGAAAAAATCGCTCGTTATCAGCTTGATTAGGTGAATTCAACTATACCATAAAAGTCTTGTGGAAAAGGAACAAGTAAAAAAGAGGAACACATCTGCCAAGGAATTCTGAGACAATGACCTGTTTCCTTGCTCTTGACCTTGCAGCAGACTGACGATTTTTTATCATCCTTTTCTGCCTTCTTTCAATAGTCTTCTCCATTATCTCGTCCGAACATCGGAACTTCTTTTGGGATGCCGCCTGGGACTCTGAAGAAGTGACCGCAGACGTTGCTGGCATTGTCATAGCCATCTGGTTATCCGAGTATCCAACATCTACAACTGGGTTGTCGTAAACTGGTTTTGATACGTGAAAATTAGGTTCTAACATGGCCATCTGCTCCTGCTGCTTCTGAACTTTTGCCATCTGAATCTGAAACCAATCTGCCTGCTGCGACCCCACAACCATAGGGTCAATCCCCATGACTGGCTGAGGATCAAGTGAGCTATTTTGATTCCCTGTGCTGATCACACTAGCATGAATTAGAAAATTCTCGAGCGTGGTTTCCCCTAAATTCTGACATATTGATCTGTTATCAATGGCATTTGCATGTTCTTGATGGACGATTTCGTTCCAAACCTCATCAACTGCTTTCCTGCCACTAAAACTTAAATTCCCAGTTGCAAATGAAGCAGGTGATGAAGAAGAAGAAATATAAGAAGATGAAGAAGGGTCTTGCACTAGCTTCCCTTCGGCAATAGAAACCACGTTTTGCAATAACTCATCCAAATGCATAGCATTCAAGGGCTTCCTAACATTTCCCATCTGATGATTGTTCCCCTCATCAGATGACAAATTATACAAGGGCCCTTGTCCTGGCAGTGATGGGAGTTTTTGCTCTTCAACTCTGTCAGTATTTGGTGACACCATAGTTCTTCTTTCCACGTATTAAGCACTCACTTTATGACTGAAAGGCATAGTTCTCTTAAAACTGTCAAGAAAATGTCATTACCATCAGCACTGCAATATAGGTTAAAAAGAATGAGTAGATCTTTTCGCCATAGTGGCTGGCTGGGTGTTTGCCGTGGATCAAGGAAAACGATCACGTGGAAGAGAATTGTAATGCTGAGAACTATAGGACTGAAGATGGGCAATAGGACTAAAAGGGTGAATGAAGAAAGGTCACCAAGCCAAATCTGAGCTGCCAGAAAGCTCGAAGAACCCGTTAGTAACTAGCGATCTGGCGGAAGTGATCTATGAATCTGTTAGCAAGCATCCTATTTTTAGGGTGTGTGTGTGTGTGTGTGAGTGAGAGATCTCCAACAACCAGAGCTGATTCTCATGCTTGAGGGACGCAACATTTTGACGCATACATGCTAAAAAACAAATAACCAAAAAAGAGTTGAACTGAAAAACTGCAACCGAGTCTTCCTTGCCAAGCCAAATGAGTAGAAGGATCCACATGAGTGAGCTGCTGACATGGATATTGATGGAAACATGCAATTGGTTTGGCTGAGAGTTAGCGCGTAATATGTGATTTATTTTAGGTCAGTACCCATCAGCTTAATAGTGGGCATGGAGTAAATTGGGACATGTGTTGGAAAACTATATGTTTTTGAGAATTAAAGACATAGACTTTCTGTATCACTTGAAACAAGCTTCTCAATGATGGGAAAAACAAGCCTAGTTTTTTTTTTTTTTGGGATAATAGAGAATTGACAGAGACTTTAACACAGATTCAAATCTGCAAAACTTTTACTACTTCTAATCTATGATTTCTCAATGATGGGCTCTTATTATTTTAGCGAGATTGGCGTCTGACTTTTACAGAACATGCCAGGATCCTGAGGCTGTTGGGCATTGAATCTCGATCATCCGGGTTAGTGCAAAGGTGGCTGGGTCTGGGTGATACGACTTCGGAGTTCTACTTTAATCTCGATCAGCCAAGGGCCCTGTAAACATCTCGCTCTACTTTAGTGATGCAGGCCCACTGTGCGAATCATCGGAGTTCTGCCACATCAACTCATCCAAATCTGTCAAAGAAAGCCCAACACGAAACCAAAATCCAACTACATTGGCGGCCTCAGCCGAGCTGACCAGTCTTGGATTCGGAACAACAAAAAGACCATCCTCCCATCACTCTCTCGATTGCATGGGCCAAATTGCGACATGATTTTTATGGACTCGGACGACATCTTACCCATCTAGGTTATACTTGGGGAATTGCTATTTATTTGTGTATAGAATAATTGGATCTACTGTTGAATATGGAACCCAAACTTAGAGAGCATCAGACCAAACAACATCTCAATGGTTTTGGAAACCACACACACACACACACACACACACACACATATATATATATATTTATTTATTATTATATGGACAATTAGTCTTAACTTCACACTTATTATTTCAGCGTTGACATAATACGGTTGAGACATATACTTAGTTATTTTGTGCTTGTAAATAGTAATTTCCTTATACTGACACCGCCCTTTTTTAATTTTATCGATCACTAGATTAACTTTGGATAGAGATTTATCATCATTATCAACTCGCCGAGGGCAGCGTTGATGATTCCTTAGGATCTTAGTTTTGAATAATTCTATGTTTTTGGGCTGTTGTAATGTATCTGTCCTGTGTACTTAAAAAAAATCTGACCTAAAAAAAAACAAAAGAAAAGAAAAGAACCCAAAAAAGAGATTCCATCACAAATCACCAGATTTAACATGAAAAGCTTCGTCCCAGTGACAACCTCTCATCAAGGAGGAAGTTCTGTATGAAACAGGTCCACACACTAAAGGGGCCCACGGTTGAAAATGGATCCCTACTGCACTGGTGATGACCACGTCTGGGAAATGGGTGGCTGCCTTTTGGACAAGAAAGTCTAAGCGCAATGACACGAGTGAGAGTGACATTTCGTTTGGGTGCCAATGGTGCCCTTGAATCTGATTAGAGAAACCAATTCGCTGCAGGCTAGCCATTCTTTTGTGAGGCCAGAGATGCCTTGCGAATTCTGAGAGCGTTTGCATCTACGCACGTCTTTACTAAAGTTTTGTTAGAGAGTTATCGTGAAATTTGCTTCAATTAGGTTCTACCGTAGAATTTTCAATTCCAATGTAATGGTATAATTCCTTAAATTGCGAGAATTCAATCGAATTATTACAGTTTTTAAAATTGTCATACCAAAACAAATAAATTTAGGAAATTGAAATTGATTGATTCCAAAGCAAATTTTGTGAATCCGTGGCAGCGCATCAGGCAGGCACGTGAGAATATTCCTTCCCTCGTGACAGGCATGTTGGGTGTCCAAGTGGCTTCTGCTGCTTTGATGCTTTGCCCATAGACCACCCCATACATGCATAGGAAACAAAAGCAATTCCAGTGGCTAATCTTTCCAGACACGGAGAATCAAGATGATTATTAACATCACTTGGATACACTTTTGACGATGCTTTGCATTCTACTCACGCCCCCATCATTTGTAGCTTGACTTCATCAATGCATCTCCAAATTCCTAGTTGATCTCCGCCAATACTTACTGTGTACTAGGACACTGTTCTTTCAGGATCATACATTTGTGAGATAAAAAATAAGAATGTATTCGAGAGTCAATATGACATACATACGTATATTACATGTAGTATTTGCGTGAGTGTGCAATCATAATTATTAGTTTACAAAGATTACCATCATGAATGTGCAACACAATGTTCATAATTTTCATATATTTTTGTCATTTATCTGTCAAAAATTTGGGTACCAAAGGATACTTGTCATAACTATAGGTGTAGAGCGGTATCAAGGGGGCTTCGGTTCCCGGCTCCCCTGTCATCAGGTCACCAACTTCCTTGACCTTCCGGCACTGGGCAGGCGTCAGCCCCCATACATGGTCTTACGAGCCTGGTCACTGCGATCCCCTTTGTGAGGGGGCACCCCTTCTCCCGAAGTTACGGGGCTATTTTGCCGAGTTCCTTAGAGAGAGTTGTCTCGCGCCCCTAGGTATTTCGATTGGTTTATACATAAAACTCAGTGGAAAGCAAAAGAGGAGAGAAGGAAGACGAGACATTAGTGGAGCGATTAAACTGTCTAAAGGCAATTGGTTCCATCGTAAACTTGTTTCACGAAGCAAGGTGCATTTCTCTCCTTCTTTCTTTATTTATTTGTTTTCTTTTGATCCCTTGCAAAGGATAAAAGACCAATAATGTGTTATCGTTCCCAGGAAATGAGGTTTTTCGTGTAAAGATTCTGGATAGATTTTGATTCCCCCATATAACAAACATTCCCTTATTGCTAAATGCGATTAAGCATCAATCAATCCGGCACCTTGTATACTTTAGTGTGCCTGTAAAGCCTTCCGCAAAACCGTACAGGAAAAGAATAGCTGATAATAATTAAAAAAAAAAAAAATGTAAGAGATTTTATAGCAAATGGGCGTAGAAAGAAAGAAGATTCATGTTTACCATATTTTTTTAAGTTATCGTTTCTCCTCCTGCTCCCGTAAAATATAATTTTAAGTTGCGTGTGTGATGGGAGTAGGAAAAGACGAGAGAAAACGAGGCATCGCATTGAACCATTAATAAAGCTTTAGTTAGTATCTTTTTCTGTGTCCTAATTTGGCCCTAGACTGTCTTGAATCTTTAGTTCTTACACGTTGGTTGGTTGGTAGTCACGCCATGGAGATAAAGAAAGATAGATAGATAGATAGTTACTTTATTTATATAAAGAGCTTCGTCACTCCGCAGCAGCCATCTTTATTGGTCTAACCAGTCAATACACCTAATAGCCAAAAGGAGAATCTTGCACGTCCCCGTAAAAATTGCATTTCTTTATTATTTTTTATTTATCTATTAAATTACCGTTATATTGTAAAAATTAATTAATTTTTTTAAATAAAAAATATATTCTAATAATTAAAAATAATTATTTTTATTTTTAAAATATTAAATTCTAATTGAATAAACTGCTTTAATAGATCCAAATAAATTAAATTCAATAATAATAATTGAAAAAAAAAATCTTTCATTAATTCCCCTCCCCGTTGATTCAGTAACTGGGGAACTTTTCAGAATCCCAGCTAGTTCCACCTGGTATACTTACAAATTAATATACTAGAGCAATCTACACGGATTCTGAAACCATTTCAAGGGGGGAACAGTTTCCGGAGCTTGGCAATCTTGAAAATAACTTGTGCATGCTGAGAGGATCTAACTTTACCATATCATTGGTAGCTACCTTTAGTGGTCATAATGTAATCAGGGAGCTAAGAATGGCGCACACATTTAATTGGCATATCATTTTCACTTCTGTTTGTCAATTCTGTTTTCATTCACTTGTTTACTGTCCTTGAATGCTAAGCTGACACGGCACCTGCTTGCTTAGCCTGGCTTGCTACTAGGAAATAAGAAGCCTACCTTTTTTCCCTTTTATCCTGTCGAAAAGGAAGGAAATTGAGGTGTCGAGCTTTTATGAAAGCACTCTGCAGAAGAACCACTTGATCAATTGCTATTTGTTGGCGGAAAAGAAAGTGCCTACTTTTTATCACATCTGCTTTCTACATGATAAATATATGCGAAGGGATAACAATGGTGTCCAGTTCCGTCCCTCTCCAGGAAGGAAAGGACCATACATACAAAAGGATGACCTTATTTTCAATCCTAAACTTCCATGAATTCTTTTTCTTTTTTTCTTTTTTTTTTTTTGGAAAAAAAGAAGTTGTATCAGTGAAGAAATTAAAAAAGAAAAAGGAGGGGGGGTAAAACATTAATGTGAACACCAAGAAATTGAAAGCCTAACATCAAGTTAGTTGCTGAATTAAAATTTTCAAATGCATTAAAAAATTGACGTGAACAAATTTATTTGAAAAAAAAATAAAAAAATTAAAGAAAAAGCTTATGTTTCACGCGCGCCTTATGTTTTTCTACCTTATCTCTGGACAATAAAAGGCGAGAAAATTATTATAATTATTCTAAGATTAATGCTTTTTATTATTTTTCTTTTTGTCTAAAAGAATTAGTTATCTTTGCCTCTTCGCGTAAACGAGGACCCGGACAAAAAAAAAAAAAAACGTCTTCTTCAGCCGTACTCTTACATAAGCTTACGTTGTGTTATGTTGCTTAGGCTGTCCCCACCTCCCAATCAAACTCGCCATCTCCATCATACGATGTTTACATGTCTGCTATCTTGCCTTCAAGAACACTACCCAACGCAAACTGAAGCCCGCGCCAAGCCTAGTTTCCGGCTGCCAGAAAATGACGTCCGCAAGAACCAAGTCTGTATTAGGTAGGAGTGCGTACGTTAGTGGGACTAAGGGTGTGCAATTTATGCCTTTTTTTTTTTTATTCACAATATATCGTTGCTAGGTAGATGCTTTTTTATTGTACAACAACGTTAACGGTTTGCCTGTATGTAGCGTTCAAAAGATGTCACCCAACTTTGTTTTTCTTCTTTCACTTTCTTTTCTTTCTTTCTAATGAAAAAAAAAAAAAAAAAAGAAGCTTACTTTGTCCTTTTTTTTTTTTTTTACAAAAACATAAAATAATAAAATAAATCTAAAATAGACTGAACCTACATTGAATCCGAAAGAGCAAATGGACTACGAGAAAGAAGATAAATTTGAAGATTTATAATAATTATATTTAAAACTAAATTGAGTTGATTATAGGGTGGAATAACAAGAAATAATTGAAGACTTTAATTAAATTATGAGATTAAAATTTTGTTTTTCGTTGTTTGCTGTAGAGAAAGAAATAGATGATGGTGGTGATGTTGTTGGGTCCAGAAGCCAACTAGTGATGGGAAATAGAACCAACAGCGGTATTAAAACCGGTTCTGCTGGTTGCAATAAAAGCGACTATTACTTATTGGGAGAGACTTTTGGGATTACTGTGCAGTAGATGAGTGTGGCACTTTGTTTTTCCTCCCTTTCCTTTGTTTGGCTAATTAGGAAAGTGAAAAGGGATGTGATATGTGGCGCCATTCTTGCCAAATACCACTGAACTATGTTGTGAGAGTGGCAAGAATCAAAGACAGGTTGGCTAGAGTATTCTTGATTTAGTTATTTTTTTTCTTTGGACTGGATGGCCGTGGAATGTAATTTACCTGCATGGATGCCATAGTTTGTTATTCTGTGCTTATGTTGTTTCTAGGTCTTTGTGCTTTAAACTGGACAATTTCGAAGTAAAGGGTTCCGCTTTCTTCTGTGTCATCTCTCATTTGGGCTTCAATTAGCAGCGAACTTGCAGGAGGGTAGGTTTCAATTGAGGTTAGAAGAATTAGCACTTCTTCTCCTCCTCTTGCTGACTGCTCTGCAAGAGAAGCCCTCTTTCTGATTTGTAGGATGAGTTTAGACTCTTGGATCAAACTAGAGAGCTTATTCGGACTAGCTACAAATTTTAGCTGACCACCCTATTTGTTGGGAAGCAGGCTTAAAACTTCTGGAGAAAATCAATCCTGAGTTGGGTTGGAAAACAGAAGCATGGTTGTTGCTTTGATTGACCTATTCTTTTCTAAGTTATAGGAACCCTTGATATGTTATGCTTTCTAGAAAGAAAGATATGAAGAAATAGTCATAGGTATTAACAGTAAGCATAGCAGAACTTTTTATTACTACAGAAAGATTGCACCTGTACCAGCATTTAGTCACAGTACATTAGAATGGGGGGCCTTGTGACCAGAGAAAACTAGAAATTCAAAATCACCTTTTTGGTCTGCTGAAAATGGTAAAAAGTTTAAATAAGTTTGTTATCAGCTGCTGATAGAGATGGATATGTCAGACTTTCATTGTTCTTTCTGTTTCCATTGATTTGATTGGTAGATTATGAGCTCTTTGTCAACTCAACTTGCTGCCTTGAGGGGAATGGGCATTTATGAGTCATTCCACCAGCTTAGCTCATGGGAAGACGCCTTCAGAGGTGATGGTAGCCTAAATATCGGTTCGTCCACAGTTGCACAGGTGGATGCTGGGCTAGAAAGCAAGGTGATGATGCTTGCTTTTCTTTGTTAACGGTTACTAGGGTTATTTGTTTTTTTTTTTCTTTTTTGGTTTTTTGAGGCCATAACAGACTTCTCTGGTTAATTTTCTCCAGACCGAAAATGTCTCTCATGGATCAATGGAACTTTCCAGAAGTGATCAAGAATCAAACAGACCTGCTGATAGGGTAACAAAGACAATATCTCTCCATCTCACATTTTTTACCTCTTATCTTTCTATGCTTCTCGTATTTCATTTTGTTGATGTTTTTAACTACTGTTGAGAAAATTTCTAGCAATTGAACACGATGCTTAGTTGTAACTTAGCTTTCTAATATTAACATATGTAGAACTTCTCGCTTTGAACTGTTTGGCTGCAAAATCATATGTAAGTCCTTGAAAAATTAATATACAATTGGTCAAACCATATGAAAATTAGATTGTTGATGTGCCTGTTCTTGTGATTATCAAATTTTATCATTGACTATATCAATTCTTCTGATATGCGAAATTAGAAAAAAAAAAGAAAAAAAAAAGGGCAGTATGATTGTTTAATGTTGTCTGAAGGCAATTATCTGTCTGCAGGTACAGAGACGCTTGGCTCAAAATCGTGAAGCTGCTCGCAAGAGTCGCATGCGGAAAAAGGTGGAAATTACTTAATTTCTGAGACGTTTGTGCTGATGGAATATATTTTGCATTAGGACATACAAAGTTCATATTTTGGTGCTCTTTCTTAGGCTTATGTTCAACAACTGGAATCAAGTCGTTCGAAGCTGGTGCAGTTGGAGCAGGAACTTGAGAGAACTCGACAACAGGTGTGATTTAAATAATCCCTCCTTTTTAGTAAGTTCTTTTATCGAGATTCATTCCTTTATCATCAATCATAGCAGCATACAAGCTACATAATGATTCTGTGATTGCTTCTCTGCAGGGTGTGTACACAAGCACTGCATCAAATTCTAATCATTTAGGAATAATTGGAACCATTAATTCAGGTTTGTGATTTCAGGAACTGGCCATTACTCTTTTCATATCCATGAACTCAGGATTTTTCTTTTTCTTTGTTCTTTATTTGGAAGAACAATCAAACTTTAAGATAATTTCTGTATTTTAAATGGATAGTATTTTTCTCAAGTGATTAAATTTTGGCTTGCGGGTACTGCTCAATTTTTCTGACTGAAGTTGCATCGGAACTTGCAACTAAATGTACATTTATACTGGCTTGCCTTAAATAGTTACGCATCTAGTAGGAAGATCTTTGGTTGATGGAACTGTCTTTGTATTTCTGCCCTTTACTCTCTGGTATCTGTGTAGAAAACCAGTGGCTATTTTGCTATAATCCTGGTAAAATGGCAGGTGTAGAACGTAAACAATTGAATGCTTCGGTATATGTGGCCAACACCTGAACCCTTGTCAATGCATCATAGGCCATACAATTTGTAGCAACTGTACCAAGAAAGACAAAAAAGAAAAAATGTTGAGTAGAAGGGTATCTCTGGGAGTTTGCAGTATGCCACCAATTTGTTTCAAGCATCATGTGTTCGATTTGTTCTGATTCACAAAATAGTAATTAAAAATGGGAAAATAACCTAAAGAGGTTCAGTTGTAATCCCAAACATTGGTATGTTAGTTCGATGTTGTCTACAAAGCTCACAATGATAGATGCTCTGTGATTCTGCAGGAATTCCCACATTTGAGCTGGAATATAAACACTGGGTTGAGGAGCAACACAAGCAGATTTCTGAACTCAGAAATGCATTGCAAGCTCATATAACTGATGTAGAACTTCGAATACTTGTGGAAAATGGCCTAAAGCACTATAACAATCTTTTCCGCATGAAAGTAGATGCTGCGAAGGCTGATGTCCTCTATTTGATCTCTGGAAAATGGAGAACATCAGTTGAGCGCTTCTTTCTGTGGATTGGAGGATTTCGCCCATCAAAAATTCTAAATGTATGGCTTATTTCTATATAATTTATTACTTCAAAAATTCTTTCCACTTGGTGGTCACTTATCATGCTGTTGACTTCTCTATCTTCCATTTGATTTTGGACGTTTCTCCATCTATTTATATGCAATTGTTATACAATCTAGTGCAGTGACTTCATTTCTGTTGCATCATAGGATCATATTTATGCTGCTCCTGCAATGATGTAGGGAAATTATTAGTAGTTTTCTCAAAGTACAGGGAATGAGAGAGAGACTTCTTATTTTTCCACATTTCAATTGTAGATCCTCACACCACAAATTGAGCCTTTGACCGAGAAGCAGCAGGTGGATATCAGTAACCTCCGCCAATCTTCTCAGCAGGCCGAAGATGCTCTCTCTCAAGGCATTGAGAAACTCCAGCAGACTCTGGCCGAGAGCCTGGCAGTTGATTTAATGGGTGCTGGAAGCTACAGAGCTCAGATGGATTTTGCAATTGAGAACTTGAAAGTTCTAGAGAGCTTTGTGAACCAGGTAACCATCACTTTGACTTCCTTGAAATTAGTTTGAAGTTAACGTCCTCAAACCCTTCTTGCAGCCCATTGACGAGAATAAACAATAACAACAAAAATGCTTAGATAACCTCTCATTCAACTGTTTAAACAGCAAAAAACATAGCTCAAGTGATGCGGGCATAAACAAATATTTCTGCAACGCTGAATGATATCATTAGTTATGCATATTTTGACAAACTCAACCCTTTGGTTCAGCCATGTTTACTCATTTGAATGAACAGGCAGATAACCTCCGACAGAAAGCTCTGCAGCACATGTCACGGATACTAACAACACGTCAAGCAGCTCGAGGTTTACTTGCATTGGGGGAGTACTTTCATCGTCTTCGGGCCCTGAGTACGCTTTGGGCAGCTCGTCCTCATGAACCCACCTAGTTTACACGAGTAGGACCACTGCAAGACTAGTTCCTCTAAATGAATTCACCATGGACTCCATATCCCAACAGGGTGAATACTTGTGCTCATTTTTGTTAATCACCTTATATGTTTTTCCATGGCAGATTTTAGGCTTGAGAAGATGTAAATATAAATGCTCTTGGGGTATGTCTTAAGCCAAAAATAATAGGGCAAGTTTGTATTGAATACATATTTTATAGTGTTGATGAAGGGCAGATACTAGTTTTTAGAGATTGGTGGCACTAAGTGTGAACTGTTCCATAGGATAATATCCATCAATTTTTCAAGTCTCAGTCAAGCGGGTAAGTTAGGTTAAAAAGAAAATCACCAGGGCCATGACTGAGAGGTAAGGAAGTAATACGTTTTACTGTCCTTGGACATCTATTGCCCTAATTTTCCTGTGACAAACTTTGGACGTAAAAGACAAGAAAAGACCTTTAAAAATGCCTCTATAAGGCGTTTCCTGAAAGCAATGGACCGCCCTCTACAATGTAAGTGTAGTTTCAACGCATGCGATGGAATATCATGTCCTATATGTTTACCTATCAGAATCTTTTGGCTGGAAAATTACACATCTGAATCCCTAATGTAAGCTGAATGCTTTTCTACAAGGACTTCAACCAGAGGCTCCTCCACATCCGAAGTAGGCCGAATCTTGTCTCGGCGTACTGGAATCTTTCCATTTCCAGTGACAAGTATGACCTCCTCTTTACGAGTCAGGAGCTCATTTGCAATCACCATGTGCATCTTGTACTTTCTAAGAGCCATATCAGCCTTCTCTAAAAGAATCATTGAATCTGTCTCAAGCTGTTTGAGCCAAAGGAATAAAAAAAATCAACAGCTAAATAGTAAACAAGTCATGCCTTTAGTCCTAAATGTCAACGTGGAACAAGAAAAACAGAAACATTCCCCAGTCCGTCCATTATTAAGATATTGGACGTCACAAAAAACCATGATCTTTTACTTTGTCTTGTCTAATGCACAAAGAAAAAATATATACAGTCGCCAATTTAAATGCCCCACAAGAAATCCAGCTTTAAATCTCTTGAAACATCTCATATAAGTTGCATAAGTTACACATCACACATTTTCCAACAGAAGCACTTACCATATAAGATATCCCATGAAAATACTGAAAAAGGAGTGGTGCAACTAACCTTGAATGATATGCAGAAGGCCATTGGAGCCCATTCTTTTCTCAAGGTTGAAAGCATTTTTGGCACTTGCACCAGCCGCATGTCCAGAGGGCCAGAGGATGATTGAATCTTGTGCTCAGCCTGCACATATAATTAAGCTATCCATAACTAATGTTAACTATTAGCTATCAAGATCCCCAAAAGAAACTATTGCCAGCTCTAAACTCTATGTTTCCTAACAAGGCTCTCTTAGTGCATGCAAAGACTACAGCATCTAATTTCTTCTCTCAAAAGTCAAAACATTTAGAAATCCAATACTTATTTTTAGACTAATTGCCAATTTTCAAAAACTTTTTCATCCAATTCCCAATTGCTAAATGATGATAACATGAGAGTAAGGCCATATATGATCACAATGCCTGCAACCAGAGGAATGTGTCCTGCATGATGTGTCAATAAACATCTAAAAAATGGCAATTCACTGGTACAAAATCTAGATTCCATATTTTCCATACACGTGCCCTTGTTGTACCTTCATCATAGCAGAAACTAATATAGTGAAAAGGAATCTGCAAGTGCTAAGTTGTTAGCCAAAGGAAAACAATGCCTTAGATTTGAGTTTAACAATATATCGTGGAAGTAGATCCAAGCTATATTTCGAAACAACTTCCCCCAGTAGCATTTTCTTTTACTCCCATTTCCACTTGCAAATTTCACATGATTAACACTTGAAATTTGGTCCAAAAAATAAAAAACACTTTGCAATTTTTGACAACCTACATCTTTGTGGTATCACATCAAAATAACAGAACTACCTAAGAAAAAGCAATAAAGGGTCTTTAGTTGTACCAAACAGCCGTAAAAAAATGTTTCATATTCATAAAATTTACTTTTCCTAGAACCTTATTCAGTTGAAGCCAAACAAATAACATGAACAATTTTGAAACTTATTAAATAAATACCATGCTCCTCCATGGAACGTAAAAGTCTGACACAGCAGCAGCAAGATAAAACATGGCATGTGAGCCAAGATCTTTCATTGATATTGCAATCATTTGTAACATCTGCCAATGACACAGAAAATTTATTAGACACGTGAGACAGTAGCTTCATAGTGAGAGAATAGCCCACACAGAGCCAACAGAGAATATGAAACAGAAGTTGGTAAGTAGGCATGGGATGGCTATTGGATGACAACATGATATGCTGTGAAACATAATAGAAAAACAGCTTAAGTATTTATTTGGGGTAAAACACCTGTATTTTTGTTCTCTGTTCCCTAATATTAAAATGATAGTGCCACAGAATGCAGCTAATTGTTACAAAAGACAATCTCCTCGTTTTCATGGTTGAACTGGCTAATCAGGTTTAGTAGATGCTTCTACAATATGCCATTTAGAGAAACAAAGGATTAAAAATAAAATGATGCACCAAAGCCACCACTTTCTTAGACTAAAATATGTTTACCAATGAAAAGTTCAAAGTGCACAGAAAATATTAGAACCTAGAGCGAAGTTGGCATCCATTATGACCAAAGGACATGTTACTCATGACCATTAAAAAATGAAGATGCCATTACATTGGTATTTACAACATTGCTGTTGAATTTTTGGAGATAAACTGACCTGAAGATATTCAAATATGGTTGTAAATGGAAGTTTCAACAGCTGACCTCCTACAACAGCCTGAAATACAATATGAAAGCTAGAGTGGCAAACCATTGTAATGACATAAAACATTTTTCCACTACAACAAAAGCTAAAAGAACAAAGGATCTAGACTGCAAAATACGAAAGTTATTTAATAGTCCATACGGCTTGATGATCACTAATTGCTCTCTTCACTGCTTCGGAATATGATGGGTGAACTGAAATATTACATGAAACTTGGTCAAATTGTAGCATTCAGTGGTGTATGAACTTCATTGGGAAATTGAAAAATTATATTAGGACTTATCTCACGTGAGAAAATTTATTCCTGCACTCCCCAACAGAAATGAGGAAGACTGAGATTATCCCATGACACAAGTCCAGACAAGCAATGCAAGAAATGTCAAGCAAGCAACAAAACATGGTTTTGTGGTACAACGAATGCCCCCATGGAACTAATTAGACCACGAATAAAAAGTGCTATTTATTGAAATTTAAGAAGACCTCTCTTCAGATTCAATGTAATTGATGGAAGGAGAAATCCACCTAAAAAAAGAAAAAAACACAAACCCTGAATAGCGGAGTTATCTGCAAACTCAAAACATTCAAGGAAAGGATCATCAGGAAGAGAACGACAATATGGTTGGCATGTTCCCCTGTAAAAGAAGGCAGGCATTATCTCTTATATAAAAGCTTCTTTTAGAGTAATTCTAAATTGCCCCTTTACCCTCAGTGTGTTTGCTTTTTTTTTTTTTTGGCTATTAAATTTGACAATTTGTAAAGCAAAGAACACCTGAAAAAAGAAAAAGTAAGAAGAAGAAGAAATCACCTCCTGTACAAAAATATAACTGCATAGCCGGCTTTGAGAAAATACCTAAAATACAATCACCCAAACGCATGAAAACTGAAATCAATTCACAATCCAGCCGTGAACCATCGAAATTTTCACTTTTTTCTTCTTTTCATTGTTAGTGTAAATTTGCTTACTCTGTGGACGCCGCTCCTCTATTGCCTGAACTGAAATTGTCAATATAACGGACGCACCGTTGCTCCAAGGGAACGGTGGTGCCGCCGGAAGTCACGCACACGACCGGCCTATCACTTCCACTCCCTGCAATTTGCAGCAATTCAACCACTTTAAACAAACATCACACTGAAAAAAATAAAAGGCAATCCAAACAAATTAATTATGAAGTAGAGCGGTCTTGCCTGGCGGCGAAGAATTGCGTTGAATGAACTCCTTGACTTTTTGGCTGACGTCATCACCGTTTTTTAGAGGAGGAGCCGATTCAAAGAAAGATCGGATTTCTGAAACCGACCCATTTGTTGAATCCATGGCAAAAGCCCACTATTGTTTTCTGAGACAAGGTCAGCGCTGGTGTGATGTTGAAATTAAAATTGAAAAGAGACGCAAAAGAACCCTAGAAGTTTGAGAAAAAGTGTAGGTGCGCACTGTAAGCAGCTTCAAAGGGGACAAGACAAGAAGAAGAAGAATTTAACAGACTTGGTCGGGAGTCGGAGAAGGAGCAATCCAACCCAATGCTCGTTTCGATTTTGGAGGATATTTTTATGGGTTTTTTTTTTTGTCGGTTTTACTTATTTTTCGTCGGACACTGACACAGACACGGCGTCGTTTCGGTAATGCCACCGAACCAAAGGAACAAAATTAAGACCCACGCAATAATAATGATAGTGAAAGGGAATCGTTGCTATTTCGTTTTGGCTTGTCGCTTAAAATTCGTAACATGTAGGGGCATACCTATCTTCAATTCTATGGAATTGCATGTTCATCTAATATAATGACCCCCTTTTATATATATATATATATATATATATATAAATTCTTTTGATGGAATACCCAATAATGATCTTGAAAACCATGAAATGTGGCTTTTTCATCCAGTAATCCCCAAGTATTTGTTGCGAAATGTGGGGTGACACTTGATGAAAGCAGTGAATTTGTTTCTGGAACATCCCAAATTTTTTTATGGAAACTATGCTTCTCCTCAGAGTCTTAACTGATGAATTGGTTTTTGAAACATCACAAAAAATTTGTGGAAACTAAAGCTTCTCCTCAAAGTCTTGACTTAACCCATGGAGTGGGAATGTCAAAAAGTATATGTATATATATATATATATATATATATATATATTTTTTTTTTTTCTTTTCAACTTTTGTTGCATGACGAGTGATAGGATATAATTCACACATAAATCATTGCATTAAATTTGTTTTTTATATTCTATTTTCAATGGTGGTGCCCTTCTTTAAACAAGCGCCCATGGCCTAATGGATAAGGCGCCTGACTTCTAATCAGGCGATTGTGGGTTCGAGTCCCACTGGGCGTGAGTCGAGAATGGCCATCTGTTTTTACTTTTACCTTCTTTCAACCCGGATGCAGACACACGTCCGCCGCAACCCATTTAATATATATATATATATATATAGGATTTCGAGTACTTTAAAAACAACTTTTTGCGACCAAACCTTGCATGAAAGGAACAATTATGTGGGCCTCTGGCCTACGCCCAATTGACTCTTTTCACCTTTTTTTCACAGAGAGACCTATACGGACCCTCTGCATCTAAATACCTGACCCTGACCTCCCAGTGCGGATCCGCCCAAGAAAAAAGTAACTAACTAGCAAGTACTAGTAACTTAACTGTGCCCTCTCTGTCCACTTAAAAAAACGTTTCCAATGAATGCAAGCCACTGCGGGAGCCTCTCTTTGGGATCATACATAATCCATCTTTAGAATTCAAGTCTTATTGTTAGGACCACCGGCCTACTACTACTTTAAATGCCAAAACCACAAAGCTTCCACCAATTGTACCTTCTCCAACTAAAACAATTAATGGCCCACGAAGTTATGATGCAGCAGCATTATGCTTGGCTTTGCAGCCTTAGTGCACAGTACTAACTAATAGTTTTCCCCCCTTTTACCTTTAGTAATCGAACAGCTGGCTAGTATGTGTCCACGCACCGTGGCCGAAAGGAACCCGGGACCGAGTCCCTCTTAATCTGACATGAACGAGTAGGAGCAAAGCCTAAAACTGAAAACAAATTAGTGAGACTTCGTGGGCACCATCCATGGCCACCGAACCCCGATGGTGTCTTGTGTTGCAAGATGCTTCTGAGCCCCATAGGAGGCTGTTGTAAATAGTGATATATCCCCATGGTTCGCTAGGAAGTCCGCTGGTCGATTAGCTTCCTTGTGGATATGCTCGACTTTGATAGCCCAATCTTTATGAAGCATGTCTCTCTACCAGCACTGACCATATTTGCATGGGGATGCGTCTGTGGCACGCCACTCCTCTGTAATTTTCTTTGTCTTCCTCCTCTCTTTTCGAGCAGAACAATGGACGCCTCAAACATTCAGCTATGTGTCAACATCTAAAACACACAATAGTATCCAGTCCACTATCAATGTATTACGTGCGAATTGACCCCAGATAAGAGCTTCAGTTAGCTGAGTCTCTCTCTCTTCTGGTCATGATCAAGAAGCGGGCCACCTCTCAAAATTTATATTTGCTATCCATCTGCACAATCGTGATGCACCCATGAGGTTATAGCTGGCTGCTACACTAATTTTGCAATTTGAGCCACGCTCGTATTAGCGCATGGTATAAGGCAAGGTGTTACCCACGTTAACATGCAATGCTCTGGATCAAAATTGTAATCATTAAAAGTAAACCCCTCGGCCCCATGCTACTGTTTTTCTACACCTAGCCCTAGGGCTCTCAGTTGATAGCCCCACTTGTAAAGCCTACAAGCACTAGGGCTATACTGGTATTACTCTTAATGATTAGCTGAGGGCTTGGACTTGTTGGCTGAATCATAATTTTTTTACAGCTTCACTTTTACACCTTGCTTTGGGAGGAGGGAAAAGGATGGTGGGGGAGAGGAAAAGTGCATGGAAAATTAGAATGGTAGTAGATAGAGGCAAGGAATCCTGAAAGTGGGTTCTTTCCTGGTTGAATGAAAAAAAGGCTAGGAGTAAACTCTCGCAGCCCTCACCATCAACGCCAGTCAATGCAAGCTAACGGGCTATAAAGTGTAGAACCAAAGAATAAGGTAAGAACTTCAATATAATAATTGGGTCCTCTCCTTCACATATCCATCATCATTTCAAGTCCCTTACTTGTTTCTTTATAAAAGGATAGGAATAGTAACGGAATAACTTTCGGACTTGTGCATGAATAAAACTTTGGTCTATAAAAAATTTAATTTCGAATAAGTTACTTCGCATGCGGTTACAACATCAAAAGAGAAAAAAAAAAAAAAGTTGGGAGAATAACACATAAACCAACCTATATAATTTTTTATTTTTATTTTTTACAATAATTCAATGTGTTTGACAAGAAAAACTAAATTGTTGAAGCAAAAGAAACATCAATCATCAAAAACCTTTAGAAATAAAATTTTAATAGACTAAAGCATTGTTTGCAGCAAGCATAAAGAGAATTGCTTTAGTTGGTCCTAAAAATATATGCCTGTGGATATTTCTAAAGGCATATTGGGTATGAACAATTTTAAAGGCTAACAAAACATATTAATGGGTATAAAAAAAAAGTTTCATAAATACAAGAATCGAATAAAAAAAATAGATATAAATATATATTATTGTACCTTAATTATTAATTACATTTAATTTATTGTTTAATAAATAAATAATTAATTAATTAATACAAAATATTTATGATTAATAATTGAAATTTAATAATATAAACTTACATTTAATTTTTATATTTAATCTTCTTATTCATGTAATAAAACTCAATTAATGTAAATATATATGCATCAGCCTCTATCAATTTGTTTAGTTTCATCTTTTTGGTACAGTAAAGTTAAAGTACAATGAAGATTGCATGAAAAGGAATAAAGATTGCCAATCTCTGCCTCATTTTGATGCCTGTCTTTGAACTCGTTGAACTCTAACTCTCTTTGGACAAAAATGGAATTCCAAACTGTTGGGTCACGTCAGTATAATGCTTGTGTAGACTAATCATCATCTTCTTTCCAGCGATGTTGTCTAACACGTAAAATGTAAAATAATTGATGGTATCCACGATCCCAGTCATGACAATTACTCGGAAGGTTTTGTCTCAGAGGATTTGATTAGACAAAATACCTTAGCTAAAAATATCATGCCACAGCAATTGCCAAAAGCTACTCAAAACCAGTGTGAAGTTTTTGGACGGGAATTATGGTAAGTGGGAGTTTATTATTGTAGAAGCAACGGAACCCACTTACTAAAATACAAAATAGATTATGCAGAATTCTCTCAATAAAAAAAAAAATCATTCCAAAATTAATAATTAAAAAATATATCACCAACAACAATAAATAAACAAATAACCAATAACTATTATTCCTCTAAAAGCGTTTTGCATCGAAGTCATCAACAGTTTATTTCTTTTGTCCATATCAACATTATTGAATGATATCATGAACCCTCTCTCCCATCCCCCCTCCCTCCCTCACACACACACTCGCTCAGGACATTGGTAGGTTATTCTCCGGCAAACAATTGTATCCAAAATGAACCGAAAAAAAAAAAAAAAGGGCCCAACAGAATTCAAGATGTGGATCATAATCCACTCCGAGCTAAATGATCGGCTGCAATTTTTATTTTTTCTGTCTTTAATAATTTATATGATAGTTTTTGAAAAATTGTTACTCTGCCATATATATTTTTTTTTTAAAAAAAAAACTTCTGACACCGTGATATGCCCATTAGATCAGTTTTTATAAACTACAACAAACTGAAATGACCCAAAAGAAATAGAAAATTCTTGCTTTAGAAGATTAGGCCTAGTCTAATGCTTTTAGTATAACTAGTTGAGATATTGTTATTAAAATCTCTTAGTTTTGTGTTAGGTTCTTAGAAAATTTGTTCTTACTTTATAACTAAAAGTAATAAAAAAAAATGAAGAAGATAGAAGGTTGGGGGTATGATTATATAGTTCAGCATTTTGCCTGCCCACTTCAAATTATTCTCTGTTACTTTCTTTTTTTTTTTTTTTTGGGGGGGGGGGGTTGGTTGGTTTATTTTCTTCCTTTTCATGAATGGAAACGTGAAAAATCCTCTACATATATGAATTGCACGTAAATTTTCATTTGTGCCACTAATATGTGGAAGTGTGTGAGGTATAATATTTAAGATTTAATTAATTGGAGGTTCTTTTTCTTCTTTACAATCATGGCACTAGCAGCAATAATTTGACAACTGCCAAGACTCGCTCCTGACTCATGAATTATCAAGCAAAAGCAATCGGATCCAAGTTGAAACTTGGACGGCACAGTAAGGTGAATCAGAAAGAAAGAGTTGGAAACCTGAACTTAGGTGATGATTTCCCCCCCTTTTTTTTTCTTCTTTTTTTTCAAGTTTTATGAACGCAACGCAGCCAAAACGCAAATGATTTGAGATTTTGAAATTTCGGAATCTGACATAAAAAATTTTCTCCAGCCACCCAGACAAGTGTAAATAAATAAATAAAATAATCCACAGTATCAAAGAGATTAGGGGAGATTCAATTTTGACTTGGTCTCACTTAAAAGTCTCGAAAATTGTTCCATTTTCTTTCTCATTGTTGCTCTTTATAACGCTTCCATTGACTACTTTTGTAATTTTCTTCCTCTTTTGATTGGCGCATGCATTAAATAAAAGTAATAAGCGTTAGAGTAGAACTACTTCTCACATGCTGTGCGGTAGAGGCCTTGGAGTCTGGAGCATGGACCATACAGTTGTATCCTTCTAAGGACATTAATTAAGAAGAAAGTGAAACGTTCTCTCTCTCTCTCTCTCTCTCTCTCTCTCTCTCTCTTCTTCAAAACGTATCCATCATAGTTCATGCAGAATTATTGTTTGGAAGATAGAGACTGCTAATTAGGTAAATTTATGCTGATAAGTTTTCTTGAATCCTGTAATTATCTAAGCATATCCCCATCAAATATGCATTCCAAGATTAAAATCACACCATTTGCCCCCAAAAAAAGAAAGATAATTTGAGCTCAAAACAATTAGTTGAAATTGGTTATCCTGACAATGCCAAATCGAGTTGAACTCAAGCTCGTGGACCAGCGACCACTATCAACATATGTACGTTGAAGTTGACTCGTTATCCATGGAAATAAATGAAGAACAAATTTCTTGTTATTGTTCAAGAACAAATAAATGAAGGAGCCCTTTTTTTTGATCAAGAACACCACAAAAATACAGTTATTCCCTCGTCAATTGAAGATAACAGGTGGGGATGATAGGAGCATTAACCTTATCAAGTCTAATTAAGGTTTAGTGCCAAAGTGCTTACCTAGATCAAAGAAAATGGAAGAACAAAAATCCAGAAGAAGAGAAGACATCTCAAATTCTCTAATGAAATTTTTTTATATCTCAAGGTATAGGTTCCCAATGAAATCTTCAAAATCTTAAAAAGATCAACATCCTTTCAAGATGTCCCATTCTCCAAAAACCCACGAGCACTCCTACTCGAAACAAATATTTCATGAAATGAAACTTTTCTTGAGATAAGTAAGATTTTACGGTTCCCCACCTCCCGGCCACGGATGAGACATTAAATAAACACGACCCAATTGTTCACCAATGGGAAGATATTAGATTAAGAGATCTTGAGCACCCATATGTATTTTGAAACATTTTATTGCCCTTCATTAACAATTAGCATACAAAGTAATCATTAGGAGTCCATTGGTGAAATGCAAAAAATTTGGGAGCCTAGGATCATATTAAATAAATAAATACCACATGAGATGATAATTTAGTTGTAGATTTAATACATTTTTTTTTTTAGTTAACTTAGTTTCGAATCTCTTATTATTATCCATACTTAAAAATCTGAGATATTTTGTTAAAATGTCACGAAGAAATGCACATAATTATCAACTTCAATTTATATATAAAATGATTAATTTATTTATAATATAATTTTTTATTATTAAAAAATTTGTTAAGCAAATGAATAGAGAAAGGCCGTAAAATCTCCTTACTGTAGATCCGCCGTCCAATGGGGTCCAAAAGCTCCACCAACTAAATAGTTGGATTAAGCAATTGGGTCGAATGTGCGAAATGGGTTAAAAACAAAAACAAAACAAAAAAAACAAAGGAACTTGAAGAAGAAAAAGATACATATGGATTGCCTCAAGATTTAAAAAGCCAAGCCGAAGAATAAAATTTATATAAAGGCCTAAAATGCATAGTAGAAAGTAATGCAGAAAAAAATTTGTACATGAACGTACAAAGAACCTCATCATTCCAATTCTCTACCCTTGTGGAAAAAAATAATTAAAAAAAAAAACACGAAATATCTAGGAAAAATAAAAGTGATGAATTTCAATAGGACGGAGGGCAATGTAAAGGAGCAAAGTCAGTAGCTCGAGGAAGCAAAAAGGAAAGGAAAGAAGAAGCCAAGAAAAGCACTAAAATCAAAACCAAAAGGAAGAACTGCAAGTGTACAAAACGCAAGAAAGGGAAGAATTAGAGGCCGAAGAAGCAGAATCTCAGTCAACCACCCATTCAAACTTCCTACAACCCCAATAAGCCCCACCCTATCATCATAGGATATGTTGCCAACTCTATATTGATATCAGCATTAGCATTCCCACTTGCCCCCTTTTCCTCTCTTTGCATAAAATATGTTGACAGACAGACACATAATCACATACAACAATGGTTATAATCCAATGGGGGAGAGGAGAAATGAAGCACATACACAAAAAGGAAAAAATTGGAAGGGAGCTCATGAAAAACTAATGCCTTTTTGGTCTCTTTGGCCAATCTTTTTTTTTATGTGTTTTTTTCCCAAAAGAAAAAAAAAAAGTTTCTCACCTTTCTTTTGCTTTTTGATAGTTTTCTGTTTTACCTATTTTGCAAACTCTTGTACTTTTCTTCTTTTTGGAATGGGAGATGTTTTATTCTTTTTCTCTTCCTTTCTGCCCATTAAACAGTGAAAATAGCATATTACCAATCATCCTTTCCCCTCTATAGCAAACACGATCATTGCTCCCAACAATCCTTTTCATTTTCAACCTTGGAAACTTGAGCTTCTAAGATATTCCCTCCCTTCCATTCTTCCTTCTTCCCTTTCAATTCTTCCCTTTTCTCAATTTTAAATACCCACCCATCTTTATAGCCTTTTCTCTCTCCCTCACCCTTCAATACTCCTAACATCACCATTCCTCCACTTTTGTTATTAACTGTCTCTCTTTTTCTCTCCTTTCTAAAGGGAAAAAAAAAAAAAAAAAAGAGGAAAGAAAGAAAACATTTTTGTTAGAGCCAAATTGTCTCTTTCTCTGCAATGGATCCTTCGTGTACAAACTCTGTAAATGGCTTCTACACCTTTCTCACTCGAGGGATCGATGATCTTGAGCGCCTCTATCACTCCGACAACTTCATATCAATCCAATTCCTTCAGAGGGTCCTTTCTTTGCTAAGATCTTTCCACTCTCAGTTGACCTCGCTGGTCCAAAAACTCCATTTGCCGGTGGGTGATAAGTGGCTTGACGAGTACATGGACGAGAGTTCCAAGCTATGGGAAGCATGTCATGTCCTAAAATCAGGCATATCTGGCATGGAAAACTACTACTCTGCTGGCATCAACATCGCTTCCTCCCTTGACAATCATCGCCATCTCACCCCACAGCTCTATCGCCAGGTTCATCATCGAAATTTTAATCAATCAATCCCTTTTCTTCTCATGTGTTTCTCGTACATAAAATATATTATATGTGCTTGTCTCTTTTCGATTCATGAAACAGGTAACACGGGCAATTTCCGGGTGTCGAAGGGAAGCAGTGGGATTGGAGGAAGAGAATAGGGTCCTAATGGAAACGAGAATCCAACCACTGTCACTGCGCTGGGATGAGAGAGTTGGAATAGAATCGAAACTCAATGGATTCAACGGTTTTCGAGGGGTTCTCTACGCGATGAGAAATGTCAGCTCTTTGCTACTAATGATCTTGCTGTATGGGCTGGTGTATTGCTGGCCGGAACCCAGTTTCCTCCGAGGAGGTTGCGAGGGTTGCCTGTTTTTCGGATCAGCTTTCATGATATCAACGGCAAGATTGCAGCAGAGAGTGGCGGCAGAAATAAACCAGATAAATGGGAGGCCGGGAATTTTACTGTACGAGTTCAGGAGATCAAAGACGACCATGGAGGAGCTGAGAGGGGAGCTGGAGAGGTGTGGACAGGGTGTAGTTGTTGTGGACTTGGAAACAGAGGATGGGGTAAGGGAAAGAGTGGACAACTTGAGAGCTTGTTTTGGGGTGTTGAGATCTGGAGCTGAGAATATAGTTGGCCAGCTTGATGATTTCTTTGATGAGATTGTTGAAGGAAGGAAGAAGCTTTTGGACTTTTGTTGTCATAGGTAAAAAGCATAAAGCATTTCTAGATTTATGTGTGTGAGAAAGATAGAAATGGTTGAAACTTGAAATTGAAGGACAGAGACAGAGAGGATGCAAAATACAGAAAGCAGTTGTTAATGGGCTTTTGTACCTCTTCTTCTTCCTTTATTTTATTTCTTTCCTAATTTTGACTTGTTTTCTTTCCTTTTGAAAAAAAAAATCCAGCCTTTAGTTACTTTTCCCTGAAAACCCAGAGAAGAAAGGCATTTAGTTGAACAAAGGAAGTAGAAGTGAGTGGTGACTTTTGTTTGGAAAGAGCTTAAAAACGTGAAACCCATGGAAAAACATGAGCAGAAAACCGTTGAGAACTGGTAATTAACCAGCCCCAAGTTGCTGCTACTTTTTGACACTAACATTGAACCACCAGCTTCTTCTTTCTTCTTTTATTTAATTTTATTCTCATGCGCACAAAAAGGGAAAAAAAAAAAAAAGAAGGGAAAAGGGAGCTCCTTGTTTTATCATGGGAACATAGGGTAAAATTATTGTATGCATTGTCTTAACATATTAAGATCCAGTGCCTTGCATATTGCAACACATTCGGAGTGGTTTCCTTCGTATAAAATATTGTGTTGTCTTCGTAGTAAATGACTAATCATTCCTGTTGGGAAAAAAATGATGCGAAGTTGGGACTGCGTCGCTGTAGGGAGAGGACTGAGATTCCTGGTTTTAGCTTTAATTTCCAAAAGCAGCACTCTCTCGACACAGGAAGACAGCTTTTGTCTGATTCGGTTCACTTGTGAAAGCAATGCGATTGAAAGCTTCCTGGCACAAGGCAACGTCCTTATATTATGTTGCAATTTGATTTCTTCCCCTCCCCGGGGATCTTTAGGCGATATGGGGTGGCCGCTTTTTCTTCTTTAGACATGTAAAATAATAAGTCATGACACCCCACATTCTTATGTTGCATAAGTCGGGGATGTGTCCAATCAAAATATTCGGATTATAGGCCTGACGTAATACATTGGCCTAAACATTATGGGTCCTGTTGTCCTTGAATTTGTTCTCTCAACTATGCCCTACTTCACGCTGTTCTAAGTCAGATCTCATTAAAAAAATAATTTCTTCCCCCCCCCCCTTCTTTTAAAAATAGACTAAAAGTGATAAAAAATAAGTAAAAATTTTAGAGTGGATCCGCGATTATTTAATAAAAAAAATATTAAATTAAAAAAAAAATAAAACACATAGGAGTATAGTCAAGCTCAAAAAATTAATTGAATAACAAAAACGCACACTTTAATTTAGATTACAGGCATGAAATTTTATTCATGTAAGTAAATTAAAAGCGGTTCAATAAGTTGATCACACACACACACACACACACACACACACACACACACACACACACACACACACAATCACTCACCTTGAGCTTTCCCATATTTTTTATTTAAATAAATAAATAATATTTTATATTTTGTGATCAAATTTATGAATAAGCGCACTCGGGAGATGTTGATATTGTCTGAGGATACCCATATTTACACAATGCAGCAAGTTTGCATACTGGGCCACCCGCGAAGGGATCCATGTAATTCTGCAGATCAACAAAAATTCTTTCAAATAACATTTATAAATAAAAGTTAAAATCACTCATTATATTTATATTTAATATTATCATAAAAAAAATAAAATTGCTACGTAAACATTATTAAATATAAATAAACTTTTTTTTACACCTAATTTCAATATCAACGAATAAAGAACCTCACTATCCATCGACTAAGTCTCAAACCTCTAAATTTCAAAACTCACTCTGATCAAAATAAACATCTGCCGGACTCAATACGAGAGGACCACGAAGACATAATATATACAATAAGGGGCACAAGAGGAAAGGACGACACAATATATACAAATAAAGAAAGCCAAAAGCAGCAAAGTTTGCAGGTAAAGCTGCGTTGCAGAAAGGCTGTGCGGAGGCAGCATTATGTACGTGTGATTATTGAACCACTGAAGCACCATTCTGAGCCTTCAGTTAGCACCGCCAATCTCGTCCTTCAATCCTCCGACAAAATCACAACAAAGAAGCAGAAATGCCTAGGGGAAAGGCGTTAGACTAAGTAAAGGTTTACACATTGTTGTCCATTTTATGTTGGGGAATGGATCAGTAAACGCATGAATAAAAAAAGTTCATGCACTTAAAGTAAATTTCGTTAAGAGTGGCCAAAGCAACAGCTTCATGCAGCAGCTGCTCACCTTAGATCTATAGCATAATTGTCATAACAAGGAAACACAGACACGGCTTTTCTACCAAACTACGTTTGTGGAATGGAAGGGCACAATCGAACAAACCATCCAAAAGATATCAGGAAATTTAGCTCGTCCCTTGCAAATTATCTATCATTTACGTGATTTTCACAGGATCAAAAAGAGGCCCTTCGAAATGGATATATAAATAATCTGGTTAACATATCCAGAGGATTCACCTATATCAGCAATTTACAAGAGATGAAAATCGAAAAATCATTAAGGAAGGTATGGGGAAAATGGAAGGCTGACTAAGCAGAGGGGGCAGCAAATGACGGAAGCAGAAAGGTGACCTAATACAAGCATGCAGATTGCCTCTGTTCAATTATTCAAATGTCGAATCCTGGCATTGCAAACTGAGAAGCAAATATCTCAACACGATTCCGGAGCCCAATGATGTCTTTAGTGTTCTGAAGGCCCTTAAGAAAATCTTTCTGCAGTTTTCCATGTTCCCTCTGCACAACACTTGTAATCTGGGCTGCCCAAAGAAGAAAGTCGGCAATTGTTTCAAAATCAGACTCCAAACAACCTCTAGATGTCATAGCAGGAGTACCTGAAAGAGAACAGTAATATAAGACAGAAATTGGAGAAATCATGAGGTAATTTTGCCAACATGGCATGAAGACGACATTTAGATACATCAGTGACTGCTAAGAACAACTTGGAATTCAGGAGACCAGAAGAGTTCCAGAATAATTATTGGTCACGATGGTGCCACCATAAGCCTGTTGTATCATCTATCCATAAAGTCATGTATAGGGGAACTAGAGACCAAAAAAAAAAAAAAATTAGGCAAAAGCACTACCTACCAATTCTCACTCCTCCAGGACAAATAGCACCATTGTCCCCAAATATAGCACTTTTATTTAAGGTGATGTGGCACATTTCACATACTTTCTCATAGTTCTTCCCTGAAAAGGAACAGAATTATAGTCATATGGAGAGGAAAAGGAATATACAATGTGGGCTCAGACAAATTGCTTGAGACATAGGTATAGACAATGATGAAGCAAAACTCACAATTAAACAAGCATGATTGCAATTCCTTATAAATGGCAATATGTTTTACCCCCAGTACCAAAATCAATCTTTAAGAAGGAAGAAGATAAAAAAGAAAGAAAGGAATCCTTTGCATCAAATACACACAAGGATAATCCAGCCAAATTCTATTCCTTTTTATTCTTTTTTTCTCTTGTTGGTTCCAATGACCAACAATTATAATAGCCTTGTTCTTCCTACGATTGGACAAATATGTCCTTCCCACATAGATTATACCTCACAAATCTTCTGAAATGATGAATATGAGCTCAAAACGAACTCATGGGCAAACCAGATATGGCCTCAATTTTCAGGGTCACATGATTATTAGCATCTATGCACAGGGAAATAAAGTTTCTGGTTGAAAGTGGTATACCAGCATCTAATGCTGAACCAATTAAGTTATAAATTTCATTATTACAAGGAGGGAGTAGCAGTTGTGACGGCAGAACAACTGCATGCAAGGGGAGGAATTACTGAAGATTTAAAACACAATGTGAAATTTTACAAGCAGTATGCAATTTGAAGGAAGAAAACTTTTATACCTGTTAAGCCCAAAGTAGTTAGATCCCAAAGCACTAAATGATTGTCAGTACCACCAGTCACCAATCTGCATTTTCTTCTCAGCAAAGCAGATGCTAATGCCTGAGCATTTTTCCTCACCTGTTGCATGTATGCTTTGTAATCTGGAGAAGCTACCTGTTTTAAGGCTATGGCGAGAGCAGCAATGTGATTATTGTGAGGACCCCCTTGTAATGATGGATGAACTGCAAAGTTTATCCTTTCCTCAAAGTCATAGTGGCTACTACCATCACCGAGACTAAGAAGTGTGCCTTGCTTCCTTGCTTTTGGGCCTTTCCTGTAAAATATTATTCCTCCTCTAGGACCTCGAAGACTTTTGTGAGTTGTTGAGGTGACTATATCACAATAATCAAATGGACTTGCACACTCCTGAAAATGAAAAACCATACGGATACTGATTGTAAGGAATAAGAAATACCACAAAAAAGCAGTGCAACAAATTTCTTTTGAAGCCTAGAAACACATGCACGAGAAATAAAAAAATAAAATGTGAAACCAGTGTAAAACTTCATCCAATCAATGAAACAGGGAATGAAATGTGAAGAGAAAAAAAGGCATTCAAATCAAATGATACTTGCTAACAACAATTAACTAGAAACCCAAGGTCAAAGAATGATCATTTGTAACCGCAATTGACGGCTTAACTGGTTTCTGCATTTTCATATGTAATATCACAAAAATCTTGGATAAGACTCTATCATGAGCTATCAAAGCTATAGTCAGTTATATACCATCCCAGTTGATTTCACAAGCAGCAGCAAAGCAGACTTCCCCCAGGTTGAAATGCATTCTAGAAATAAGTGATGTATAAACCATTTGAGTTCGCTGTAACTCAATCTCCTACAAGATTTCTTTAGCGAAAATTCAATTCCAGAAAATAATTTATCAATATTGTGAAATTAATATCCTTCATAAAGAAGGAATGTTGCAAAAGGAAATATTTTGCAAAAATCCACAGCTCAGTAGCAAGGAAAGCATAGGAGAAATATTCTTTTGGAGGAAGGCAAACTCTGATACATGAATGAAAAAACCGGGTCATTCAAGACAAATAGATAGCCCAATATCAATCACAAATCTAACAAATTCGCATACTGTGCACTCACTCACCAAGTTGAAATACGGTCTTTCCACTTAGTTTAATCCAGGTTATGTTAATGCTTAATTATGTTTGTTTACATCCAGCATAAACTCAATAAGGTGACAACTGGGAATTTCAAGCACCCAAAAGCTTTCTTGAAATTTTCTTAGAACTTGTAGGATCATCAATTTTAGAGTGCAAAAATTCTAAAACAATGCTCAAGCTATAAACTTACAACAAAAAAAATCAATTTTTGTAAGATAAAAGCATATTCAAGAATAAAAAAATATAAAATCTAATCAAACCTTTGCTGCCACAAGACCGCTAATATGAGCCATGTCACACAACAAAATAGCTCCAATCTTATCTGCAACTTGTCTGAACCTTGCATAATCCCATTCCCTCGGGTATGAGCTCCCTCCACAGATAAGTACCTTGGGCCTGAAGTCCATGGCTTTCTCCTCCATCTTATCATAATCAATGTACCCAGTTTGAGGATTCACTCTGTATGACAAACTCTCAAAGAAAATGGAGGAAGCTGACACCTTTTTCCCTCCAGGAGTATAATAACCATGACTCAAATGCCCACCAGACGGCGTATCCAAGCCCATTATGCGATCCCCAGGTAGCAAAAGTGCCGTGTAAACTGCAAAATTGGCAGAGCTACAAGAATACGGCTGCACATTTACACCCCATTTATCAGAATCAAGGGCAAAAGCCACCAGTGCGCGACTGCAACAAAGGGATTCGATTTGGTCAATGAATTGATTGCCCGTGTAGTATCGGGCCCCAGGGAATCCCTCAGAGTATTTATTCGTTAAGTGGCTGCCAAGAGCTTCCATCACCGGGCGGCAAACGAAATTCTCTGACGCAATCAGCTCGATTCCCCGGAACTGTCTTTGCTTCTCTTTCTCCATAATCTCATGAATCTCGGAATCGGCCGCGGGAAGAGGCTGGTTCCCCCAGGCACGAACCTTGGCTCGTCGAGACTGGAGCCCAGGTTCCACTACTGCTCGCTTTGGAGCCACCGATGACAACGAAGAGGAAGACGACGATTGGCCATCCCTTTGCCTCTTGAGACACATCTGGTGTCCCAATAAGCTAAACTGCTGGTCCTCCTCCTCCTCCGCCTCCTCTTTCTCCTCCTCTTCGCTATCGATTGGCTTTTCCTTCTTCTTCTCGTCGAGAAATTGCAGCGGAATCGGACTCTGATTCGGATTCGGATTCGACGACGCGTGGGAACTGAACCCGAGAGAGAGACCCGATTGAGCTTGCGTTTTTAAATCCATCGCGGAAACAACAAACAACAATCAATCAACAGAGGCAGCGGCGACAACAGTTTCTAAAGAAACTACACCGGAGATAACGTCTTCTCGTCCTGTTACTGTTGGAGGAATCGCCGGAGACAGATGCTTCCATGTAAAAGTCTCGACAGACGCCACCAAACTCTAATCAAATGCAAATTCCAGCCAACCACCTCCCCTTTCCTGTCTTTAATTCACGCACACACACATATATACAAGAAAACTTTAGATGATGCAAGAGATGGGGTATTTAAATAAATATAATTAATTTTTATATTATTTTAGTTTATATACGAAATATTAAATATGATATAAAATGTATAAAATCAATTGTGCCGACAACCCCAGTTCTCTCGCAAGAACGTAAATTTGAAACATGAACTAACATGTAGGTGAGAAGACAGCTCTACTAAGCATTAAAGTCCCTTTTTCTTCTCCTTTTTTCTTTTCTAAATTTATTGAATCTTTGATGTTCGTTAAGAAGAATAAATGTTACTATTTGCAAGTAAAATTGAATTTCACCATAATTTTCGTATAAATAAATTGAATTTATAAAATTGTTAATTTATAAAAATATCAATGTTGCTTGACAGGGTTTCTCTCAACCCTAACATTAACTTTATTTCTCTTAATCCAATTTATCTACACCAGATTCGGTATACTTAGTCGGACTTTATTAGTATATATATATAGTTTTCCATTTCGGCGCTTGGTTTTCCATTGGGCAGATGAACCTGGTCGGTATTTTGGCAATGAGAGTTCCGCGGGAAACGGGAAATAACCGGTTTAACACCGAGGCCTTTTAGTTTCTTTTTAAGATACACGATTAAACAAAATTCATAAAATAATACATTTATTATTATTATTATTAGTAGTATAAAAAAATGAGTTTGGGAATTTAAAAAGAAAAAAAGGAAAAAAGAAAAAAAAAAGGTATTTGTATTATTTTATTGATTGGTTTTAATTGTGCCCTTAACTTTTATATCCATGTTATTTCCTTTTCTAAATTATTCATAAATCGACGAAAATTACACGTGTCTGTCAACCGCACATCAGAAGAGAATGCTCTTACCTGGACGGAATCACGGTTCGGTTCATTCAGTTAAATGAAAATATTAAAATATAATATTAAATATTAATTTTTTTATCGAAATATTATTAAATAATTTTTAATCATAATAAAATTAATATTTTTTATGATAAAGTTTTTTAAAAAATTCTTAATATTTAACCTTATGTAATATTAAATAGTTATTATCAATTTAAATTTAGAGAACCAAAAATAATAAACAAAAGGAACCAGGAATTTTCTTATAATTGGGCTGTGGGAATGCCCTGGAGGAGCCCATATTGCCAAAGCCCAAACGACATGGTCCCCTTGGTATAAAAACAACCACGGTACAATGACGTGTAACTCCAGCTAGCTTTTTTCTCCTTCTCTGTCTATGGAGTCGTTGCATACAGCGTCAAGCTCGCCGGAGACCGTTTCTATTTGGGATTACATCAATTTGATAATTGTTAGACCTATTCTCGCAATCTCATTCGTCTTTTTGTTCATCTCTCTGGGTATCTCGCCTGCTTCGTCTTCCGATTTTTTTTTCTTTTCTGTTTTTTTGGTCTGAAAAGTTTTGGCCGTTTAGTGAATCTGGGGGATTTTTGGTTTTGGGGTTTCAGGTTGGTTTTTGGCGTGGAAGCTAGTGCTGGTTCACGTGCCCCTGGTGCAAGAGATATTCGGGTTGCGCAAAAAACCCGCCAAGCCCAAGCCCCCTACCCGTCGGTTATCCGAAATCTACAATACCATGAATTCCAGAAACTCAACTCCAGGGTAATTGTGATTGGACTAATAATTTGATTATGAATTGTCCGACTAGATGTTAAGCTGGTAACCAGAAATAACATTACTCTTGAATGTTTTGGTGATTGTGATTGTAATTGCAGGACAAGAAGCTAGGAATCGGCTGGTTGGATGAGCTTGCTCAAAGCCCTGCGGATTGTTGGATTGTAACGGGAAAATGAATGAATGGGTTGTCAATTGTGGGGACTTCGACTTTGACTTCAACTTCGATTCTTGTCCGTGGGTTTGCTAATATTCATAGGATTGTGGTGTAAAAAAATTGCATCATTACATCTGTAAATAGTTAACTTAAGTATGCCTCAACTGTTTTTTTAGTTAGCTTCTTTTGGTGTTCCTACTTCATCGTCTTGCAGTTACGATTTCTGAGTGCCAATCATTATCTTTCATTCATCTGGTGTGAGATGATTCGTGGCATGAATTGGAATCCAACGCTGTTGGCAATGTACTTGTTTGAATGCTTACCGTTGGGATTTGAGGCTTTTGAAAAGTTTTTTCTCGATTCAATTAAGTATTGCTTGAGAAGATGGCTGTAATTTCAAATAATGAACCGACCGCTCAGCACGTTGTGTTCTTATACATGTATCAAGATCCAGGAATTTTCTACCAGCACATTGGAGGCTAAGCGGACAAAGCCTAATTTTTCCTTTCCCTAGTCAAAAGAATCGAACCGTTTCAACCAAACAAAAGCTGAAACGTGAGCTTGAATGCAATCTGAATGGCAGATCAAAACAGAAATCCTATGAAAATTCAGCCTGACAACCACACTATATTTCATCTAGTCCAGCAGTAGTTGCAGGATGCTCAGTGCGTTTCTCAGCAATCACAGAGGCTTTCTTACTGCCAGGCCCTGCAGAGACTTGAACCATGGCTGGCCTTAAAAGTCGATCTCCAAGGAGAAATCCCCGCCGAAATTCCTTAATTATGATGCCTTCCTTGTACTCTTGAGAATCTTCCCGTGCAATAGCTTCATGCAGCTGCAACAGAAAAATTAATGCCAAAATATAATCAGAGATGATATGCACACAAAAACTAGAACCATACACCTGTTTCTGTGCCAAAGAGAAAAGATGCACCCCTCACGGGTCCTTCAGGAAGGAATATGTTTCCTCAATCTATGTCACTGAGAAAATCACCAGAAACTCAATACAGCACTAAAAAGCAATTTCGCGTTTTTAACCTTCTAAGCTGGCACTAAATCCCCAAAATGCAGAAGACTCGAAAACTCTCATCCTGCAACCTCAGCCATGATTTCTGACAATCTGAATCCCATAATTCTACAAGCCACAATTATTACAGGGCTCTGCCCAGTATGGAAAAATCATGTCATAATGGATAACAGTTTTGAAATTACAGCACCCCTCAGATGCAATAAATTAAACTGAGTCCACATCAAACCAACCTCCCAAGCATAATCCTGCCTATTTTTCTTACCCACCGATAGGCACATAATTGAAGTGGTATCTAGGAATGTTACTCACTGAAGGATCAAAAGGCTTCCCTACTGTTGCAACTACAGCCACCTGCAAGCTTCTCATGATCTCCACAAATTGCTTGTATATACCTTGGTAACTTGTATCAATGTTCTTTTCCTTCTCGGTTTCTAGTTTTATTTGTTGCTTGGCTCTTTCAAAGCTGTCAACCATGGGCAAAAGGCTTTCAATAACTTCTCCCTGGGCATCACTCCTAATGTTATATCTCTCCTTCTCTGACCTTTTCCTGAAATTATCGAAATCTGCTTGTAAGCGCAAGTATTTCTCCTTGCCAGAGGTTATCTCTGCTGACAAAGCTGAAACTTTCTGGACTAATTCACAATTCTCCTTCTCTACTACACCTATCTTAGCCTCAATTTCAGATATAGTCGTCTCATCACCAAAAAGAATAGCCTCCTTGTAAATTTTAATGAGATTCTGCATGCTGGCTACACCCCTCTGTTCAGCTTCATTCTCTAATGCCTTCACATCGTTCTTCTGGTCTTTGTGATCTGTGTTTGTCTAAATGAGAACAAGCATCTCATGAGATAATAGAAATACAAAAAAGAAACAGAAAAACATAAAAGAAAATTTTACTTGACCGTAAGTAAAATTTCTTCTGTTTCATTAATCCGAAAAGCAGAAAAATTAGATTCGTTCAAATGCAAAGTTACCATTAAATAGGTGATCCCGGACAATTTTCTTCCGTCAATTATATTTCTATACATCTTGGGTTCAAATTGCCACACTCAATAAAAAATTTAATCTCATTAATAGTAGGAAAAGAAGCCATTAATTGTAGATAAAAGGTTCCAACAAAGTTCCTGTCTTTAATTTATCACTCAATTGAACTAACTGGATGTATTGCAAGAAAGCTTTAAAAAGAAAAAAAAAAAAAGAAAGAAAGAAAGGCCAAACAAACAAACAAATAAACAAGCGAAAAAGATAAGCAAGCATACAGTAGGCAAAGAAGAATCTTGGGATGAGAGATAAGCCACAACGGAACGTCTGCTGATGCGCTTATTGTTGCAGGTGTTGATTGGAGGTGAAAATCGAGTAATTGGTGAGCAGAGAGCTGGTTTAATGCGGAGAGCTTCAACGGCCAATAGGGTTCTGATTTCTAGGGGTTTTGTGGGTTTTGAAGAGAAGGAAACCCTTTGGCGAGGGAGAAAATGAGAAGATAACAGAGAGTGATTCGAGAAAGAAACAGCCATTGAAATGATGGTGACAAAGATTATTATAATGGTTTCTCTATTGTGTATATCTATCTAATCTCTGTGTTTTACAGATACAAAAAGACAGAGACTCCAGAGAGTTCCACAAAGATTTGAGCTGAGAGGCCTTCAAGTACAGTTGAATATTAAACCTCGGTTGGCAATGTTAGATTACCTGCCTGCCCGACTGCCTCCCCATACAACCCCAGAAAATAATGTGTGTTTGTCCGGAAATGACCCCTAGCCCTACAAGGATAAATAAATATCTAGGTTAAATATGTTTAGTTTAAAGGAAAATGCGCCAAGCAGCGCGGCTCAACATTTAATTAGTTTAAAAAAGAAGAAGTCATTATTACCTTAGACGGTTATTTTTCTATCAATTATCGATTAATTTTGATTAAGACGTGAATTCGATATTTTCAACTACGGTGTGTAGTTAAACTTAAACTCAAACAATTGGTCCAACTCATTCCATTTATCAAGTCTCCCAATTCCCGAATCAAATCTACGGCGTCCATTTGACAGTAATTTCTGTACAACGAAAAAGTAAAAGTGCTGTCAAATTTGGTGACCAATGGATATTGACATTTTTGATTTAGGTCCGTAATCATCCATCCATTACTCAACTAAGTCGCTTTTCAAAAATGGAAATCAAAGAGTCTGAGAAGTGGTAATAAAACCTGATTGCACCGCTTTTGGCTTGTTCATGGATGGACACAGAGGTTCAGCGAATAGCCGCTTCTACTTGTATGGTTGCTACTTGCGAGATGGGTAATCGATTCTTGCCCCAGCTTGCCAACAAACCGTGTTGGCCCAACATTGTGCTCTCAAATGGATGAGTATGACGCATTTTCAATTGATAACAATATCAAAACTATAGCATTTTTGCTAGATATGGCATTTGCAACTACTAGGGTTTCATATGCAATCTACCTGATCAAGCATCCGTCTTCATATGAACAAAGATGCAACAGTTTACCTCTCAGTTGAATTCCTACTTCCCAATCACAATGGACTTCCCAGGTCCGTTAAGATCAAATACCCATAAATAAAAGGGAAGAAATATCTGAATCAAGAAACAGGAAACAAGCAATCTCAAGCAATATGCATATGTCCTAAAACCATCTAAATTCCTCTAACCATCCGCCTCGTCTTATGTCTCCGAGTTTCCAAAACAACTGACTATAAAACCTAACGTACACTTGCGCCAACATATGCATTATAAGCCCATACTGCAGCATTCCTCCACAGTTTGATAGTGGTTGTTCAAACTGCACTAGCACCCAATATCGAAAGATGGGCATCAGCTTTTTTTCTTAACCATAACCATACCTGTACACATACTTGATTGCATGACACAACAAAAGCTTGCTCATAAAGAACAAGCTCCAAGAGCTGAGGCCCCTGGGGAATAGGACATCACCCTGTCGAGTAATTCTGTGAAAGATGAATTCATGAAAGATCTTATCAATTGTTAATGTCATCTATCTCACACCTTTTATTCCCATCATCTTCCATGCGGCCAACATCATCAAAGCCACTTCCAACATGGCGATTCATGTGAATGACCTTACCAAACAACTGAAATGAACCAACAACCACATTTGCTGGGTTGCAGCCCTGGTTTCCAACAACCATGCCAGAAGAATACTCACTACTCTGGCTGTCTGCTGATAAGTTCTCAGACTGAACTGCCAATGTTCAGCTCAGTAGACAAGGTTGTCAACTTTGGAGTCATGCTGTTGCCAAAGGCATTGTCAATGAGCATATAAGGAGCGTTTTCACTTAACAAGTAGGACAAACTAAAAGTGGAAAAAGCATCTTGCCTGGCTCCCTGCATGCCAGCAGGAAAAGTGTTGTAATTCAACAAAGATGCATTCATGTGCCCCGTTGTTGAATTAGTTAGGTCCGAGTCTGACAAAGGAAAAAAGTGGTCTCGCTCTCTATCTGTCAGCATCCCAGCATTCTCAGGAAACCTGAATTTCTTGAAGGGGGGAATTGCAGCATGCAATGATGGTGTGCATCCAACAAATTCAACTTGCCAGGGGCTCACTCTCTTTACATTCTGCAGAACTTCATTTTGATCCCATGTAATCTGCATCACAGATAAAAAGTGTGAGGAAAGAGCCAAAAATAGAAGCAAACAAGATCAAATAAATTATACAAAATTTTGAAATGAAGTAACAAATAAACACTTGGCATGAAAATTACATCCACGTTTTTCATGTAATCCTTATTTTGGTGTGGCACTAGATTCTTTGAGTTTAAGACTTAATAAGTAAACAAGAGCTCTCATCTCCTGCAACACACACAATCAATGGGTGAACAGGTAAGACAATCTGACAACTTGCTAACATCAGTATAAACTTGGGGCAATGGCTGTGTATATAAAAAAGTAAAACATAAATTAAAACGAAGAGATTAGAAAATCCAAAAGATTAATTCACAGATTAGACCATGCACGCATTTTCAGCCACCCAACAAATAATGCAATGGCACAGTGGCACGGCCATGAAGAAAAAGGGTGAACATATATAGCACAGGAGTTCATTTATGTTGAATAAAGTTATTCACTTTCATATAAATCAAAATTGACAATATAACATGCCAAGCAAAACACAACCCATGCACCAAAGCCACAGGAAACAGGTAAAGCAGTATCCTGAAAGTTTTATGCCTATCAAGAAACTATGCAAATAGGTACAGAGGAAGTTTATGTGCCATAGCAAACATGACATCAAATTTCCAATCAATTGTTTTATTAGAACCAAAAGCTTCCTAGTTTAATGAATGATCATTGAAAACAGATATACACTTTGAATACCATCAGCATGCATTCCTGATAGCAATAGTGGTGACATTCAATTTCCAACTGAGGGGGCATTATGGTGCATATATAAGCACCTGACTAGCTTAAGAACTGATTATTTGAACTTACTACCAAAGGAAGTTATCTATCAACTTCCCAGAACCCTTGTATCATTGAGCAGCATTTACTTTCTACAAAATATTCAATGTTCAGCAATGCACACTCGTAGCCAAATATCCAAATCCACATTGACACGTCTGATTAAAAAAGAGGGTTTCTAAAATTCAGAAAAACACAAATAAACTGCATCACATCCAGAGTCGAGAGTGTATCCCAATGCAATGGATCAGAGTGTAAAGCATGAGCAATCAGCTACAATCTTGAGTTTCTACTAATGTAAACTTTCAACAAATGATAAGAATGGCATTCTATTTCTATTTTCTAATACCAAGGAAGAAGACAACACAATGCAGGATAGCATATCACTCCTAATAACCAGCCACATGTAAACTAAAAAACATATCATATAGATACCTGAAGCATGCGCCAAGGAGAGCCTTGCCATTGCCCCCAATCTGGCACAGAAGCAGCAGCAACCGTTCCTTGAAACCAAGTCATCCTTGATGAGTCCTCCGACACAGCTGTCGTCTTCACTCTCATCCCAGACGTCCAAAATCTGTTGAGCGCAGCCTTCACCACTTCAGCTTTTACCACAAAGTCTGAATAGAACCCTGCCCGGGAATAGTACACCACCTGAAATTGCAAATCCTGGGCTACCCTCTCCACAGCCGCTGGAGAATTCTCCCCCTCCCACTTCTCGAGAATCCACCCTCCTTCTCCTCATCTCCAGTTGTGCCGCCAATCTGTTCTTGCCACCTGGCACACTCCCCCCGAGTATTAAACCTTAAGGAGGGCGAACTCCAATAAGCATCTCTCCCCTCGAATTCCTCATGAAAACCACCGAATCACCAGCTACCAGCTTCTTGTGGTTCACGAACTTGCTCCATCCAGTAGTCAACAAATGACTGTGAGGCATCCCGGGATAAATGTGCCTAAATTGCCAAGTGATCCCATGGATGTCGGTGGCTTTCAAGGTCTGGACAGGCGACTCCGCGTAGTAGTTGGAAGGGAGAGAAGATGGAGTCGGCACAGGACCTCGGGACCGAGAAGCCGCCACCGTTATTGGCATCAGATGGAGTCAGAACCTTGGCGTGCGCCGCAACCTTATCATCGTCAGTCCCTACACCTTCTTTCTGTAGCAGCGGCCTCAAGGAAGATTCTAGAAAGCCGAGAGCAGTTGAATTCGAGGAGGAAAGGTCAAGAGGAAAGAGGAGGAGCACGGCGTAGACCTCGTCGGTGACAGAATCGACGAGGAACTGAACGGCGGAGATGCGACAGGGAATCAAGGGTTTGTAGAGAGCAAGACTGAAGAGGCGAGGGGGAAACGTGGGAGAAAAGGACTGCTCCAAGTGACCTTGAGGGAAGTAATAAACCCTAGAATTGAGGGTGGCGATTTGGACGTGGGACCCGGCGCAGGTACGCCAGACCCTCGGATTCACCTGGCGTAGTTCGGCGTTTGGCGGGCATTGGTCAGTTGGGGGATTCGAAAAGCAGAACAAGATGGCACGAATACAAGCACAAAAAGAAAACTGGCGGGAAACGGTTTTTCAACGTATCACAGATCATATCACCAAACAAGACAAATTACAAATTACAATCTTGCTTACAGGCGTGCATTGCGCTCTCTTTCGCTGTTTTCTTTTTCTTTCGGGTAAATTTGCACCCAATAAAAAAAAAATGTGATTTCTTAATTAGAGGAACTTAAAATGTCAAGGAAAAAGGTGCTCTTTATTTTTTTTCTTTTATTTGATTAAAAAAATTTAATAATAAAACAACCTCAAATACAATTCACCGACCTCTATGTCATCATCCATCATATCACCCAAGATAGTGAAAGACCATCACGAATTATCGGTAGCAACAAATCTTTTAGTTATATTGTCTTGTTTGGTAACCCATGTGAGTCGGATACCTTGATTGCAATTACAGGATAATCAATGTGACAGAACATGTGCCAACAAATTAAACTAAAAATCAAACTAAATTTAACCCCGGATTGTCAACTAAAAGTAAATTGTATTCCCAGATAAAAACAACAAACTTGGAAGACTTGAATTGACAGATATAGTACCAGCAAACATTAGAAACCTGGATGACTGAAGCAGGTAACAAGACTCGATCACAGAAAACTAAGACTGAAACGAGAACCATTGGGCACCCGCAGGCACAGAAATGCTTGCCCAGTGTTCTTTATTTAATAGCTAGACACTGACTAGAAGACATTTCATTCTTCACACGAAGAAGACACAAAAGAAATTCGATTTCAAACTAACAGTAAAGCCTTTTCAAACACTCACTCATCTTCTGATTCGGACTCAGCATTCTGGAGCCACTCAGTGAAAGGCTTGATATTCTTCCAGACCGCAGAGGTTTTATTACCACCACCAATGCCCTTCTGGTACCACTCTAGGATAATATCTTCTTCTAACACATCATTGTCATAATGTTTTGAGAACCAATGCCACCTCTTTCACTGCCCCAGGGCTGGTCTTGTCACAGAAAACTTCGATAGCTTTCAGTAGAACCATCTGTGATCCCTCCTCTTGAGTTGCCACAACCAGGTAGTTCTTCTTCTTGGCAACTTCTTTGGCAAAACCCTTGTCAACACCCTCAAAGAGGGCAATGACAAGGGCATTCATGACCTCTTGAGATGTCCCAGACAGTGTACCCAGGAAGGAATTCAGTTGACTTACAGAAGAACCCTTTTTCAGATATTCTTTTACTTCATCAACAAGCTTTTGTTGGGTGCCAGTGCTCTTGGAGCCATTCTCACAAGTTGGAGACTTCTTTGCTGATTTTGGCTTTTCTTCATTGGTAGAAAGCATAACCATATCAGCAGTAACAGAACTCAACTGTTCCTGGATTCGTTGCTTAGCTGCTTCCAATGAGGTATCTGTCTGCCACTGGACATCATCATCATTATCATTGTCATCAGCAGACAAATGGTCATTCTCATCAGCCTGGCTGCGGGCTGGTGAGTTATCCTCATCCGAGCTGTTACTTTTCTTCTTGGTTGATGTACCTTTTGACACATCTTTTGAGCTAGCAGAGGGAGGCTTCTTCTTTCCTGCCTCCTTCTTAAGCTTCTTCTGCTCCTCATCAGCAGCTTCACCCTCTTTGAGCCTTTCCTTCTCAGCCCTCCTCATCGTCTTCTTGTCTTTGGAACCCTTTTTCTGCTCGGGTGGATTCTTGGTAATAAAGGTAGTAAGTTTGTCCCTCATATCAACATCAGATACAAACCCACATGCAGCACACTTGAGGGTGATCATCTGTGTCTTACTTATTAATATCTCAGTTTCAGGGTTCCCACAACCATAGCACTGGACATATTTCTTGATGAAGTTCTCAAGGAGCCCAGCAAGCTTTGCAGTTTCATGGGCTCCATTCACAAGTGAAGTTCCAGTCTTCGCATCAAATTTAGATTGGGCTCCAAGCTCATTGCCAAAATATTTTGTGGTGTAAGAAGCAGGCCTACCCAAAGCTTTCGCAATCTCAACCATGTTAACCACATTAGTCTTGATGCCATTTCCTCTGCCTTCAATCTTTGTTATCATCTTTGGCATCTTATACCTATAGAAGGCATCATCTCTGTTGGAAGCACCAATATTTTGTAATGCCATCTTGATCTTAAAACTGATGAGACAATATCAACTTAGTCAGAAGGCACAGCAACCAGCAGAAGAATTTCCTATAGAAGACAAGAGCCCTGCAGATGGAACAGGTTGCATAAACTGGCAACACAAGCAATGTTCACTATGACCCTCCAATAGCCCAAGATGCATGCAGCCAACTTTCTCTGCTGTACGTCTGTTCTTTTTTCTAGACGTAGGGCAGTACTCTCCAAGCAAACCAATTGATGACAAAAAGAGAGAGGCCCGTTCAGACATAAAAGAAGCTTCAAACTTTACGTCCTCCACTTTGTTAAACAGCAGAAAAAGCACCGAACTGCCAACTTCCTACAGGAAAACAAAGGATATCTTCAAGATAAGCAAACAGTCCCAAGCAAAATTCAAGCATTGTTTCATCCTTAGGTAACTAAATATTAGGACTAACAGTGTTTAAATATAAATCAAAACCATAACAGTATGCAGAAGTAAAGAATATCAATATCAAAGGGATTTGGTAGTTGGTAGCTGTTCTCAACAAACCACTGAAAGTATTGCAGGACAGTTTTATAAAAAAAAACAATAGACCTCAATCTGACTTGCAATTACATTTGTTCTCCAAGTATTTAAAGCAACTAATAACCCACAAATATGTTTCTTGAAAATTGCTGGTCAGTTGGTTAATTTATTAGATATAAAAAAAAAAATCCTGCATTGAACCAAAGTAAAATGCAGCTAACAGTACCAATTTATCAAAATATCAGACCAAAACAACAAGAGTAACCTCCAAACATTTCAATACAAAAATTCTGAAGAAAGAGGAACATTTAATTTTATGGGAGTTGACCACAGATAACACACATCAAACACAAAGTCTTTTAAAATATATTATATATTCATTTATGGGGTTCATATAGCAAGAAACCTTCATAGAGATCCTGTAGCACAACAGAACTGAACCTACAGAACTTGATAATCGGATAAAATCATATCACCAACATGAAAAGCACTACTTAAATTGTTGAAAACAAGTTACCGACGATAAATAGATTCAAAAAAAAAATCCGCAATCATGGGACCCGAAACCGTCAAAAACACATCAACAAATCTGAGAAATCAAAGAACAACTACGGTATATGATATTAACGCATATCAAACGATCAAAATCGTGAAGAAAGAAAAAACTTAAACAAATCCAAATCCATAGCTACATCACGATCCACGTACATTAAACTAACAAAGAAGATAAACAAAAAATCAGACAAAGAAGATAGAGTTTGCAGATCTACAACATCAGAGACCTAGAGCTCCGATCGAAATTCAACAACAGAGAAATATCGAAAATCGAAAGAGAAAATCTCAAAGAAAAAATCGACCGCATCAAACTTCAACTCGATTAAAACTTGTTAAAGAAACGAAAGCAAGAGAAAACGCACCTCGGCTGTAGAGAGAGAGAAAGGGAGGGAGCGTTGGGCGATTAGGGATTTTGGTGTGTAGGCTTGGCGTGCGGTGCTCTTGAGCAGATTTCTGAGAACACGGCTTTATACAGAAGGTAGGTTTTATATATATAGATATATATATATATAAGTTTTTGTTAGGGCAAACTCAGCATTGAGCAAGGAAAACTACCGAGTTCCACAACCGACCTATTTGAGTTTCTTTGGGCCAATCGTTATTTTTCGTACTTTTTTTTTCTCCCCTTTTCCTACTTTTTTTTTTTTTTTTTTGTCATTCGAATATTTGGAATAAAATAAAATTTTGATTCATGGGTCATCCGGACGTCTACTCTATAAAGAATTTCGCATTAATTCAAATTAAAATATATTTTTTTATAAATTTTTTTTTCCTTGTATCTATTTTTTTAATGTGAGTCCCTAGGAGTTACTTTAGTATTCCTAAATTTTCTTTTTCTTTTTCATTATACTTTTTTCTTTTTTATTTGTTATTTCTATTCTGATTTCTTTTCCGTGATAAATAAGGAAAGAAAAAAAAAAACACCTAACAAAAAGAAACGTCGACAGCACAATTCAATTGTTATTTCAAGCCCGAAAGAGACTACGGAAAGTGGTACGTTACATTTGTTCAAAACTTGACAAAGCTTATTTATCATAGTGCTCCATAAGCTTTTCATTAGGTGATGTGAACCAGCAGCTTACGACTCTCCGAAGTGAGACCCACCCCTCAAATTTCTAATATTTGGAACATTATTTAACGTTCCATAACTACATAATCCATTTTCGGTGCAATTACAGTGTATAACTTCAATGGTCAATTTTGATGTTTAATTATCCTGTTTATAACTGTAAGGGGAGATCTAGAAAGCCAATTTATGGAGGTTTCAGAATTTAGCAAAGAAAATTGCGCTTTTAGGGGTGCTTTACTCCAATATCTTCGCAAAGACATAAGAAATTTAATGTCCACTGTTTAATTTAACGTGTGTGTAGTCAATCCAAAAAATATTCATGTTCTTGGTTTCATTTGTTTGAAGAAAAAACTAAATTAATAAAAGGTACAATCTCACTGCCTTAGACGCTTCTTTGTGGCAGACACCTGAATGGCTAGCAGGATAGGCTGTTTATGGGATTCTGCATGGTTTATGTGACAGGTCCATTTCTTCTGCAAAGCAAAGTTACTTCAGAGATTGAGAGTTTCAGTACACAAGCCTATCACATTTATTGGGTCTGAAGCAGAGTTTACTCTACATTTGTTGGGTCGAGAGAAGTCAGATTTACACAATTTTACATCTCATACATTTTACAAGCATTTGCCCATTTTAGAAGCCAAGTCCAAATATTTTTCTGTTCCACCTAACTAACTTTTTAGTATCATCCACTGATAGTACAAATAACAATCACCACATACCCGTAAATTGCGATTACAATATGGGAATTATTGGAGCAGACACAGAAAAGTATGAATTAAAGAAGGATTGATCCCACATTGTCCATCGAGAGAGGAACGAGAAAAGAACACAACACAACAAATGGGGATGAAGTCCACATGGGAGACATGCTTAACGCCTCCCAGATGCCACCGACTCGGCAGAGAAAAGGTGCTTCACTCGGGAAAGGACTGAATCCTGCACAGGATCATAAGGATGGTCTTTTGAAGGAATCTCCAAGATTGCTGGAACTGGCTTGTTGTAGCTATCAACCAAAAACCTTATCATATTTGCAACCTGAAAATGACAGGAAAGTCATATGCTTTATCTTTGCCATCATAATATACAGAAATTTAAAGCTTAAGAGCTTGAACCCATCAGGCAATTATGGAACACACAGAACCAATGATAATGTGATATAATGAAGGGGAACAAACATGGAAGTGAAAAGCAAGAAAGGCAATTAAAGCATATCATGAAGCAAAGTCTCAGATATAGATGGTGACACTAGGATGAAGATTGCTAGCCTACAGAGAAAACAGAGCAATTAATTAAACCCCTCCAGACACATACAAATCAAATGGTCACACCTAATCAGTCAAAACATAATGGAAATGGAAATTGCCTAAAGATCAAACACTGAGGCTAACAAAATTACTTGAGCAGGTACATCAATACAGAGTCTTTGATATATGTCTCAGGTCTAAAAGGCCTATCCTTGTCATTGATGGAAAACAATGGCCTAAATATTGACTAAAGGAACATGACACATTATGCAGGATGTATTAGTGATTTAAAGTGTGAAACTTCAGAAATTGCATTGCATATCCAACAAGTTCAGTTGATGAACAAAGTAACAGTGCCCAATTTGGAAAGCAGCTCAATCAACAGAGATATTGAAGAAAACCATGAGAAACAATTAAACTATAATCACACAGAGTGGAAGCTGTCACTTACGTATTGGCTTATCAACACAATTGCAATGTCCTCCCTTGTTGTGAACTCTTTGAATGCCTCCTCAATTTGTTTAATAGTTGTTTCTAAGATGCATAAAAAATTTTCCATACATGAAAAATTAAGAACAAAAAAAGGAACTGTAAAATCTGGATAAAAGAAACTGAATTTATTATCTAGCAGCAAATTGTCTAACCTAAGACAAGGGATCCCAACTATTATTTATTATCCTCCCTTTATTGGCTATTATAGTAACCATTGGCAGATTAAGTTCCCCATCCATTATAGCCCTTTGATTTCATGAGTTACACATAAAAGAATGCACCGTAGAGAAACTTGATGTGGTCTAAAGCAGTAATGCTTTAAAATGTGCTTCTATACAAAGTATAATCTATCAGTCAAGCTATTTCTATGGATCAATCATAGACCTCAGAAGACTAATTTAGCTGTTTTCCATTCCCCCCCCCTTTCTTGAACCACGACTACTAAAGCATGAATGCAATCCACCGTCTGTAATTAGCTAACAATCACACAGCTACTTATTGAAGCCCTGGGAAAGAAATCAGAAAGACTCGTTTCCCAAAATAATAATAGCCATTTACACCAACTCTCAAGAGATAAGCAAAGCATATAATATAAAATAAACACAAATTCAGGAAGTACCAGTTAAGATAAGGACAATATAGAATGTTCCAAGACACTAGAAAAATCAAGGTCATATAATACTGAATTTTGAAGAAGAATAAATTCTAAGTTCAAAAACATACTTGAGTCCACTATAAGGTAATTTGTCTTCCTTCGCAAGTCAACATTACCCACTCCGGCAAGCAAAAATCCAACTACAGTGTCCTACATCATACAAATGAATTATCAGACAGGTTCTGCAGGACATAAATCAATATCAAATAACTCCATGTTTGAAAAAGAGAGAGAAGGAGAAGGAGAGACCATGTTTCTCATAAGAGGCACTTTTTTCACTGTCTTGGCAATATAAATCACATAACAGTATTGGATTAATGCCAAATATAAGTTTTTGACATGTTCAAGCAGTGGGGTGATTTTATTTGGGGTGGCAAAATGCAAGGGAAAGGCCGTGTACAATAAATGACCCTCTCGCATTTCTTGCAAAGTGGGGAGCATGTGCAGTGCAGTAGAAGACCTATCTAAGCCTTTCCCCAATCCGTAAATAAAACATGAAGGAAGACATTTCAATTACTTTTTACATATTCTCTGAAAGGTGAAACGAAGAAACACTTGCAAAGTGAGAAGTATGAATGATTGATAAGAGATATCTTTGTTTTGTGAAGAGTGAATTTAACTAAATTCTTCTGCTATCAACCTCAACAACTGTAGGAACCAGATATTTAATTTATGACAGCTCAGTTACCCCAACAAGCTAGATTTACTTTGGTGCAAAGAAATGAACTATATCAAGTCAAATACACCTTTTTTAACCCTCAAGTGTGAATTGTGAAAGCATCTTCAATTCAAGAATTCAACAGAAAGGATATCCATTTCTGTAACCAAGAAAAAGCAACTAGTGCACCCCGCCCCCCCAAAAAAAGCACTCTCACCTCATCCGCGATCATTGCAATGAGTGCAGAGTTAATAGTAGGGATTGGAGCTTTATTAGCCATCTTTTATCCTTTTTTTTTTCTTCCTTAGTCTATATTGATGATGATGATGATGCACCTGCAAAAGAGCAATACCCATAAATACAGCTTTCTTGAGGTATCATTAATTAAAAATATAGTATTCCAGAAACCCACAGCTTATTATCCTTCCTCGGCCATCAAAATTAAAAGATTGAAATTAAACCAAAAAAAACTAACTATAATATATTAGTTTTTATTTATTTATTTATTTGCATACATGCATGCTCGTTAAACATAGATCAACAGACCACACAGCAGTTGTAATAGCAGTAGAAGCATAAAATAAATAAATAAAACAACCTTATTCCAAACTTAACTTTGCTTTGAGGTTATACTGATTGTGAGCCAGAAAAGTAAAATAAGCACCTTTGTCAGTCAACTTGGCAACTATCTCTGTGGCCTTGGCGTTTCAATTACTCGGACGGTGGATCTTAAATTCGGAAACAAAGATATACCATGCTCGGGATTGAGTAGATAAGGTATGAAGCAGAAAGCTCGTGGCGACTTTTATTCAACGCATCGTTTTATGTCAGGTCAGCTCGCATCGTAGGGACTCCTATTCAACGCACCGTTTTCTTCTGTTTTATGTCGGAAATAAAAGTAAAGGTAATATCTACGATTATATTAATTTATTATAAAAATATTATTTTTATTAAATAATATTTCATCAATAAAATATATTTAAAATTATTTATTTTAATAAAAATAATATTTTGTGACAAATTAATACATTTTTTAATAATATTTAATGTGATACTACGTTAAATTTTACCAACCACTTTTCAAAAATTGTAAATCTATATAACTTACGTGGCAGGAATACTCTAATCACTGTATTAAAAAGATCAATCGGTGCTAACTTCCTTGTATTCCTGTGTCTCCCGACTTCGGCCCATCTAATTCCATTTTGAGGTTCTCCAAGTGGTCCAGCCCACACAAACAGGTGGGGCATTCAGCCCATAATTCAAGGCAGTAAAAGCCCATCTGTTTGTTCATAGCATATAAATATATATATATATATATATATTCAAGAAACGAAAATGCCGTAGCCTCGTCCTGCGTCGGAGTCGCCTCTGTGATCTCCGTCAGCTAAAAGTAGCATCCTGATTTTAAAATTAGAATTGACAAAAAGTAAAGTAAAAGCGTAAAAAATAAAAAATTGAAAAAAGACCGTGACGGCGGCTGTGGCGGTGGTGGTGGTGTTGGTGGTGGTTGTGAGATGGAGAACGCTGACGTGTTCTTGGGGCTACAAGATTTTCTGGAACGCATGCGCCAACCTTCCGCTGCCGATTTCGTCAAATCCATTAAGAGGTCTCTCTCTCTCTTTCTCTCTCTGATTCTTGAAAACTTTATTTTTTTTATTTTTCATTTTCCAGAAAAAAGAGAGAGAGAGAGAGACACACACACAAGCAATTCATTTTTAAACTTTGTGTTTTTTGTTGATTTGGTGTTGAATTGGTACATTCGTGGGTGAAATCGCATATCGTGTTGTAGAATTTAGTCATCAAGCTGTGGATAGGTTCAAGTTTTTCGTCCTTATTTGGAATAGTTATTATGGGAAAGTTCTTCTGCTTGGCAGTCTCGTCTGCGATGTTTAAGCTTTGACAGACATGTCTTTGTACGTATTGCAGCTTCATCGTGTCATTCTCAAACAATGCTCCTGATCCAGAAAGGGACAGTGCTTTGGTACAGGACTTTCTTGCCAGGATGGAAGCAGCTTTCAGGGCTCATCCTCTTTGGGCTGGTTGCTCTGAGGAGGAGCTGGATGGTGCTGGTGAAGTGAGTGTGATGTTGAATTTTCGCTTGTATGATCTTCTATCTATCATAAGCATGACGGTGATATTTTGTTTATCGGTATATTGAGTTCCGATTTATCAATTTCTTAACGTAAGATTAATTTTGCTATCAGTTCTAATTGCAGACATATGAATGAGAATACGTCATCATGATTGTTAATGGGAGGTAGGGTTTTCTGCTGTTGGTTTTTGTGGCTGGATTTTTCAATCCTGCAAAATTGGGAAATCAATAATGATGAACTATGTGGGTTCCAAATAGCATGTCCAGTGCCTTTGCCCAATAATTTTGCAACCACTTATGCTTTGGGATATCTGAAAGTGTTTGCCCTGCCCACTTGTCTTTAAGAAGCCTTCCTTATGTGAAATTTTGACAAAATGAAAACCAGATACTTTGGACGGTGAGGGGAGCAACACTTTATAATAGTGTAAAAAAAAAAAAAGGATAGTGATTTAAGCAGATCGAGAGAGAATGAAATTACTAGCAGTATTCCGTTAGTACAGTTGTCTTTGAACTCATGTGTAGTGATAAGTATAAAATAAAATAAATTTTTAATGGGATTCTAGAAATTACCGTAATGGAGAAGTCTGGAAAAGTGAAGTCCTATAGGTTGATATCTGTATTAGTGCCCAAGCAATTTGGCTGAATTTGAATTAACACAATGTACATCAACCATTCAGCCAGTAAATATCCAGATCTTTGCTAAAAAAACCACATTGCAGTGGAAGGAAAATTGCTTACAGAACACAATTCCAGATCTGGCACCGTGACTTCAAGAATAACTAGTTTGAGCCTGGTGTGAAGCCACAGGTGCTAAAAAAGAAAGTGTACCACTCTTCCTTAGAGTTTCTCAAATGTAACCCTATTATTTCTATTTTTGTTCTTTTTCCCTCTCTCCCGCATCTAGCGTCCCATCCCCTTCTCTCAAAAGCTACTTAGAGGATTACTGTAAATTTTCAGATCGTGTTGTTGGTAGTTGATAATTGTATGAGTACTGATTTGTTGTTTTTGCAATTTTGTCACATACAGGGACTTGAGAAGTATGTAATGACAAAGTTATTTACCCGTGTATTTGCTTCACTTCCAGATGATGTAAGAGCTGACAATCAGCTTTCTGAGAAGATGTCTTTGATTCAACAGTTCATTCAGCCAGAAAATTTAGATATCAAGCCTACCTTTCAAAATGAAACATCATGGCTGGTAAGTTGAAGGATTCACATTTCAAGTAGGTTATAGCTGCCTGTCACAAGCCTTGGATCGTCTATTTTGTCACAGCTTGCATTACTGCAAGTTCTAAGTCTCTTTGGGGAAAAAGAAATTAAAAAATAATTGAAAATTTGTATCTGTGGCCTTGGTGTTAACATAAACTTTGACCAGGCCATCTTGTGACCTGTATGTTACGGTTTTGTGCTAAATCACTTGTAGCCTTAGTTGTGGGTTTGTAGCATTTCTCACTGCTTATGTGGAGAGGAAAAGATGGACTTTGACGTTGGCTTTTAATAGCCACCATTTTTAAGAGGCCCATACTGCAAAGTCGACCTAGTCTCATTTATGTTCAAGATTAATTACCCTATGTTTTTATGTTGGCAGCTTGCACAGAAAGAGCTGCAGAAGATCAATATGTGCAAAGCGCCAAGAGACAAGCTTGTGTGTATCCTCAATTGTTGCAAAGTCATAAGTAACTTACTGCTTAATGCTTCTATAGCGTCAAAGGAGGATCCCCCTGGAGCAGATGATTTTCTCCCTGTCCTAATTTATGTTACCATAAAGGTAAGTTCAATGAACATGTTTGCTTTATTTACTTGATATGCTAATGTGTTTGTTGTCTAAAGCTTGCTTACCTATCAAAAGATATATTCCATTTAAGATGAAGTATTCTGGCATTCTCAGTATCTGTTTTCCTCACTAGCACATTATTGATTACTCTGTTGCGCATCAACATTGGCAAGGAAGCCTATTGTTGATTTTGACCAGAATTGATAATTTATATTTTTTGGAGTTGGACAAAACTTTTGGATTTTTAGTAAGTATCTTTCATATTTTCTGAATTTTCCCTGTTGGAATTGTTTCTGATTGGACTTATGGATTACTTGTTTGTGAGTTAATGAGTCAACAATAGTTTCAAATCATGATGGTTAATATTAAAACCTCTAAGTTCACAAATCTTAAATATATGTTACTCTCTCCCATAAAGAGTCAAAGTAAGGAATCAAATAAGGGATGGTATTTGGATGAATCAATTCATGTAGTTCTGATGTGAGGTTGTAGCTTTTGTTCATGAAATCCCTACTGTTACCAACATTATGCAGGCAAACCCCCCTCAGCTGCACTCAAATTTGTTGTATATACAACGGTACAGGCGGCAGTCTCGATTAATTGGGGAAGCGGCCTACTTTTTTACAAACATGCTCTCTGCAGAGGCTTTCATTTCAAACATTGATGCAAAATCCCTTTCCATGGAAGACTCTGAATTTGAAAAGAACATGGAGTTTGCAAGAGCTCTTTTGTCCGGCCTTTTGGGTGATTTGGGTGGTCAGTCTAATAAAAGTGTTCAAAGTACAAGAAATAAGCCCAAAACTGAATTTGTGGAAACCAAAGATCAATCCTTGCATTACCGGAAGGAAAGGGACATTTCAGCTCAATCAAGATCTTCTGAGACAAGATCTGAAAATGAGGATGTACAACGCGTGAAGGATGAGTCACCAATAGCAAAGATTCCATCCATTGCAGATATAGAGAATAGAGGAGCAGGTATGCTCTTGAAGGAGGATCCAGTGAGCCGAGTCTTTCAAGATTACCCATATTTGTATGCCCATGTCGGTGATCTAACAATTAATGATGTGGAGGACCTATTGAATAATTACAAACAGCTAGTTCTCAAGTATGTCTGTCTTTCTAAGGGGCTAGGTGGTACCGCTTCATTTCTCGCTCCATCTAGTTCTGAAACTCACCATCATGCCAAAACTGTGGAAGGACTAGAAGATACTACAGCAGAGAGGAAAGACGAGTCCCAAGAACTTTCAGGGAAGGCAGATGGTTCCATTTCCCTTGTAAGTGAAGAAAATGTTGAATCAAAGTCTTTACCGGACGGGGCAGTCACACCACAAGGGGAAACTAAGGATTACACTTATTAATGAGTTCGCTGAGCATGTCTTGTATAGCAGGCCTCAAAAGCGGCTTGCTCCCGCATTTCTTCTACTGAATGGAAAGTCAAGACTCGAGAGTTTGAATAACTGCGCTTTATTTTTTTCACCAAAGGTATGGGAAACGATCGGGAACAAATGGAGACCGTTTCGTGTTCTTTAGAAACACCCAATAGAACTTCCTTGGAGATGCAAGCGTTACGGTAGACCTATGCCAAAAAACCACTATCCCGTGTACATCTCTGGCCATGTACAGTTTGTAAAATTGGTTACTCATTTATCACTGTGATCATCTATGTGAACTGAAGGACGGGGAAGGGATCTATAGGATTGCAATTGAGACATCTTAGATTCGTATTCATCCACGAAGTGGGAAGGGACTGTGCGGGATGGCTAAGTTATGTGAAAACCAGATGGGCCTTCCAAAGCTCCAAGGACCACTACCAGCAATGGCAAATCGTCTCAGGAAAATGTGTTTTGACTAAAAGTGCACAAGCAATGATAGTCCCATGTGAGTTTGCGATAATCAAGTTGATCGTGTCGATATCACTTTACCTACTCAAACAGTGAAATGTCATAAACTGTTCAAATTAAAACCACCTAATGTGTGTAGTCTTGTCGTCTACTTTTCTTCTTAGACTCCTAGTTTGGGATGGTACACACCCTCGTCTCCTTCTCTTTATACACTTCGATAAAAATAAAAAAATAAAAACTGGTTGTTCAAACTTCTAAACTCAATTGTGTTAGGACCACTCCAGCACTTTCTGTCTGGAAACAGTCAATCTGGGTACTGGTATCACGGCCTGTAGTGGCTGTCTTTTGCTATGATTACATTTTTCCCGATCTGGGTCATGGTCGTTAGACCTGCTGGGCCTTTCCACAAACAGACAGATCAATTAGGTGACCAATGCTTGACTCTTTCTCGTGCTTTACAGCCAGTGTACATGTATTTACTTAGTACATATAACCCTTTTGTAGCGAGGGACAGAGAGGGGACAATGGTTCAATTATTTTTGGATCCATTTAATAATTCGAGGCTCATATACATATATATTATCACTACACACGGTTATAGAGGCCCAATCATACTGTTCTTCCTGTCTCAATCGGGACAATCTCTGGCTGTGTACCACTTCCGGGCAGCTTCTCTGAGCTGTTTTTTCACATGACTTTTTTGTTTAGAGTTCAATTGGGGGATCGACTCTCCTTGTCGTAAAGGGACCAGACTTCCTAATAAAGGGGATTCGTTTTTTTTTTTCTTTTTTTTTCTTTTTAATGGGGTTTATATGCTCTCTGGCACCCAACTTTTGCCCTTTCGTTTATGGTAGGTACTGAGCAGGCAGGAAATTTTCTCCTCGTGGTCCTAAGGAAACAATCCTTCAAAAAAGGAAAAAAATAAATAAAAAAAAAAGTAATGCCGGTAGAAACAATGCTACCCTTTTTTATTTCTTTTCCCTCTATTTTGCGCCTTAATCTTATCAATATTTTTATTTATAAAATAAGAAAAAAAGAAGAAGCATTAGTTGGCCAAAAATGTGCTAATTGAATAAATTCATTTTTTAAGTTTCTAGATAATAAGAAACTATTTGAACTTTTTAAGTGTAAACAGGAGGAAAACACATCCTACACTTTTTCTTTCCCTAGTTCTTTTTTTTTTTTTTTACCCTTTAGCACCAAGAAATTAAAGCATATATGCTGAAAAAATAATAATTATAGCATATAATTTCCTTGAAAGAATGAAAATGAAAGAAAAAGGGATAATTCAAAGTCCATGAAAACTAGATTGATGAAATAGTTATAGAGGACAGAAATAATTAATTGTCAATGTATATAAGATCAACTTGGGTTTCTCTGGCTGGCAATTAAAAAAAGAAAAAGTAACAACATTTGGTAAAATTTTAATTTTAATTTTAATTTTTTTTTTTAAAAAAACTTATATTTGCATTAATAATGACTGTTATGTCGGACTGCCCCGAATTTGATCGGACCACCCTACGAAAGCAGCCACTGCCACATAATAGGCCTACGAATAAAGCAGCAGAAAAAAAAACAAAAAAAGCCTTTCACGTGCCTCACACGTGAGGCCATGTATGGCGTGTCGGCTGCGTTTGCATACACCTCCCATCTTGGGTATTTATTTTCTGCGCGCACGTGATCTGCAAGTAGTTAGGTTTGCCACATCTGGCCTCCCCCCTCCCCCGCCCTTTTTTTTTTGGAGGGGGCCTTTGTATAATAAAGACGGGAAAACATTGTTGGACGAAATGAACATAAAATATCTCGACTTATTATTTATAATTAATACATTTTTATTTTTATTTTTACATGTAATGATAATAATTAACAGTCATGATAGACGGACAATTATTTCGTATTATAATATACGTCCATTCAGTCTACGCTTAGACCAACTAATTTTCTTTTTTTAGTTCGTTTTTGGTTCATGGTTGAAGGGCCAAAGCCAACCAACTTTAATACTATTATGTTCAGGAGATCCTAAGGCATACATCTTAACCTATGATAAATGGCATACAGATGATGACAAATATGGCAATATCTTCAATGTAAAAGTTGGAAAAAGAGATAGCTACACAAATAGGCAAAGCATGGGAGTTCTAGTATACATACAATTATGTGTAAAGTGGTTTTACAAAAAAAGATAATAAAAATAATTTTGTAAAACTCTTTCTGGTATTGCACAATGGAAAGATTAGTTTACGGCTGCAATTTCGATTTTGGTAAAAAAGTGTGCCATCCAAATAAGAAGGTCACAGAATGCTTTACACCAACTTACTTACTTACGAGGTCAAATATTGATTGACAAAATGCTTTTTACGCTCTTTGTCAAGTTTTGGTTCACTAATTAGGACGATGCTAGGGAAGCAGCTGTGCTCAATCGTCAAAATGTTTGCAAAATTGGTAAATCTTGTCTATCACGAATGAGGTGTTGTACATTATATGATTTATGCACTGTGTATACACAAGTGTTATAGGTCTCCGAGTATCGAGTAGCAGAGCAATAATTTTTTTATGATTACGCCTGCCATTTTCAAATCTCAAGTCGGCCATTTTAAGGTCAGGGCGAGGAGACAGAAGGGGGGTCGGTTGGCATATTAATGTCTTTCGCAAGGACCAAACTTGGAATAATTTGGTTGGATGGATGACGTTTTGTACAAAAGGATCATTTCAACGATCATAACCCACATTCGATTTAGCCTAGTAGTGCATGATGAGGCGTTTTATACGAGTTTCAACATCTCAGTATGTCTGCTCCCAAATGCTACTTTCGTACGTAAACAGAGGAAATGAAGAGTTGCTTTCTTTGAAAAATTGGTAAACGTAACTTAATACAGTTGTACATTAATTTTTTTACAAACTCAAGGCAGGTCAGCACTTGGGATTGCGCACAAGAGATACACACACATTATATGCACATGGCCCCCTTTGGATTTGAGGAAGCCGTCAATACTTTGCAACCAAAAAAAGGAAAAAAAGTCATCAAAAGCTCACCCCATGCCACGCTGAAGAAACAAATTTGAGAAGCTCAATGCAGCGTGGGAAAAAAGTAGACGATGGGACGAATGAATATGGGCTGAACACAAATTTATATATTACACTATTGTAATTGTTGGTTGTATATTTTTAATTAATAATGGGCTCACAGACGTGAAATGAAGGGTCGTAATAACGAAATGTAGGTCCCGGTTCATGCATTGATGCTTCTCTTTTTAACACCTTGCCTCCTCAAGGTAGTCTTCTCAGTCCCTATCTTTTTCTCTTCTCTCTTTGTGTATGCGTTTGTGGACATCTGTTGAGTGTGCAGAGAAACACCAAGAAGGTCACAGACTCGCTCCGTAGAAAATAACGAGAAAGATGGGAAATGGATACAACCAAAGCTTGCGCCACCGCCAAAACGTGCATCTTCAGCACAAGAGCACATTCCTGCCGATGCTGTGCTCAAGACCATCCATCAAAGATGCGAGTTTTCCCAGATGGGAAAATGGATCCGTGTCTTTCTCCAACGACCCTTTGTCGCCAAAGATCGGCTGCATGGGGCAGGTCAAGCGAAGCAACAGGATTGTTGGCTTCCCTTCTTCTTCTAGCAGCAAGCTCAACATCTCAACCCCAAACGACAGTGCTGCTATTTCCGTCAAGTATTCCAAGCTCAAAAAGATCTTCTCTGGCAGAAATTTTACCACCACCACCATCACTAGTTCTTCCACTTCAATTGCAAACACTACCAATCGTAGAAAAAGGGAAGTGATTTTTGATAGTGAGGCAAGGAGAGCCAACAAGTCCAATAGTCAAGAGAAACCTATTGATTCTATCAGCATAGAAGAAATGGATCCCCCTTTGCCTGTAATCAAGAAAGTGCAAAAATCGGCGGAAGGAGGAGAAGTGAATAGTCTTTGGAAGAGGAGATGTGGTGGGGTTTCGTTGACAAATTTGCAGCTGCAGCAGATTCAAGTTAATAATAGACATGGTCTTGCGCCAACCACGGTTTGAAACTATAGATCAAGTGTAACACTTCCCCCCACATAAAGATGATGTATAGCAGTCTTTAGTTATGTCCCTGCTTCAATTTTGCTATTCACACCTCAATTCTCTACTTGATCACGCATTAATGGTGATGCTGCCAATGAGGTCCATAAATCGTTTCTTTATGGTAATAGACATCCTACCCTTTTCTTTGTCTTCTCTTCCTGAAGAAAATGTGTTTAGCTTAGATGAATCATTAAATTTCACGTTCATATATGTGGCAAGTTGGGGACAATTGTGGATGAGATCAGCTTCATTGTGTTCCTCGTTTCTCAAATGCATCAAATGGCATTCCCATTTAATGATAGAAAAGAAGGGGCATTGTCACAAAGAATAAGAGGCAGAGGAGAAAGTGAAGACCATGACTCAGGGAGTTTCAATGCACTATAAGAAAGAGTGTTCAGGCTTAAGGTTCCCTTTCTGGATTGGTCACACATCTTTGCTAATTGCAAATGGTCAACATATATGCAACCTAATAACGTATGGAAGTCAAAGATTTTAGCATTCCATAATTACGCTTACATTCCATTTATTTTGCGTTTCCTTTTGTAAAATACAAGGCGACTGGGAGAAAATGTTTGTAAGATTGCAAAAGGAGACATAATTTGTAGCTCAAGGCTCGACCATTATCTTGTGAAAATAATCAGATATGTCGAAACTGCCATGATCTCCCTGGCTTATATTCCGCACGCCAATCATTTTGTGGAAATAAATCTGATAAAAAAATAATTAATAAGGGCTCATAAAATTGATAGACACGAAATGATTATTAATTGAAGTTAATTATCATATGAAAAAATATATTAATAATAATTAACTATTATAATAAATTATTTATAAATCAATTTTAAAAAGAGAAGTACGAAATTCATAAAAATAAATAAATTCATTTTATTATATAATTTACAAATTAATAAATTTTGTAGTTTTTTTTTTAAAAAAAAAAACAGGGAGAAAGAAAGAAAAAAACCCGTTGTCTTACATTTACTAAAATCATTTCCTAAAATTTAAACATAGAGCCTCAGATAGAAGTCAGAACTGAACAAAATAAAATAGCAAATGGACATTTCCTCCTGAAAGCGTTTCTAGTTCAACTAAAATAGAAAACTCAGCAAGTCAACAAGGTTAGTTTCAACAAACACCAAGAGCGGAAAAACGGAGCTTTACCAAATTGTAAGAACTGGTAACAGTGGCGATTTCCTACCAAAATTGCTGTGGGAATGAAAGGCAATCCAACTTTCAAGAGAAGGAAAATTTAAGGCATCCGGTCTATGCAAAGCTGAGAGCAATTTCTTTTAAGATTGAAACTGTAAGAATATTCACATTAGCTTTACAGCGCTACAATGTGCGGCAATTTTAATTCCTTGCAATAAAGATACAAGCTCTTGCTAAACAAGAGAGTGCATTGAAGACAATGGAATTCATGCCGCCTGCAATACATGTAATGGAATAAACCCTAACCCACTGTACAATTACTCTGACAATGAATGTACAACAATGATGCCAAAACTTCCCGACATGTCCAAAATCTGAGTCCAGTTCCCGAGGACACATCTTCCAGAAGCCCATCTTCTGCCAACCCCACTCGGTAAATGGGATGTACCAACCAGTGGAAAGCAGTTGTCCATTACAAGATGGCTGTTGATTTCCAGCGGCAAATCAGAGCCCTGGAATGGCGTCCACTTACCTGCCATGCTCCCATGGTCTCCCAGAAGATGCATCCTGGTCGATCTGCTTCTCCTTTGGAAGGCAATCAACAGGAATATAAAAGTACCCTTTAGGTAATTGCTGATTCTTTACAGAAGCTTGATCTGATGTCATAACCAGTTCTTTCTCAAAAATCTAAAATTTTTGACACAAGTGTTAGTCTCTGAGGATGTCACAATTTATGATATCAGACATCTTAGTGGAATAACATAATATGCGATGCAAATGAGTTCCTTACCTTCCTGGACTTCGAGTTCCATTCTCCATCATCTACAAGATTACAAGATGCAAGAGAAGGCCTTTGAGGAATTTGTTTCCCACCATATGACACCCTCTCTAAGGGCTTTTGCACAAAAAGATGTGATGTAGAGCTGTCCTCTGTCCTTTGGTCAGTGTCCATGGAAACATTAACCTTAAATTGGTTCTTGACAGAAAAACTGCTGTCCACTGTTACATCATCTGATCTCTGAATTGCATCACTGCACAATCTGTAACCATTTGTGTTGCCTTTAAGAGATGTTGTGGCCGATTCTGAACTAACATCCGGATGAAAAGAGGGACTATGAACAAGCACGGATCGAGCCACATGATCTCTTTTGCAAGCAAGGATGTTGTGTGAGCAAAGAACCAAATCACGCTGCAAATGTACATATAACACAACATATTCACATATAAAATACTAGACATTAGAGCCTTTTTTTAAGAAATGGGCCACATCATGCTCAAAAAGCATTGGGCCATCAATAAAATAAGCTATAAAAAGCAACATTAAAAGTATTTATTAATGGATATAACAAAGGGATTATATATATATAATACCACAGACATTAGAGCCTTGTTTTTTAAAATGGGCCGCATAATGCTCAAAAAGTATTGGGGCAACGATAAAATAAGCTGAACTAAGCAACATAAAAAGAATTTATTAACAGATATAACAAAGGGATTATAAATATATATATATATATATATATATATATATATATATATATATATAGTCAAACACTAAATATAAGACCTTCCACAAGGAAACACTGACAAAGTACAAATAAGCAATTTTTGGGTACTGGAAAGGATGGAAATATTGCATGTAGTGAGGTCAATGTTTCCATTGCCGCAATAGTGTAGTGGAACTTTTCCTCTGTAAATAAAAAAAAAGGTGTTCCATTAAATGAGCCTTTGACAGTACGAGGTCTAAAAAAGGGTCAAATACACATCTTACGCCTGTTTTTAGAAAGAGATCATTTCTACAACCCAAACTTGTAACCTCAAGGTCACAACAGAGTACAATTTACTCCGTACGCAAGAGTTGGATTCAAAGGATCCTAGACAGGTAGTACAAAAATATCCCAAGTAAAATTGATGTGAATGTAATGGACAGCCATGCAAGGCAGGTGAAAGAAACTAAGGATTGTATGATGTTGTGGCTTCTGCAAGGCCCTAGTTACCATAATATATGATAAAGCAGCTTTGTGATTGCAACCCCTGTGCGGGCAAAGAAACATATTATAAACAAAAGCATGTTGCAGTGCACAAGGCTCCTGCATTGTGAGGCCTGGTGGTGAAGGGTCAAATTTACAGAATATAATGAAATATTGGAAGGGTAGAGAAACATAATATAATAAACTAAAAAGATTCAAGGAAGGTAGATTCACTTAATTCTGCTCAATGAGAGTGCCATAAGGCAACATCTTTATCTGACTTAGACATGTAATCCCAAAACAAACAAAATGGAAACGAAACCATTCAAAATATTCACCAAAATTTTCCAGTTACTAATTCTGAAAAAGGCTACCTTCAATTTTTCACGCTTACTAATCCTCTCGCACAAAAGACGCAATCTCTCTAATTCAACCTGAAAATTAAAAACAAAAAAAAGAGAATATCATGAAACTTTGTGCACCACAGAAAAATTAATTTAACAGTGGATAAAAAATTTCAAATGAATAGAAGAACAAGATCCAGAAATATTGTATCATAAAAGTTTCCAGGTATCATAAGGGGGCAACCATACTCCAAAGTTTGCTTTAGTCAAACGACATTTCAACCAATCCCAGGGAAATTACTTTCCAAATATATAGAATTTTTCACATGCATCATAGAAAGTATGCAAATAATACAGCAAGTCATTTTCCATATGCCTTCAAGCTCTTTTTTTTCCTCTCATGATCATTCATAATGCAGTAGAGGCTTGAATAATACACATCATACCCAATTTAAAAATGTCATATTCAAATAAAACCCCACGCAAACATTTATTTATAAATAACACAAAGCATGTGAACATAACATGTATTAGGGAGTCCCAAAACTTATAAATGGCAGTACCCAGTATTTCAGCTCATTTAATTGATTATTTAATAGTATGCATCTGATATCTATGATATCAACCATAAAGGACAATCAAATAGACACCGGCATGCATTTGACTAATTATAGCAATCTAAAAAAAGGAACTAATGGTAACAAGCCCATACCCTGATCTGCCTGAAGCTCCTTATCTCCTCCACTCCATGTTTTTGATTCTCAGCCTAAATGATTCAAGCAATGCGAGACATGAGACAGCATATAAGTTACAGAGGGATATCACACCATCCAGAAACACCTTGTCCTAACCTTTGCCCTCTGCTCCAAGCTATGTTTTTCGCAGTATGCCTTGTGCTGCAACTTGCCATTAATGGTTTTAACATTCATGTAAAAACCTGTACTCCTAGAACAGGAAGGATGAAATGTGCTCTGACAATGACCATAGCAACACTGCATATGTAACATTGTTGGTGAAAACTACCACCAGCTTCATTAAAAAGACCAACTGTAGCAGGAAGAGAACATGCTTATTGACAAAAATACTAGGACTCACCTTTATGCAGACACCATGATTGCGTCTGCATACACAACAAATGTCACTCCCTTTTCTAACAGTTTCCTGGCATCCAATCAAAATTTTTAATCAGGTCATAGCAAATTTAGTTATAAACACATGTGGTAACATAAAACATGCATTTCTTATGTTGACTATCATGCGAAAAATATCTCAGAACCACTCAAATAATATCTACTTTTAACTATATGTTTAATGATTCATCATCTGAAAATTCGCATACCATTCCTTCAATCAGATTTACTTGTCCCCTTCTAAATATTGGTTCAAAGACCCACTACAAGAAAAAATTAATAATTAAGCTCATTTAACTTCAATGAAAAAAAAAAAAAGACAAACCATCAATTGAGTAAGCAAATAATTCAACCTCAGCGCAGAAGGCATGGACCCATTGACCATCACTAGACTTTCGAAAAGCACCAGTAGTTCCACCACACAAACCGCATTCAGCAACAAAATAAGGCTTCTCCCAGAAATTTACAGAAGAAGCTCCAGAGCATTTAGATGACATTAATTCTTCACACAATTCACAGTACCATGGGCCTGTAGATTCCTTAACGCTACGGTAGCAATCCAAGTGAACTGCAACCTGTTGGAATAATGATTTTGTCAACAAAAAACAACTTGATTATTATATTATTCAAAAACAGTTAAATCTGAGCCAAGTGTGGAAACCTTGCAACTGGAGCAGACCAAGATAGGATTCCTTATGGTCTCAGATCTTCTGCAAATATCACATGATCTAGGATGGACTTTGGAAAAATCAGAAATGAGCTGAAAAAAATCAGAGTATTTTTCTGATGAAATTTTTGGAGCAATCACATTTGAAGTCATCTCTTTTGGGCACGACATAAGTTGATAAGAAATGCCAGCCCTCCCATTAGAAGTGTTAAATTTCTGCAAAGAGAAAAGATGATAGCGGCTTTCTACAATCATGTAATCACTTGAATTGTCTTAGCAAAGACTAAAAAAAGAAACAATGACAACTATGAAGAGAAGGAAGCAACCTCTTGAACACATTCATCAAAGGAGTCTTTTCTAATTGATGAAATCCTAGTAGAAGTGGCGGCGGCAGCAGTGGCAGCAGCCAGTACAGCCTGTGCTTCCTTATGCCTTCTTTCTTTTCTGCCCTGCTTCTTAGCTTCTCTAAGCTCACAAAGATACTGGTTAACAATCACTGCATCCCATCTTTGGCTCCTTGTTACATCAATCTCCTGTGGCAGACTCTTTGCAACCTTACAAATTAAATTATCTGTAACAGCAAACCACCAGAAAACCAGACATTATACTCATATCCATCTGATATAATACAATAACTAGAATATTTCATTAACTGTGGGAGTCACAAGGGAAAGAGAGAGATGGGCAGAAAAAGAAGCAAAAGAGAAGACAGAAAAAGTAAAGTCAAAAATCTTGAAATGATCAAAAGGAAAAAGAATGGACCAGTAAAGTGCTTCCTTGCAAGAGCATTGCGGAGTAGCATGTGCTGGAAATAAATAATTTCTCCCTCAACTTCATCGGCCGGAGACAGTTCCAAGATGTGCAGCTTCTTAGCATTAGCTAGCGGCTCCAAATCAACTCTGCCTGACATGCAAACCATGTCATTGCATTTTGAATTAAGGTGGTTACAGCAGACACTGGCATTTGAAGAGGCCTCTAGGTGCGAGATTTTCCTTTCTGATTCACATGAACCTGGTCACATGAGAAACATGTGATAAAATACCAAAAAAAGAAAAAAGAAAAATCTTTACAGATAATGCTCTAGTTCTACCTTCAAAGCCATGACTTCTGTTCTTTGAAAGCAGCCCAGACTGCAGCTCTAACAGAGTCTGGTGAATAGATGGATGGACATATGATGTAGAACATGCTTCTCTTTTCCTACAGCAGATGCAAAAGTACCAGAAAAAAATACTCCTCGTGTTACCTTTGAATTGAAGATAAAATAAGAGCTTGTCAAAGATTCAAACAAGCACTGTGTAGCACAAACTTTAACCTTTCATACAGCCTTAGGGATCAGCCCAGTAAACTATTACTTTACATATGCTGAAAGGGGAAAATTAATAGAGAAGACCGTGCAGTTTGAAAGCTTACATAAGATCATGGAGCAGGGGACTTATGTTTGAATAAACAGGATTTCCCTGATCTGTCTTGATTGAATTACTCTGCTCAGGAGTAGCTGCATGTGCTGATTCAAACTTTTCACAAACCCTACCATGTGATGGATTATCTTTATCTGCTCACATGTGAAAGTAACCAGATGCCATGTCATAGATGTTACAGTACCAATTAGACCACAAAAATGGAATTAACCTCACACCATTCAATATGTTGTAAGCACAAAAGCTAATTGTCTTCCGCAGCTAAGGTCTAGCCACCAATAAACCTACAATAATTCTCCATCTACAGTGCACATTGTATTATCTATGGATCTACAACGTTGACAAAACAGCAATCAGTCAACCAAAAAGAGGATGGACAGCTAGGTTGACAATGTAATGTGATTCTACAAAGTTTGTACAAAATTTCACATGTATTTCTATCTCAGAATGTTTCTACCTGAATGCATAAGATATACTAAAGGAGCTTGTAGTAGACTTTTGTAAATCTCACAGAAGACATAACTAGCAGGTGAACACAAAGGGAGGGGAAGGAAGTAAATAGAGCTTATATCAACTTTGCTTGAACCTCAAACAGCTGTGCATAAAGAACAATATCCAATTTATTACTTTCCATCTAGGGCAATAAAACTACTTTCACTCATAAATTCTAACTTCACTAGAACTAACTATACCGAGACATGGTGGATAACGAGATCATGCATTCCAAGTTCCACTGTTTGAACACTTGTCACATGAAAGTATAGCCTTTTTGTGGAAAAAAAGGTTCAGATTTTCAGGAAATTAAAATGTACTTAAAAACAGGATTAACAAATTTCAACAAGATATTCCAATATAACAGGTGACAATTTTGGAAGCAAATACCAAAGTAAACCAAATGAGCATAACTAAGCAACAAAGTGACAACTTTTCAGGAAAAAGAGGATTTTTGAAAAAAAAAAAAAAAAAGATTCAGAATCAATACCTTCAGATTTAGGAGCATGTGCTGCCAAAGAGGCTTGAAACCCATCATGGTTGCCTATTATCTACAAATATAAAATAAACAAAAGGAATGAAAACTATTAAGTTCAAAAAATGAGTTCAAGCTAAAAACAGAACCCCAAAACAACCAAAAAGATGAATAAAAGCATAAAAGATTAAGAACAAACAGAAGCCAGCATGTTATACATATTTACAATTAGCAATGACTTCACTCCATTCAAAACTATGGCTCCAAATTGCCAAGATCTCAGAAGGGAAAGCATCTTGGATCGTGATGGAGCATCATAATCAATTGAATTTTCTTGAAACACTTTTAAAGATATTCCACTAAATACAATTTTCTAGAAACAATCAGTGGAATTTTCTTAGAGTCCCCCTCATTGGTAAAGCAAAACTTAAAGGACCACCAATTAGCAAAAGGAAGGCACATCAACATGAAAGAACTAATATGAAAAAGGGAAAAAAGAAGTACCAAAACTCTAAAGGCACAAAATCCTTTAATATCTACAACATATTGTCATTCCTAATTGCATAGACTTACAACTAGTGCTTGAATAACACATGAGATGGTGAACAAGATGAGGAAAATGAAAAAGAAAATGATACCGGACGCTACAAATTTAGACAAGAAAATTCAAAGAAAAAAAGGTGAAACTAGACAGGCACTGCTTGAAAAAGTAAAATGCTTACAGCAGAATCGATTGTCTATGCTCAATGGGGATATCAAACACGTATACAGAGAAAACAGATCGGAGCAACCAATATAGAATGCAAATCATTTAAACATGTTCAAAGGAGTACAAAACAAGTATGCTGGGAAAACATAAGCAGTCAAACACAAATTCCTCTGCAGTTCAACAAACTGTAAACATAGAAACATATAGTAACCGACAGCTTGGTAATCACACAAGTGACTCCTTGCTACAAAAGATTAAACTACCTAATTTCCTTTAATAAAGTTACCTTGTCACTGGGATTGGGGGTGGATAATTGAGTCAAATCTCCCAATTCACTGATTGAATGATCTGCTTTCAGTTCATCTCCCTCTATCCCATTTTCATTTGGAATTTCCTCAGATGAGCATATTATTTTGTTGCCCTTCAGAATCTTAATGCTGCCTTTGGCTTGTCTACTTGGGGCCAATGACTTAACAGTGACTGGGTACTTAACATCAGATTCTGATACAGTAAAACCAGATTGGTCGGCTATGCCTGTCCTAATCTGTGGAGAAATAGCTGACTTTGCTTTAACTTTCAGAATCTTGTGTGACGAGCCCATAGAAAGATGATTTTTCAGCCATTTGAGTATTTTGTGTTGCCAATCAGGAATCAAACTGTCTTCCTGCAGAAAAGGGGGTCAAGTAATGAAAGACTGCTAAGCACCAAATAGAACTTTAGGAAAATTGGAAAAAGCAAACAATCATTATTTTGTGCTTTACAGCAAGTGTCGAAATTAATGAATCAGATGAGATGCCAGTCTCTAATGCCACATCTTTCACATTGACTCTTCCTCGATCAATTAACTGCATGGTTAAAAATGTGAAACGCAAAAAATTACATCAGTTAAACAGTGATTTGCAATAACAGAGGGAAAACTTTCATCTAAGATAACTGGACACCAATCCACGCGCCTTTACGCAGATTTTGAGTACCTTCTTCAAAATGAGAGCTAGATCTAAAGAGTCAGAAGGTTTGGCATCCCCACTCTTGCTTCTCTCAAATACCTCTGAATTAATAAGCTGATCATCCCCACATTCTGGAGAAAGCTTCACATTTGATATGGAAGCAGATAACCCCATTTCCTGCAATTCGCCATCTCCTGATTTATCAGAAGCATTGGCATCCAGAGGTTCTACATGATCTGCATCTTTATCCAGATTTGGGCCAATTTCTAGCTTTTGCTCTTTGCCTGTTGACAAAGTCACTGGAAGATGGTCAGAAACAGAAAATTCACTTTTGACAGATGCAAAATGATCTGCTAATTGAGAAGCACTCCTACTGTTAGCCCTACCATTTGGAATTTCTGAGTGCCTTGAGCAAAAAGCCCGTAACTCAACCTGCAAAACCAGAGAGAGAAAAAGAAGAAGAATTATAATTAGAAATCTCTTCAGAAGTGATGGCATAGTCATTATCACACCAGTAGCACACTAGTAGATAATGGCGTCAGTAAAAGCAGTGAGAAATTTTACAAAACAGAACAATGGCTTACACTATCAGATCCATATTTTCCCCAAACTTCAATTCTGTGTCTCGCCTCCCTTGCACATATAGGATGAAAAGCAGTTCTACAAGTTCCTGAATAATATGCAAACAAAGCAATCACCAATTGCAGCAATTTCACATATCCGATCCAACAAATGGCAGTAAACAAGGAATACTGCCAAGATGTGAAATCTAAACATAAACATACTCCAACATTACCAGAGCACATTTGGTTAAAATAAAATGACATATACAATATTTGACTTAAGAAATGGTGCAGGCAACATGTGAGCTTAGCTAAAAATGAAGCCTGTGACTGGGGAAGCAAAATCATCTTGAAAACAGAAGGCTAGCCCCATATAGGAACATGCTGAAATCAGCATGACAGAAGGTAGGCTCAGTAACAAATGAAGTATTTACTTGATGTGGTCAACAAAAGCATCATCATGATAGTCAGCAAGCCCCGCATGTGAAATAAATGGTCAATCACCACAATGATTCACAGATTAAGATTGCAAAAAATAAACATAGAGAAAAATTAAGTGTCAACCCCCCAATAAATGAGAAAACACGTCAACTAATTTATTTCCAAGAAAAAATGAGACCAAAGGAAAGGCAGACACCTTGGAGCTCAAGAAAAAAAACAAAATATCTTCTGGGACCAAAAGAGCAGTTATGCGAGACAACACCATATGACCTTAATAGCTGAATTAGGCTTTCTGCTAACTATTGCATGCATAAGTTACAATCCCCAACCCAATGTACCACTGAAAACAAAATATGAGCAGAATAGCATAAGATGAGGAACAAAATAACATACCATGACTGCAACGAATACAGGCACCACGTTTTGCCTTGCATAAATTGCAAACTAATTTCTTTCGTGTTTCCGGTATTCCTTCCACATTCACAATTGGTTCCATACTCCTTAAATCCTCTACATATACCTCAGGCATCCACAGAGAACAAAACAAGTGAGCAAATTCCTTGAAAGATTCGCTGCTTCCTAAACCAACTTGTTTCAAAGCACCACCCTGCTTTGGACAAAGCACACAAGGTTGTTCCACTGAAACACTCCCTTCAGTCCTCTGCTTACACCATGAGCATAACCAAGACTCATCTCCTTCTCCTTGCACACCATAACAGCTGCGATGAACTCCTACCTTACAAGAGCAGCAAATGACTACCGGATTCACATCACTGCATGTCCCACCATGGCTACAAAAGTTGCACAAGGACGAGTTCCCTTCACAAGGACAGCCAATCAAAAGCCTATCCAACCCTGCATCAGTTCCTAAAAGCTTTCGCTTCTTAGAAGGACGCTCTGAAGTCAATAGAATCCTATTCCTACACCCTAACAGCCACTCTAAACCACTAGACAAATTCAAATCGGAAAACCCATTTCCTTCCTCCAGAGGCAAACAATTAGCTCCATGACTTTGGGCTCCTACACCATCAGTTTCCATCAGATGCTCATCCTCTATACTTGCCTTGCGTCCATTTCCATTGTCACAAGCATTCCCACAATTTGCCATTTCATTAACCCCATTCTCTGTTTTGACTGCTGACTCAGTTCTTTCATTTTTGTCATTTCCTGCAATCTCATCATCATCCACATGCTTAGCACGACCATTTTGTGCTCCTCTGCTGTCAATTTCCATAAGATGCTCACCATCTAGCTTTCCCTCAAGTTCATTTCCATTGCAAACAGTCACACAATTAACATTTGTATCATCATTCAAATTTTCCATGTTCACTGCCAACTCAGTTCTCCCATTATTATTGTTTCCAAAAGACTTGTCCTTATCTGTATCCTCCTTGTTTTCCATTGACTCGAGTTTTTCATGGTTCACATTTCCAACATACGGAATCCAAAAACAATTACTAGCAGCTAAAGCCCTAAGTGAAGGGGAAATCTCATACAAAGCATCAATGTCCGGCAATGCCAAGTCCCTGAAATACTCCTCAGTCTCAACCCAAACATTCCCTCCCTTGGACCGCTCACTTGTCCGCGAAGACTTCTTATCCGCACCAGAATGTGACTTCTTGTGCCTCTTCCTAGAATCTGATGGCTTCAACAAACTGGCCAATCCACTAGGCAACGTAGAAACACTTGAGCCACCTGAATTAGAAGACCCAGGCCCATCCTCACTGACATCAAACGGCGAGAGCTCGCACAGGGCTTTCCGCGCCTGAGAGAAGAAATCAACGTCAAGAACGACCGGCTTCTTGTCAGTGGCTGGGGGCTTTTCAAGCTGGGCCTCCGGAAACTTCGCCTTAGGGCGGCATGGCCTCTCGTCGGTGCCGCAACCTCCGTCAGGAGCCCTACCCATCATTTTCCTCCACCGGTTGCATCGGCCTTCACCAGCTCCGACTACCTACACCACATCCGCCACCTGCGCAATCACACTCCGCTTCAAATCCCTATGTACAATAAAAACACAACCCTGATTTCCCAAACCGGAAATCCAACCCCAACCCTAACCCTAATTTTACCTCTTTTCAGCTTCCTAATATTCACACCCCCGCGAACAACTGGGAAAGAAAAGGATAGCGAGAAGAGGATAACAAAGAAAGAAGATCAAATAAAAAAAATAAAAAAATAAAAAAAAGGTCGCGGTTAGGGTTAGGGTTGCAGTTACTCCGGCTCGCTTTGCTGGAGATCCGTTTTCACAATGGGCTTTCCCCCTTTTTCTTTTTCTTTTATTTTTTTTTTCCTCCTTTCTTCTTTAATTTATTTTTGTTTTTTCCCGGTTTTTCGCGTAAGTTTGATTGCACTCTCGGGGGGCGGAGGGGGGAGAGAGAGAGAGATTCGCGTTTTTTGCAGGCAAGAGGCGACGGTTCGTTTTCAAGAAGAATTTCCTTTTTTAATAGTAATAGTGCGCAAATAAAGATAGGATGCTCTGATGCAATATAGATCAGATTTTCAAAAAGAATGTGTGATATTTTCTATAAATATATCACATTTTACTTGTTTACAAAATAAGATATTATCATAATTTCTCAGTCACCATTACCACCTAACTTTTTCTTTTAATTATTTTGTTCCCTTTGCTTCTTCTTCTTTTTTTTTTTTAAATTATCTTTTTCATCGACCCACTCTCTTCGTATCTATTATCGCTACAAAGTCTTTCGAGGCCTATGACAATATATGGAACCTGTTTAATTAAATAAAAATAGGGGACTGATTTTCTTACCTAAAGCAATTATGTTTTGCCCCATTTAATAAAGTGAGAGTACGCACTAAATATGATGGGAGAGGACGATTCATGTCACAGAACTGGTTCACACTCAATCAATAAAACAAACGCACAGTCCAATGATAACGCTTGCCAAACCAGATTTTCCTCGTGCCCCCGTTGCATGCAAACATTCAAAAGCACATCTTTTGATTGTTACGAGGCACTTACCTCCAATGGTATGTTATGTGTATTTTTAATCTTTAGAATGTCGTTTCACTCTTTTCTTTCTTGTAACTTCATTTTGAATCAACCAAATTAAGTTAGACGTTCCTTTGGATGCGTTGTAAACACAGGGGTCAAAAGTTGTGTGTAGTTTGCCTCATTTTTCGGTTGACTGATTACTTCACAACCCATTAGCAAAGCTACGTTCCAATTTTAGAAATAAGGTCGATCTTGGTGATAGCATGTTGCTGTGTATATCCAGCACATGTTTCCTTAGTGATTAAAACGACGAGTGGTAAAGGCAATAGCCTCACAACGAAAGGATGAAATCTTATTATTCACAAGCTTTTTTGGTCTAAATTAAGGTCATGTACTAGATTCTATAGCCTTGGTATCCAATTTTTCATACTATTTTTTTTTTCGTATATTCAAAATGTTATTTTACACTAAAATAATGGTCCAATTACTTAAAAAAAAAAAAAAAAGGATTCTTGCCCGAATAGCTTTTCCTTTTTTTTTTTTTCGAAATTTCCCTTTTTGTTTAGACAAATAAGAAGGGATACCGGGAAAGTGACGCAGGCCCAGGCCCTCTAAGAACACCCTACAAACCATATATATATATATTACAAATCGGAGATTTTTTTATTTTTTGAGAAAAATTTAAATTTTTATCTTAAAATTTTAATTTAAATATACAATTTATTAAAATAATAACTCATGCTTTAACATTTTTTTTTATTAAAAAAAAAAGAAAAATCACAAAACAATAGAAACAAGACATACGAAATACATACCAACAAACGATCTCCCAGTTGCGAGCCATCCACCGTCGTCCGATCTGTCAAAATTTTTTTTTTTCTTTTTCAAATCCCAAATTCACAAGATAATCAATAAAAGAATTAAAATAAAGGACAAAAAAAAAGTGTCAGAGAAACGGAGAGATGAACTGAACAAGCGATGGATTTATCGGAGCTGTGGGCGATCTTCGGGCCGGGCTTCGCAGGCGCTTTGTTCGCCGCCGGTTGGTGGTTCTGGGTTGACGCCGTCATTTGTAGCTCTATCAAAGTCTCCTTCTTGCATTATCTCCCCGGTGCACCATTACTTTCCTTCTCTGAAACTCTTTTTTATTGTTTTCTGTGCGACTCGATATTTGTTCGTCGAAATTGAGACCTTTTTTTAGGGTTTTTAGATTGTGTTTGACATCGCAGGTATATTTGCGTCTATAGCAGCTGTGATGTTTAATTGCGTTAGAAAAGAGGACATTGATTATTCGCCTTATGAAGAAGGCGAGTGGAGGTCATTATCTCTCTCTGATTTTAAGGTCTTTTTTTTTTTTTTGTCTGAGGCATTTTGCCTGAATTGTTGAGTTTTTAGGAGAAGATGTAGGAATTACTGGTATTGCGCTTATACTTACTAAAAATGGCTGCGATGATTAACTATTGAAAGAGTAAAAGCTGTTTTTACATATAACTTGCATAGAAGCTGTCCAACGACAGCTGGATGCCCCATGAAGAGTTGGCAGCATTGTGTTTGGTTGATATTGTTGTGTGGTTATGATGCTTATCTTTTGCAAGCAGGGAATTATTAAATGTTCTGCATTTAGTCTTTTTTCAATGCATATCAGCTATGTCTCTGCTCGTTGAAGATAGAAACTTGTGTCTTTTGCCCCGTAGATTGGTATGAAAAAATGAAATACTGGCTCATTTGGTGTGCTTAGTCTGGGATATTTTTTAATACGTGACCAAAATCAGTTATCTTTTGAGCTACTAGTAAAAATTGATCTCCTCATTCCTTGTAGGTTTGTTTGGCCCTAGTTTAATGAATTTTAGACTTAGGTATTATAGGGATTGCCATCTGCTGGGATGGATGATTGATATAAGATTTGGACTTGAGCATGGAATTAAGCTAGTTTTCCCTGCCTATCAATGAGTTCTCTAGGAGTTCAAAAGTTGATGAATTATTGTGCTGGTGTTTTATTCTCCAGCCCAGTCATGTGCCTTTTTTTTTATTGTTTAATATTCTCACTCTGATTATGTGATAAAGTTGACTACATTTATTTACTTTCCAGGTCTACAAGCTCTTTTTCTATTTTTAATGTGATACATAATATTTCAGAGATATATAGACAGCATTGAGTTATCAGCTCCACACATCCACTTTCCATGTTTTTAGTAAATTCATGCGAGCATGCCGATAAAAACTAAACAAAGTAAAATGGTTGAAGGGAAAAAGGAGAAATAATGCGGAGGAGGTGATTTATTTTAGGTTTTTGTGCCATCTCCTAAGTAGAATCATTTCTCCAATACCCTCCATTGTCTATTATGATGCTGAGTGTAAAATTCTCAAGTAAGTTGTTTTGGGGACTTTGTTTCTCTCCCCCTTTCTCATTTGGGATGATTTACTGCCTTGACCTCATAACTGCTACAAATGTTTCATTTATTGTCTCTGACTTAAGTGATCTGTAATGGTTTAACAGGTAGGTAGTTATTTGCCTTTCTTGCTTGTCCCAAAGTTCACTAATCCTTTTTTTAATTGCACAGGTTGAAGCTCTGGCTTTTCTTCGCTTATGTTGTGTCCTTTGTTTCTCTAGCAGCATCAGTAGGTTTACTGATCCAAGATTCAATAGTCAGTAGTGGGCCTTCAGTTTGGACTGGAACTGCAGGTGTCCTACAGTGTGTGCTTGTATTGACCAGGTAAACAGTGTTTTTGCTTCCTGCAACCCATCTAGATTGCATGTTTATACAGAATTGAAGGTTTCTTGAGGTAGACATGGATTTGTGTGCCAACAAATGGGGAGGGATTGTGGTGCTGGTTTTTGATAAGGCTTTTATCATGTAGCTCTGATTTCCTGCCACTGTTATTTATTTCCAATGACAATGTCATGTCATTTGCTTAGCAATGAAACATGTCTGCTCCCTGATTGTTCATGAAGTATGTCAGGTCTTTATCTCTCTAATATTTAGATTGTGAGTTTCACCATCTTTGTTCAGCTTTTTAAATCTATTCACGTGCAGATTTATACATTTGCAGTATGGAGACACTTGGGCTTCCCATTTGTTTCTTGAGATGCAATTTGATCGCCCATTATTGATTTGCCATAATATTTGCAGTGTTGCCTCTTAAGTTTATTCCTTTCAATGAACATATCAGCTTCTTTTTGCTCCATCTAACTGAAATTTTTTGGCTGCAGTGGGATGCTTTGCTGGACTTCACACTCCGAATGAATTGTAATTTACTTGTGCAGTTTCCTTTTTGAGCTGAAGTAGATCGTGAGGCAGTTAACTATGCGTGTTGTCAATACTTGTTCAGTGGATGGGATGAATGTGCTTCACCCTAATGCCCTAATGTAAATTATTATGTTGTACAGCAGTCCGTGCCATGCAATTTTTCTGGGATTTACTGTGGTCATTGTTGGGTTTTGTTGTAAACACAGCCCAATTCCCAACGCTCAAGTGGAAGGTCGTTTCTTCTTTACCCAGTCACCAAGAAGAAGGTTCAATACTCTGGATACTACTGTCCTTATCAGTTGCTTCATGTACATTGTAGCCTGTTGCGTTTATTAATTTAATTTCCTTCAGGTCTCCCAGTGTTGTATTTTTGACTTTTTTGCTGACTTATGTAGTTGTATTCACGGGCCACTTTCTTTTTTAAGCTAACTGTTGCTACACAATGGTGCCCTCCTTCACCGGTGTCTGAAAACTTTCGTTCTAAAAGCTTCGTAAATTGTCGGTCAGGTATAAAGAAATGACAGTAGCCATGAGAATTCAATGTGGAACTTTATAATGCGCCTTGAAAATCATCGTGAACAGACTAGCCTAAGAGAAAAAAAAAAAAGACATTATAAACAAGGAGACTAAAGCTAAAAATAAAACCTTTTGATTTCCTTTTCTTTTTTTTTTTTTTCGTAAAATTGACAAAAACACCATAAGCTTTCTTTTTCTCGTAGAATCAAACCCTCTTGAAGAGAAAACAAAAGGACCAAAATACCCCTCAAAAGATGCGACTTCCCCGGCATCTTCCACTGCAGACAAAATAGCCCATATGCTAACCTCTCTCCTCCGATAACCACCTTCGACAATAGAAAAATTCTCCCCATGAAGCAGGCAGGACGAGGCACCTGCAACTTATTTCACTATTTGCAAAATGCATGCTTCCAACCTAAAATCCAACCCCTTCTACCATAAGCAACTCATCAACTTTCTCCAAAAGAAAATAAAACAACCATCCATCTGCCACGGGAAAAAAAAAATTATAATTTCTTGAATCGACTACTCAAGGAAGCAGCATCAGATTTCTGATCCAAAGAGCTCAAATCAGACAACACTCCACCAGAACTAGGTGCATGAGATTCGGGCCGCTTTTGCTGCACACCTCGGCACACTTTCAAGGGTGGCTCTAACTTCATGTCCTCCAACTGAAAATGAGAAATAAAAATTTTCATCTATAGAATTTTTTATAAAGCCAGATAAATAATAATGTCTAAAAAAATTAATATAAATGGTATTAATTTTGTACACTGTACAGACAAGTAAAAAAGATCGAGCATCTGCTCCAAGCCTTTTTTCTTTTTTTAAGGGGAGGGGGAATCTTAAAATCCTGAAACGAGATTAATGTTTTGGAGGGCTGAGGCTAGATAGATTACAACTCCAAAGATCATGAAACTAAATACAGCAGGGTAAAATAAAGATATTTACCTCCCGATAGAAAGCATTGATTTCATCTTCTGTAAGGCCCCCTTCACCAGAATTTTCATCCCATCCAAGAGAACGAAGAAATAGAACCTCTTCTTCAGAAAATCTCTGAAACTCTTCATGGTTAGGCCCATTGATGGTCACCTCAGCACCATTCTCGATAGCCTGACTTGCTGGAGCATTTGCTTCTTCCTTGTACACTTCACAAGGCTTCTCACAGGTGGGGGATGATACAGCAGACGCTGAATCTGGGATGACAGGAGAAGTGTTCACAGAGGTTTTCTTCTTTAGGAGATTAAAAAAGTCATTCCTGCTCTGAGTTTGAGACAATGTTGGTTTTTTTTCCAAATTAAATCCTGGAACTAAATTCAAACTGGCAGACTTGCGGTCTCCAAAAGAATGCTTTGGGTTGTTAGGGCTCTTTGGAGGTGCAGAAGGAACTGGAGTAGCAGCAAGTTGGCCATTTGCCACTCTCCTGACACTATTTGTTGGACTAGCAGAATCCTTTGAAGATGGAGTAACACCATTTTCCCATCCTGGTTTGAGAACAAAAAGCTTCCCATGAGATGTCTTTAGTACATCAGATTTAGCATGTCCCCCAAGAAGAGATTGACTGCCAGAGTGCAATGAAGACGGCTGCTGTTGTATGCTCTTGGCAGTCATATTCATCTCACCAGATCTTACTCCTGTTTTCGGCTTTGATTTGTCTGAAGAACTGAGAACCTGAAGAAAGGAATTACTCCTGTGAGAAACTAACCAAAAGACACTAAATATGTTATTCAATATAGTTTTCATTATCCCCTAAATGGGGCAAGTTCATCATTTCCAGTTTGTGAGAATCATTTCTAGTAAATGGGAAGACTTTCAGGGAATAAATCATTGTCAATCTCAACCCCCTTGTATCACAAGAGTGGTTCAGGATCATAAAGATACTAGTACATAAGAAAACATGCAAAACCACCAAAAAAGGCACCCTTCTCTCAAAAAGTAATCAAAATAATAATAAAAAAAAGGAAAAAGAAAATGAAAAGAAACACATCTGAGGAAGGTGATGATCATCCAGCACACAATTAGATGTTCAGTATAACGAAAATGATCAAAAAGCATGGAATAGTGGCATGAACAAAACAACTCAAGGAAATAGCCACAGTATTAGCATGACAACCCAAAAGAATAAATAATCTAGTAATGTAGAGCAACAACAATTGACCACAGCAATTAAATTTAATGCAACAGGAACTATAAACATCAGGAACATACATGAGCAATAAAGCAAGAACTCAAATAAAACAGGCATTTCAAAAATTATCCCAAGGATTAGAAACAAGGAAATAACATAGCCATGTTGCCAAGCAGAATCCTATGTTTACAGGAAGCAGTTCCCTTACCGAACTCTTAGGCATTGATGGTGTCACAGGTATCAACTGTCGCGATTGCTTGATAGCCAATTCCTCAAGCCTCTGTGTTTGAACAGACAACTGCTAACAGAAGAAAAGTCCTCATAAGACTAATCAGGGCTATATGCTACACAACTAAGACAATACATCAACAACTTGCTCCATTACTGATTAAAGTGCCTCATTGGCTGTTAACAGCTATGTATTACAAGGCCAAGATAAGGCACACATAACCTGCTCAATTACCTGTGGGAAAATTCGAGTTTTTGATGGTGCCTGAGTCAACGCTTCAGCCATGTTGAGACCAGCCGCTGCAGTTGGCGCCCCAGATTGAGAACCAGCAATGGTGTGGGCAGTAGACAAGGAACCTGAACTGCTGCTTCCAATTATGGTGGGAACGTCAGCCAAAGCTGACCACCCCTCACTACCAATCAAAGCTGGACTAGAAATAGGCAAGCTCTGGACAGCTGTAGACAAGCCAGGAGATGAAACCCTTCCAATATCAGGGACTCCTTGCTTCTCTTCACTTCCAAGTGAAGGAAAATCCTTTTCAAACACTGCTTTTTGAATGCTGCTACTAGTAGCACCCCCAGAAATCAAACCATTTCCATTTGCGTGTTGGTTGCCACTCCCATTTTTTAAGTCCACACCCAATCTCCGAGGCAACACATCACTCTGTTTCCTCGATACCATTGAAAGTGTGCGCCGTAAAGCATCCTTATCATTTCTACCAGTTAATATGGTTCCTAGTGGATCAGAAGAATCCCTGTCCCATTGGTCCCCAAAACTCAATCTCTCTTTGTCCCTCTCTCGATCCTTACTGTGGTGACCCCTACTAAAACTACTGTATGCATGCTTTGCAGACCCATTACTAGAACTTCTCCTTGCATTTGAAGAAGATGTTCGATCCAAAAAAGCAGAACGAGGGGAATCAAAATCACCCACACTTTTGGAATTCCTATTTCTCGTGTGATGCATGGATGAAGAGACATCTATTTCACAACAAGAGTAAAATATTACCATCTAATACAAGAAAAAGTTACAATCAAATTCGATGGTCACTGAACATGGAAGTTAACGCATGTAAAAAACCAATAAAAGAATATCCAGTTTGTGTGAAATAAGACATACCTGAAAGAGAAGAAGAAATTGCAAAGTGCTGGGTTGAACTGCCACCCCCCGAAACACTTCCAGTATTTCTCAGCCATTCTGGAACTAAAGTGGGTTCACTTTTTTCCATAAGGAGAAGCACTGAACATCATCAGATTTCAAAAGAAAACACTTATGTCACTTTCTTCACCCACCCCCTACCTAAAAAAGCCGACCTCAGTCCCCAATCGATAAGTCACCAATCATCCAAGCCGAGCAGCTAGGCAAGAAATAGCACTAAACAATACTGCAATATGATTGCTGTATAATTTCAGAAACACGGGCTGTATATTTCTCTTCAAATTGATTCAATCGAGGAAGACTGTAGAACCCCAGAGAACAAACCACAATGGCAATGGCAATAACGAGCAGGTAATCAGTCAAAATACTTCTTTTATTGTCTCTGTTCCTTACTCTACGCCTCCATCTTTAATCAAAAGATGGATTTGCAGACAAGAATGGCTCAATCTCAACGGACCCTCATCTCCAACAAGAATTGAACAATAAACACAGAAACAGAGGCACAAAAATCTACGGCAATAACGAAACAGTACCCACGGTTCTTACACCTGAGTTCACACCCATAAGACACCAGATTTTATGAAAACCCTAAAATCAGAGGGCGAAGAATTACAAACCCTAGCAACCAAACAGGCAGACCTCTATACCCTTAACTACAATGTTTTAGGGTTTCGACTGAAACTTCCAATATTAAAAACACCCCCGCCCCCCCCCCAAAAAAAAGGACGGAATTGCAGGCGGAAAGGTATAGAAATAGGCAGCAAGAGAGAAACAACCAGCCCTAGAACACACTGCTATGATTGCATAGGCTTACGGCTCCCAACACGTCCCCGTTTGAATAACCGCTCCCAGAAGTCTTAGAGAAGTTAGACTCAATCCCTAACAATGAATAAGTTTCCTCGAAGGAATATCAACAATATGAGCTTCGGACTTCCAATTAGAGCCAGAAAACAAACACACGCGTAGAGATTAGAGAGAGAGAGATAGACACAGAGAGCGAGAGCGAGAGCAAGCGCCAGGGAAAGCGAGAGAATGTCAGTTAAAAGATGAATGTGGGGTGAGATGGTGGTGGGAGTGGGGCTTGATTGTTCTGTTGTTGATGAGGAAGAGAGGAAATTAGGGTTTTGTTTTTATCTGAATGCTTAAAAACACAAAAGAAAAGAAAGGAAAATAAAATAAAATAAAATAGAACAAATAGATAAATAAAAGTCGTAATTTCTGTTATTATTATTTTTTTAAGTAGTCGTAATTTCAATTAATTTATGGTACTTGAGAAACGAAACGTATGAATAACGGCATTTTTTTAATTATTATTATTCCTTCTTAATATTAATGTTTATCACTATATAATATATATTTTTTTATCTCCTTTTTTTTTTTCATTTGGCCCGCTAAAACGAAATGTCCCGCTTTCTCGAACATAAAGAGTTCGATTTATCCTTAGGTATGATTTTAATTAATTAATTAATGTTGATATGGTAAAAAGTTCATCCCCCCCCCCCCCACACACAAAGTCTAACAAATACGATTAGGATAATCTAGATAATTTAAAAAGTGTCTAATGGTAGGTGTCGGGTGAAAAATAGGTCGTGCCAAGATATGTCCCCCAACCCCTGTACTTTTTATTTAATTCCTCCGCCCATATCGTTTTTTTTGACAAAATGAACAAATAAAATGATACCTTACGATTTTATTAAAAAAATTACATTAAAATCACATTACAAATTAATTTATATATATATGTATGTATGTATATATGTAGGTATGTATGTATAAAAGAAAAGTAAATAAAAGGTGACAGGAATTAGGTTTTATGATTATAATAAATGATATATCTTTTTGCCACTCGATTTACACCGAATTCTCGTCATCTATGCTATTCTAATAGTCAATTTTCATATTAAAAAAAAAAATAATAAAAGCTGGCTAAACCTCGAATGCATGAATACGAGCCGATGAAAAACTCTTCTTGATTTTTTTTTCCTTTTTTATCAAATGCTTTGAAATCTCAATGCGTGTCATAATTATACCATTAGTTTCGAGTTAAATGTTATAAAAAACCACAATGATATGTCTCAGAGTGGTTTTTATGTTTTTCAGATAGTGTCGCGCAACCTAAAACGTGCACCTTATGCCAAAGGTGTTATAACATGGTCGTACTGGTGGCATTACACAATGTGTTGGCAAAATTTACAATCCATCTCTTAGTTAGTTGTAGCTAAACTGTCACTTTGACTACCAACTAATTTTTTAGCAGTTATTCAATTCCTTTTATTATTTTGAATGATATTAACATTCAACTAATTGGCAACTATTCGATTTTTCAATTTTTATTATATTGGGATTGCTTTCGGGAGTTTGTTTACTTAGCATTAGCCAAAGATGTTCATGATTGCGGTTTATATTATTGCAGCATGCAAGCTTTTATTTTTAAAAATAATTAATAATTTTTATAGGGTACCAAAAATGTTGTACAAAAAAAATTCCATCAGCGTTTCTCGGAAGAGAATATAGACTATTATAATACGACGTTCAAAGGGAGCGAAAAACATTAAGCCTTTTGTTTGGTTTGTGAAAAAAAATAGCTGGAAAAAACTAAAATATAAGAAAACTGGAGTGAAAAAAAAATTTAAGCCTTTGTTCCAGAAAGTTTGAATTGTATTAATGAGTTATTGTTTAATCGTATTAGTGTTGTTTTTTAAAATTTAAAATTTTCAATTTGAATTTAAATTAAAGTTAATTAAATTTAAAATTTAAAATCTTCCATCAATTATAAGTTATATAATAAGATATTTTTTTATAAATTTTATATTATTTCTTAAGATTAAAATTTAAAGCTTTAAGAATAGACATTTAAATGGCTTTAAAACGAACCATTTTAAATTTTTGAATTAGTAAAGCAACTCTTTAAAATTTTTTCTTAGATACGTTATCAATGTCCAAACTATATAACATACTTTGTCCATAAAGTAAAGATTGATTTGACACCAATCATTTAGACAAAATCAATTTTGGAGGATGCAACAAATAATTTGGAAAAAAAAAAAAAAACCATTCCCTCAATATAAACTGTCACAAGTTATTTGATAGAATAAAGGCACTTTGCCCTTTTGAGTTTAAAAGACTTACAAGTGAAACATATTACACGTGAATGAAATTTTGGTACACACTTATATGGTTAAAATAAAGTAAAATAAAATTCTATTAGATGCCTAAAATTTTTAAAGCGACATAAATAATTAATTTGATATTTCTTACTCCAAATAAAAGAGTTGAAAAAAAAACTAAAATATACCTTTTTCACTTTTTTTTTTTAAAAAAAATAAATTTTGGAATGTAAAATTTTACACATGCTTAAAATATACCAAACACGCCCTTGAGATTCAGAGTTAGTTAGCACAATTGACACTTTTTTGTTTTTTTCTATCAATTTTTCTTTGCGTGTTTCTAGGTGCAGGTTGCCTGTGTCTGCGAATTTACGCTGTAGCACACTTTACAGGTTTACTGACGTCATTAATATTTAACATTATGAGTTATTGAAAAACGAGTAGATAATAGCAGACTACAAAACCTGTGTGAGAGTGCGCTACCATACGCATTCCTCTGATCTAAGTCCAATTCACCCGAGGCCCAATCACCTCTCTTTTCCCGCCACGTGGCACCGCGTCCCGGCAGCCTTTACCAGTACCCATACTGTCATAGCCTGGACTCTCAACCCTCTAGGTCAGTCAAAGTCCCCGACCAAGTTCACTCTGCTTTTTTCCTCCCAAATTTTCGCGGTAAAATGACGGAAAGTAAATTTTGTCTTTCTGGTTTGCGTTGAAGAGGGCAAAAGTGTGTCGGAGTTTTGTACAAGCTTCTTTTGTGGCTTTGGTGTAGTGTAATCATTTGTGAGTTTGGTTGAGGTTGTTAGATGGATTTATTTCACCATGCATCACTTGCCTCGATTCTTCAACCATAGCAAGGGGACCGTCCCCATGGGCCCCAAGGACCGGAGGAGGCCGAGGCTGACGCGCAGCTATGCGGCCAAGCACATTGTGTACGACGGGGCGTCTTCTTCCTCGTCTCTGGACTACTCCACCTCGTCTCTGGTCACGCGGTCGCTCGATTTGCCGGATCGGACCAGTTTCCGGATTCAGGGAACGGAAGGAGAATTCGAACGCATTTTTGGGTCCTTGGGGCTGTCTGGACCCGAGGATTTCGCGATCCCGGCGGCGGATTGGGAGGCCATGAAGATGCGGTCCGCTTCGGACCTTTTGCCCCGGTCCAGATTGAGTGGTTTGAATAATCTGGAGATAGAGCGCGTCGAAGTAGACCACCACTTGCAGCATGGGGAGGAGCTGGAACAGCAAAGTCAGTTTTCTGCTGGGGCTTTGGACGGCGTTAGAATTAGCGACGCGAACGAGTTGAATCGGGACCAGTCAGCTGAGTCAATCGAGTTAAATGCGTGTTGTGGCGTTGCTTGTAGTGTGACAGGGGAAATTAAAGGGGCTAGGCCACCCTTGCTGAAGGCGCCGCCTTTGATGACGATACCGGTGATAGACCACGCCTGCTCGACTTGGGACATATTGAGAAATTTTGGGCCCGAAAGTGCTGGAGGACCTTTTGTGATGGTTAATACAAGCTTCTGTTCTGATAACGATGACGATGATGAAGTAAGACAAGCGCTTGATGTGGTTGTGAGTAAGAGAGAGGAAGAAGACAGTTTGTATTCGTTTATCACGTCAAATGATGATGATTCGTCGAGCACTACAACGGAGCGGCTGTCTAATATTTCTCCCAATGGGAGATTTGGAAGGATCATTACTGGTTGGGAAAAGGGTGACCTTCTGGGACGCGGGTCGTTTGGATCGGTGTACGAAGGAATCTCTGAGTAAGTCTGAGCAGCTACTTGTTTTTATTGTTGATTCTTTTTATTGTTGTTTGCAGCTTTGGATGTTTAGTAGTATCATTATTTCATCTTATATGAACTGCATTGGCAGTAGCTTTTATCACATTTAAGGCAGTAGTTGGTTAGAAACAGAATATTCAGAAATGTTGAGGCTGAAAAATGGAGTGGCTGCTGCTCAAAGCATAATTATAGAAATCCCTGTTTAGTATTTAGTGGACCCTAATAACTGCTGAAATGGGAGGATTTTGTAATGATAGCTGTTGATATATCTTGTATAATTGGGGGGATGGAATTGCACTTTAATCCTCCACCAATGCTTTTTCTTGGACTTACACTTTTATATTCAACTCTGACTTCATAATTTAATTGTGTGGAGATATACATTTTCATCTTGAAATTCTTAACAACAATTTTATTTTTTGGGTTAATTGGTTAACAATAATATTTTTTCTTTGAATTTCCAATTTGGTTTTGAAGTTGATAAGAGGATCGATTTGGCAACATTTTTGAAAGATAGAGCATTGGTTTTCGCATGTGACATGGACAAGGACCTTGACCTTGATGGTTTATGATCTCTCCCCTCTTGTCTCTCTCTTTCTGTGCATTTGTGCAAATATGGTATTTAAAATTTGACGGTTACAGTAACTTTTATCTTAAGGAGAAAAAGTTTGGTGAACACACTTCTAACTCCATCTATGGTGTTAGAGTATCCAGCTCAAAAATATCTTGTTGATCTATATATCCAGTCTAGGTATTTTGATGCATTTTGTTTGGTAGTAAGGAGAGGTTGTCTGAAATATCCTTGGACCATTTTGCATAAATAAGCAGTTTGGAAACTCTTCTTTGTGGTGAGTGGCACATCCAAGTTCCAGGTTAGCAGAGTTGAGTTTGAGAAATTAGGATACTGTTCTTCTTCTATCTCTCACTTTTTCAATATGGTTGCATTAAATTTGAATTTAAGGTCGAAATCTTTCTTTCCTGAAAGGTATGTGGTCTTCTTCAGTTATGAGTTGGCAACTGTGTTTTGTGGAGATGGAACAAAAACAGGTTCTTGAGGCCAGCATTGCAGCACAGATTTCTTCAGTTATGCCATCGTCGGCTCCATTTCTTTTCTTTCTTTCACTATCAATTTCATTCTTTGTTGCTCTCAATAGCAATTTCATTTGATCTTTTGCCAACAGAGAAACTTTTTCTGTGCTGTTTTCAGTTCATTCAGGTCATGTATTGCTATAGCGCAATTCTTCTATTCTTATCTAATTTCTGAGCCATCTCCTTTCCCAAATTTATATGCATGATTTGTGTTAATTGTGCTTTATCTCCCCGAAGGAATGGTTTCTTTTTTGCTGTCAATTAATTGTGCTTTATCTTCCCGAAGGAATGGTTTCTTTTTTGCTGTCAAAGAAGTCTCCTTGCTTGACCAAGGAAGTCAAGGAAAGCAGAGTATATACCAACTTGAGAGGGTGAGATACCTTATCCTTTGCTGTCGCAGTATATTTTTATTCTCTTTCTTGATATAGTGATTCTCTCTCTCTCTCTCTATCTCTGTTTTTTTTTTTTGAGCTTAAACCAAAGTTCTTTATCAAAATTTTGCCTTTTTTCTCATATAATTTGCTTGCTTTTTCAGGAAATTGAACTGTTAAGTCAATTTGAACATGAAAACATAGTTCAATACTATGGCACAGATAAGGTACTTAATTATTATTATTATTTATATATTATTACTATTACTATTGCTAGATTTCTGGATGTTGCTTCTTGGAAGTACTTCTGTGTTGAACAACTCATGAAAGTAAAGATATATGCATTCATTTCTTCCTTTTACTATTTCTTATGCACTTGACCACTCCTCGCCCTCCTCCCAAAAGGTATCCTTTTGGATGTTTAGCATCCATGCCTATAGTAACTCTGTATTTTGTGTAACTGCATTTCTCATTACTTATTCTGAATTGTTTGTCTTTCATTTTCATGCTTAAGTTGTGCCATTGACTCTCTCTCTCTGTTTTTTTGTTTGTACAGGATGAATCAAATCTATATATCTTCCTGGAGCTTGTAACCAAAGGCTCGCTTCTAAATCTTTATCAGAAATATAATCTGCGGGATTCCCAAGTTTCTGCATACACAAGACAGATTTTACATGGCTTAAAGTATCTTCATGACCGTGAAGTGGTTCACAGGTAAACAAGTGAATTGGTTATGCCATTTCTTCCTGTCACAAGCTGATGAAATTCTGTTGTTTTAGTGCTTGAAATTTGTTTCTACTGTTGACTGCTCTCGCTAACAATTTTCTTGCATGCAAAAGAAAAGCTTGGTTTTATAGTCTTGTATGCATAAAGCACAAAGGGTTAGGAACTTTATCTATTGATTTCCCATTGACTTTTTTTTTTTTCTTTTTTCCATTTTGTGTTAAGCTGTCAGGTTCTCCTCTTTTATTCGATCATTTCCTTTCTTTAGGAATTCTATAATGTGATGCTTGCTTAACATCGTGTTCTTCACTATTTTGATGACTATTGGCCTATCAACTCTGAGCCCTTCTTGTTGTACTAAATTAGCTTGTCAAAAGAACTCAAGTTTCCTGAGCCTTGTCAGAAATTGATATAATTTTGGATTATTCAAACTCTCCATCATCCATGGTCTTGCATTGTGTAGACTACTATGCTTTTCCCCCACTTCTGCAAAAGCATGGAAGAAATTTTGACCTTTTCTTTTCCTTTTTTGTTTTGGGTGGGGGGGAGGGGAAGTTGCAAATTTATCACTAAAATAAAACTTTATGCTCATACAATTTGGGACAACCTGTCACAAAAGGTTAGCCTACAGGTTTCAACTTTGAGAGTGAATTGTATAATCGTTACTTAGGTTGTTTACCCATTTATTTGTTTTGGTTTTCTCCTCCTTGCAATGCTAGTTGTGTACAATGTGACCGCTCATTTATGCTGGACTCTTCTGGCCATTTTGTTTTTATGCCTTTGATTAATTTTTAATGTTGCCATTCATGTACTCATATCTGCATGTCTACCACCATCAATCGCATGGTTTAGTGGTAAAGCAGATGAACTCTTAGTTCTAGTGGCCAAAGTTCAAATCCCAACACAGATGTACTAATAAAATTATATGCATGTCTACAATGACTGAGTGATATATTGTTATTCTACCAATCTGTATGCTATATGTTATTGATTGAACTATCTTGTAATGGAATATGCAAAGGTTCAAAAGTAGATGCTGAAGCAAGCAATGTCTTGTGGAATTGCTTTCTGTGTTCTTATTATGTTTCTTTTTGAATTGAAGGGATATTAAATGTTCAAACATATTGGTGGATGCAAATGGATCTGTTAAACTTGCAGATTTTGGTTTAGCAAAGGTGGTTGTGCTCTTCCTCAATTCATATATTTTCTTGTGTCAAGGGCTTCAAAATGGTTGTGAATATATTTTCTGACAATAATTTTTTTGCCTGTTTAGGCAGCCAAACTTAATGATGTTAAATCTTGTAAAGGGACTGCATTCTGGATGGCCCCTGAGGTTTGTGCCTTTCTTCTTGGTTTCAGAAATAAATTCATTTATCATCGAACTGTGCCGGGATAAATTCATTTGAGTTGTTGTCTTATCAGTCATATGGCCAACATTATGTGGTTTTTCTATTGTATGTGATTTTGATTACAAAACCTTGTGTTGCAGGTTGTCAATCAGAGAAACCAAGGATATGGACTTCCAGCTGATATATGGAGTCTTGGGTGCACTGTTTTGGAGATGTTAACTGGCCAGAGTCCATATTCCCATTTGGAATGTGTAAGTGCCACTTTCTTCTCATCTCATTCCAGATGTCACTGTCATCATGGAAAAAGTTGAATGAGTGTTATGGAAACAATGGATTGAGTTCCACGGAAATTCCACTGCTGTTAAGCCAATCGGACTATTTTCCAAATGAATTTTGTCCTCTTAATTTTTGTGTGAAGTAAACAGTGGATCCACATTTTTTGCCCAAAAGTCGATATCTTGTTTTCCTACACGGAGTTTACTGCACGACAGCACCAAGCTACATGTGTTTTGGCTTCTAACTATCCTTCTGCAACTCAGCAGATGCAAGCGTTATATAGAATTGGCAAAGGTGAGCCTCCACTTGTTCCTGATACTCTCTCAGAAGATGCACGGGATTTTATCCTGCAGTGCCTTCAAGTCAATCCAAGTGATCGTCCTACTGCTGCCCAACTCTTGGATCATTCATTTGTCAAGAGGCTGCTTCCCATGTACTCGGGCTCAGCATCTTCTTTCATTGGACAACGTTCTTAGATGTTCTGACAGATAATAAGGTAAATGCACCTTTCTGCTCTTCGGTATTTTCCTATATACCGGAAAGTACACTTGCTTTTTGTGACTTGATCTCATCCAAGGCAGAGAGCGCACTGTCTGGCCCCGAAGGCTTACCCGCAGGTGCTTACAAATACGGGTCCTTGCCCTACGTTAGAGAGCGAACGTTTCTCGAGTTACTCTTTGCTTATACATCTGTTGGAAAAACGAAGAACAATATTCTACTAATATCGAATTATTCAGTATTCTTTCAGGGTGTGAGAGCCATTGTTGTAACGATTAGAACATGGGCGTCATTTGTTGTCTGTATATATCAGATTAGTGTAACAAATTTGTATCAAATCTGAGCGTAGATTGAATTTCTAGCTTGCTTTTCGCTTGTTACCTCTGAAGCCTCAGTTCCTTTCTCCTGGCCGTCACATAATTGACCAAGATAAAGTCGTCAGATTCATATTAAAATACTTAAATACTGCTTTTACATGCAAAAAAAGAAGCCCAACTTTAACTAGTCCCAATTTTAAAGAACTCAAAAACAGAAAGAAAAAGAAAGTTGTGTTTTTCTTATGGAACTCTTAATTTTAGGTAAAGAAAAAGTAGGAAGTAAAATAAAATAGAATTCCCTTCTCTTTTATTTTCTTTTTATTCGGATGGAAGAGAAAAATAGGAGTACCAGATGAGAGATAGTGGGCAAACCGAAGTTGAGCCCAATATAAAACTGAGCCCGGTCCAATTGAAGCCCATTAACAAATTTATCAAGGAAAAGAGAAAGTCATCATTCTGTAGTTGAATCGAAATGAAATGAGCGTTGTTTTTTTTCAGGCCTCTCCTTCTCTTCCCTTCCCTTCCCCCTAAAGCCTCTCAGTGAACAGCGGCTTTTTGAACAGTATCAATGTTGCGTGCTCATGTCGGCTTACTTGCCGATATCGGCCACCGTCTTCTTCAGAACGTAGCGGTGAGCTTCAAACTCTCGATTCTGACGTCACCCACTTCCGTTGAATTTTACGGATTCTCCACCTTTTTAAGGGGTTTTTAGTGGCTTGTGATTAGGGTTCACGGTCTGCTAGTTTAGCCTTTTGTTTGGTTTTTCATTTAGCTTTATCTTTTCTTGTTTCTTTTTTTTTTCTTTCTTGCCTTCTTGAGTCTCGCTAAGGTACATATTGATTGACTGAGAAAAAATAAAAAACCATGATGTTAACTCCTCATTCGTGCTAATATTCTTTTGCCCTTGTCTATCCCATTATGGAAATCAATGGTTCCAAATTGTTGGATCGTTTTTTCCTTTTGATTTTAGTTTTGATGGTGGTAAACTATAGTTTCGGTGATCCTTTTGGCCCTGTTCTGGATAATTTGCTAGGATTAATATTGCTTTGTTTCGATGTCTAAAGCTCTTTTAATCTTGCTTGTACAACTACAACCTTTGCAGAAGTGAATGGTGTTCGAAATTATCATCGTTTTCTTATGCTTTTTGTGGCAACCAAATGTCGTATGAGAGCAGATTTAAGAGCAATTGGCTGATCACCTTATTCTATGTGTGCTGTTTCATAACTTTTATAACTGGTTTGTTTATTTTGCATTCACGCTTTTGTGTTGAAACCAATAGATCTTTTAATCTTTTAGTCAACGGAACAGCAACAACAACAACAAAGTTTTAATCTCACTTTTAATTTGGGTTGCCTTCATGAATCTTTTCTCATCATTCCATTATACGACATTGTTCTAATTGGGGTGAGATTTAATTGTCCTATATCCTTCCTAACTAAGGATTCTTGAGTCTACCTAGGTCTTCCTCTTGTCATCTACCTGGATTTAGTCGCTCTTCTTAATTAGTCACTCCATTAATCTTTAATTCAACATAAGCATTTTCAAAATTCAATTCCCGTTCATGTTGAGACTTCAGCTAGATAAATGAAGTATGAGCGAAATGACTAAGACGTAAAGGTTGGATGGAGTTATGCTTGGATTCTGATTAAATGACAAGTCAATGTTATGATACAATCATACAATTCTTTATTGCTTTTTCACAATTTTTCAGTGACTAGACAGAGGATCAATAATCTATTATGTATTCGCTTTCATTATAGCCCCATCCATTTATCCCTGCCTTACCATTTAGTGAAGATTATAGCACGCCAATAGGAATGTGGGTTCCAGTTTTCTAGCATCTTGAACAATTTATAATTACCATTAAAAGTTTATCTTCTTAATTTTTTCCCATTCTTAAGTGCTTCCATCAATGTTAAAAACTATCTTTTGCAGTTTCGTTGTCAACGTGTGCAATGTCTGCGTGTTGGAAACACAATGATCCCAGACCATAAGAGAATAGAGATTGCTCTTCAGCACATCCATGGAATTGGCCACAGAAGAGCTCACCAAGTCCTCTCTCAACTTGGCATTGGCAACCGACCTACCAGGGACTTGACTGCAACAGAAATCAATTTGCTTAAAGAGGAAATCTCCAAATACCTCACTGCTGGTGATTTGGTGAGCTTCCAGCTCTTAATCCACTTCCTTTGTTGTTCTCTCTAACATATTTGACTTTTGGTTCTGTAGAAGCGAGTGGTAGATAGTGATATAAAGAAGTTGGCAGACATACAATGTTATAGAGGATATAGGCATGCTTGCATGTTGCCATGCAGGGGGCAGCGCACCAAAACCAATGCACGCACAATGAAGGGTAAGTCATTTACTCACTTCTAGTTAGGGAAATTGGATGTGGTTCTTCTCCCTTACAGGTATATTAATTTGAATGCATTCTTGCATGTGGAATAAGCTTATAGGCATAAATTATCTTCAGTCAGCCAAACTCAGCTTCTTGTCTTGTGATTTGCATTTGAGTTTATTTCTAGTGAATGATCTGTGTTGATGCCTTATAATTTTCTCCATTCTTCATGTTTGCTTACTGCTCAGAGCACAAAAGGCGTGATAAAGGCAACTGGGAAAGATCTCGGGTTTTGGCTGAAAATATGGAGAAATATCAAGAAAGGGAACAAGGGAGATGATCTGCAGAAGAGAACATTATGGAATGACTTGTTTTTAACTTGTCTGCTGAATCTTTTCTTCTGGGGTGAACTGGATAAGATCTGCATGTTCTGGCCTTTCTAATCATGTTATTTATTAGTTGGTTTTGAATTGCATCGGATTAGGATTAAAATTTTTTGAAGTTGGTTTTGGATTGGATTGTGAATGGGGCTAGGGCGCAAATTTACAGGAGGAAAATTTTAGGTATTGGTAGCAATTGTGAGTCGTCAACTACTACTTAATTTGCTAAGGGTGTGTCCGTAGACCCATGGACATGACTTTTAAATTTGTGAGAGCCTTTAGCAGGGTTCTTCGCCTGTTGTGGCTTTTGTTATATATTCTAATCGTGCTTTCAAATAAATAGGAAATAAGGGTTAGTCATCGCAAGCAGCTTTGGATCCATTGGAGCCATTTTACCCAGTATTATGATATGCAGGATTCTGTGGCTGAGGTCTCACCCGAGTGTAATGGGATCTTGACGAGTGAATTGACCTGCTTGAATCGCAACTGCAACTTTTTTAAAATGTGTAATGAGAATATTAAAAAGTATGTACATATTATTATTTACACATATATATATATATATATATATATATTTGACTGCATTGCCGCCTCTGTAAGACAATTTCACGAATGTAAAGTTACATGGTGTAATTGGCTCAATTTGGGATCTTTTCTTTTTAAAGGCAATAACACAAAAGACTAATCAAAATTGAGAATCATGCTCTAATTGGTGTTCAAAAGGGAATACATCCAATATGAAATGACATTGCATAAAGATAATTGGTATTTTCACTTTATTTTTGTTTATTGTATCCGCGATTGAATGTAAAATGAAGTCTAAAAAGATACTTAAGTTTTGAAGAAGACATGCCAGAAAAAGGGAAATTTGAAAAGGAAATCGAGTAAAAGAAAACTAAAAATTTGAAATGAATACTCCATGGCGAGAAATTATAAAGAAGTTAAAAAGCTTGAAGGATGGGGGAGCGACTTGTTCGTTGTCAATGACATCCGTATATTGGTAAAAAGCCTGGGCTAAGGGATACAGAAAAAAAATAAAAATAAAATAAAAAAGCATTATTTACCACTAAATGGGCCATATGGTGGGCCGTTATTTGAATATGGGCCTACAAATGACATCTCGTTCGATATAGTGGCCCATTGACCTAATGAGAGAGCCGGGCCACGTGATGCTCACCTGATGATAAAGGGATTGAGGCATAGGCACTCACCCAGCAGCTTGTGGTGATGTTTGGTCAGTGGGAAACGGTGAAGGAAAATAGAACTTTAGTGGCAGCATAGCCTGAAGAAAAAAGAGGAGGAAATATGGCTATGGCTCACGCGCTGGCGATGCCGGTGGTGCCCTCGCTCTCAGTAATAAGCAACGGACGGAAAGGTAATCCTTTCTCCAACGCCGTCTCTCTCCCGATCTCCGGCCCTCCCAAGGTAGGCCCTCCAGCTACCTTCTCGCTGAAAATTCATTACACTTTGTATTGTTTTTGCCTTCTACGTTTTTTCTTCCCGTATATTTTTTCATCAATTTTCTTTTTGAATCATCATAATGTCCAAACTCGTTTAAATCCTGGTCCCGTTTCAGTTGATTGTTTACAATTCCCGTTTTCCTGAGAAAATTTGTGAGAAAAGGAGCGGTAATTGTCGTAGTTCTTTTTTTTTTTTTAGCTTTTTTGTTGCATTTGGCGTTTGTTTTAGAATATGACGAAAATAGGAACTTGAATAAACAAATCTTGTGCAGATAAGGCTTTTAAAATTGCTTCTTTAGGTACTGTGAGATGAAAGCTTTGGAATTCAAAATGGTGTTTAGCGAATTGTCAGGCGCTTTTTGTTTGTTTATTTGTCTCTCGTTCTATCTAACATTAGGTCCGTGGTCTGAGCATCCAATGTGTCCGTGTTGGAGGTGTGGAGATTCCTAACGGCAAGCGAGTAGAATTCTCCCTTCAATACATCCATGGCATTGGCCGCTCAAGAGCTCGCAAAGTCCTCAATGATATCGGCATGGAAAACAAAATCACCAAGGACTTATCTGAGGAGGAGCTTGTCACTCTCCGTGATGAAGTCTCCAAGTACATGATTGAAGGGGATTTGGTAGTCCCTTCTCCCTTTCATCTGTTTATGTTATTTCTCTTTTAAAATTTCAAACGCAACTTTCGGTTTCATCCCTCAATGATTTTATTTTGTGTCCTACAGAGGCGGTTCAATGCTCTCAATATAAGGAGGTTGAAGGAAATTCAGTGCTATAGAGGGATTAGACACATTCAGGGTTTGCCGTGCAGGGGACAGCGCACCAAGAACAATTGCCGAACCTTAAAGGGCAAGAGAGTTGCGATTCCGGGAAAGAAGAAGGCTCCTCGCTAACCAAATTGGTTCATTTCTTGTGTTCAGTTTGTAATTTGTAATCTTCATTTTGAACTTGATCAGTACCAGTTTGGCATGCTAATTTGACTGTCAAAATTGAAAATCTGATCCAGAATTGCTCTTTGCTATTGTGGGTAGTGTTTTCTGATAAACACATTACTGTTGTCTATTTATCTTCAGTTCTTGTGCTGCCTGTTATTTCTTCCTCCTAACGTTAAAATAGATATCCTTTCTAACATTAATACTATGGGGATTTTTTTTTTCTTTCTTTCTAAAGTTGCTTGTATGTTTGCATAAAGTCATGGAATTGTGAATTAAATTCTTTTCAGGACTGTATATGGTTTCATTCTGAACTCAACGAATATTTGGTATATTGATGATTTTGTTGTGCTCTCTATTCCTCTCTATCTCTCCCAACAGCCTTGGAACGCATGACCTGAAGGTCATCAAGGTATGTATGAACTGAGTGCCTCATGGGCTATTCCCGAGCCCCGACTTGGAACTATGGGCTTGTCAGCTCCACCAATATTGGAATTCTGTATATTTGGTCTTTTGCTGATTGGGCCAGGCGTTATATAAACTTTCTGTGTATGGCATATAGCGTCAGCTTACAATGATGCAAAAAGTGAAATTCGTGTTCGTGCCCTAAGATTGGACCCACCCTCTACGGGTTGCAGCCCGTCCAACTTACCAGTTATCAAAGTTGTCCTTTTATTTGAAGTCAGAGTAGTTCCCCAACACTATATCACTTGGTGTAGAGAAGGGTTCCTTAACGGATTGGGTTTAAATTTAACGCGGGGAAGCAAGCTCGCGTTATACTTGGACTCAACTTATTAAGTACTTAAACCGGAGACGGAAAACATTGGTAGCCTGAAAAACATGCAGGAACTTCGTCCAATCCTTGAAACTCGCTCGGAATCCAGAACGTTCTGAAGAATAAGGCCAGGCTGGTTCCCAGAGTTGACTTACTTGGGTTGGTCCGGCCCAAAAATAATGACTGGCAAAATGCTCAATCAATTTTATTTATCATTCATAGCATTAGACATTGAACTTTTGGCCCGAAATTACAAAATTCATGTCATTCTATTATTAAATTTCGTAACAAGTGATGCTGAATCCAATATTTTAGCATTTGGGAATACCAATCAGGCAACAGGATGAAAGAGGACAAGAGGGTATTCCTCTCTAATTTTATTTTATTTTTATAAAAAATAAAAAGGAAGGGAAATCACCAAATAAATAAATAAGTAAATCTCTCCACGTGTATTTCTAAGCGCAAGATCGAACAAAGCAGAGCATCACATTTTAGTTTGGTTTCTATGGACTACAGTTGGGCTTGCAAGGCTTTGAAGTATCTTCACATCTTGAACAAACAGCAGCAGGCCTACGTTATGGAAAGGAGTTTATGACAATCTGCCATACAATCACTGGTGTTCAATTGGTCGAACCATTCGGTAGAAGCATTGGTGTAGTCCGTCCATCAACTGAACTTACCATGAAATAATGGTCAATGTATGACTTTGTTTTTTTTTTTTTTTTTTTTAATAATACAAACTGCAAAAAATGACAATTTTAATGCCACCACAAAAAATGATGCGTTGGTAATATTCATGCATCTCTCATTGTCTGATGGGCATTTGAATCATTATGAGAATCAAATTGGATGTTAGTTGGGACCAAAAGTAGGTCCCAAGTTTAAGCAACGGATGAAGGGCACATTATTGGTGGGGTAGCTTAACCTTCCTTCAATCTCCATACCACCCTCACCGAAAATTGCCTCCAACAATGGCGTCTACGTACCGCTGTCCATTAAACCCACTTGTCTCCTCCCGTTTCTTTCATCTATATATGATCATATTCTACCGAAAGAAATTTTCAATATCCTTATCTGTACCATTGTTTGTCGACGCGCCATTATGGTACTTTTTCAAGTGGTCTCCATGACAGGAACACGGTTCCAGCTTCACTAGAGTCAAACTGGAACCAGCTGGGACAACATCATTAAGATTGCATTTGTTTCATATTCTCCATCCGGGTTGAAAATATATATATATATATATATTACACATAACGTATGATGATGGATGTGGTTATTGTCAAAGATTAAATGTTGATCACCCAAAATTGAACAGAAGTACCACAAAATAAAGACTAGTTGGACAAGTGCTCCCTCCAGCGGAGCCTCGTGTTGGAGATGATATTAAACCTATTCCTGTTCAAATTTACTAATTTAGACAGCTGAAGAAAGAGGGCACTTCTTTGGCTTTCATTGCTTCCCTTTTTGCTAGGCCAATGTTCTCATTTTTCAAAAGTTAAGTCTGTGAGTTTCATGAACAGATAGACCTGATTGATTGCGATCCCATTAACAACTACAGGGGCTTTGAAAGTTTTATGTCCCATCATCTCATTTCTTATTGCTTAAAATGGGAAAATTTAATATGATTACAACGCCTAGGCGCCAACATCTATTTATTCCGAGCCCCTTTTTTTCTACCACACGGTGCACGTCACGTTGTGCACTGGTTTTCTGTCACTAATTTATTCATGTACATCCATCTACACACCGAATGAATTATTTTGCAGCCTCTCTTTTGATGTGTTTAATTTCTGTCTTATTTTCGTTCTACACAATTGCCACACAAAATTGACATTACCCTGCACCCGATTGTACTTGGCTTATTGAAAAAACTGAGTTAAACATCATATGGGTCTTAAGCTTATAATTACCGTATTGAATTCTTCTCTTCAACGTTTAGTTTAAGGGAAGTCTTAAGGTTTGAAGTTCAATGACGTTAAAAGATCAAAATTAAGACTCTGGAGATGAGAACCTAGGCTCTCTCTCTCTCTCTCTCTCTCTCTCTCTCGCATGGGTTTGTATTCTTTCCGATTTTGCTGGCTATTACGAGCTCCTTTCATTTACAAGTAACGACGAGACAAGTTTACGAAAAAACCAATCCCCTCAAATTACTCTTTAACTTTTAGGGAACATCCAAAGTCTTCGAACATGTCCACTCACCCTCCATCTTATGGCGGAAGCAAAACATCAGCTTTGACTTCAGGTTTTCGGAATTTCCTACACAGCCTAAGCCTAGGGTGGCCTAAAGTTCTTTTCATGGTCCCAAAGCAAGCCCAAGAAGCTACACGTATAAACCATTTTGACTCTATCGAGAGTTCGTTGTGGGCTCATCATCGAGGTTAATAAATGTCATACAACAACCCTACTTTTGGGGACCATAATTACACATTAGGACACCATGGTTAGGATTTCCAATATCCTTTTCTTGGAAAATCTTCAAATCTAGAAGGCACACAAGCCATAATGGCAGGTGTAAATGTCATCCATTATGCGGGGAATGACTTGTCCCCTTTTCGAGAAGCCTCATGTCGGGCATGAACTCGGCTTTTTGCCGACATATAGAGCAACCCTTTTCAAGAATTGGAGGCCAAAAGGACCGACAGTTCCTTGTCAGCGTCCTGACAGCTTTTAAGTCCTCCGATTGAGGTCAAGGTGCGCGCAATTAAGCATTTCTTGGCGTCTTGCTTCTCAGGTTTAATTGTAGGCTATAATGTTGTTTCCGCTTGAAAACTTGAGCTCCCTTCTAAAATTAAATAAAATTTCTACTCCTCGCGCATGCATCTTGTAATTCCAGACATCCTTTTTTCTTCTTCTTCTTCTTTTTATCAATGTGTCCCCGTGATTTCGAGCTTGTCCGAAGTGCGGCACACAATGTGTTGGTCGACTATAAAAAAAGACCAGACAATTGGAAGTTTGAAAGAAAATATGAAGGAAAATTAATGGGAATTTGTAGGCACAAAATGTGTTGTGTATCCGCCAAATGCAAATTGTGTGGGTAGCCAACCAATTGGTCATTGTGGTGTTTTTAAGTCCCAGTAGAGCTTAGTCAAATAATACAAATTCTTTTAAAAAATAATAATAAAAAGATAACTAATCATCTATGGAAAATTGAAATATATTAAAAATAATTAGGAAGAGCTGAAAATTCTGCGTTGGATCGCCCGAAAATTTGAATGGCGTTTTGTGGCGTGGCCCGTCACCCAAAAAAACAAAGACGACCAACTGTCTGGTTGATGCCCTCTGCAACTTGAAATATTCCTTGAGACCAACTTTTAATTGGGTTGTACTGTGTCTGGAGAGTAATACAAGCGGATTGGAAGTTAGCACACAACATGACATAACATTCATTTATCTCACAACAATTTTTTTTTTTTAAAAAATTAAATAGACATAAAAATAATAAATTTTAATGGGCATAAATAGTATCAATATAATATATAAAATATTTAGTAAAATTATGTACTGAAATTTATTATTATTTTTATTTGGGTAATAAAACTCAAATTTTTTATTCAATTTAAGAAGTTCAATATATATATATATATATTCAAGTATTTAAAGTTTTGAAGTATATATTTTACGTAAATTATTAGTTTTGACGGAATGCACGACTGCTTTATTAGTGTATTTTCATTAATCTCCTTTCGTTAGGCTTTTCGTGTACATTAGTTCAGCAGAGATCTGCACATCAATCGGTGACAAGGAGAAGGAAGGAACAACAGAAAGTTAGAACAAGAAGAATAAAGACAAATGAAAGCCATTTGAAAAAATGAGAGAAATAATGAGTTAAAATAAACAATAGACTGAGAGGATTTCTAATTTTCTCTTTGGCATTTAAATCTGTGAATAAATAAAGATTTAACAACTTTCTCCCTCATCAAACAGGAAACAAAAATTACACTTTCACTTTTAACTATTCCATTTAAGAAGAGAATCAACGAGGCGGCAACCACCCTTTGTCATTAGGTTATTGTTTAGCGCTGTTTTTGAAGATAACGAATCCAACTGGAATTGTGAAGGGCTTAAATTTTGGGCACATGATAAGTCTCCATCATCCTTCACAATCTTTGTTTTGGAGCTTCCCCACCTTTGGTCCTTTACACGGAGTTACATATTTAATTTCAGTAGTTGGGCTGTCTATATTTTCAATGAATGCCAAAGCTGGCTGGCACACGAGCGTTCTATCCTTGTGGCAAATACATCGTTGCATGAAAGACCAGTCATTTTCTATATCTGAATTGCCCTATTTAATGGACATCTCTGTTTTTCTGTCTTCTTTTTGGGACACCCGAAAATAATCCCCCCCCCCCACAACTTTTTTTTTTTTGTGTGTGTGTGGTTAATTTGATGGACTTTTCTTTGGAAATCTTACAAGCAAGTTTTTTTTTTTTTTTTTGAATGGTTCCAATCGCCAGTGAATGAAGGTAATCATATAGATACAACTGTATAAGCATAATTATAGAGTTGTCTTCGTGCATCTAGGCTGGCTTCAACCAAAGCAATGAGTGTGTGTGTGATTGTGTGAGAGAGAGAGTGAGAGTAGATTGGTAGAAGCTATATCACATGGGCCTTATTTTATCCCCAAATGCTGCTTTGTTTTGGGTTAGATAATTGAATTACCCTGCCTTAAAATCAAAAAAGAAAGATCTAACTTCTGTAATGAATTATACAATATATACTCACAAACACATTTATGTGCCAAAGCATAAATTAAGCCCTTGGGGATTTTTTTTTTTTTTTTTGGGGAGGGGGTGGTTGTTGAAAGACAACAAACAAAGTAATCTTCAGACCAGAATATATCCAATTCCTAATACACTTGCAAGAGATACATGATAAAAAAAAAAAAACAGAGAGAGAGAGAGAGAATTCGCTGTTATGCTTGATGGTCCAAAATCAGAAACGGAGAAAGTTTAATGATTTTGTAGCCAAATGATGAGAGAGAGAGAGAGAGAGAGAGAGAGAGAGAGAGAGAGAGAGAGAGAGAGAGAGAGGGTGGGGCGGTGCATGTTCTATTACTATAGGTGTGTTCGATTTGTGCGTGCACATAGACAATATTGAAGGCGTCATAGTCGCGGCATGCAATACAAGGAATCTGCCGGTTAATGTTATATATCCTCCCGGGGCACGTCATTAGGACACAGATTCATTGCTTATCAGGCTTACAGTTACAGTCAGACAAAGGAAGGAACTAAGGAGACTGCCACACCCACGTACGAATATCATGTGTATCATCTATATATATATCAACCATAAATTAATTTTGAGAGTTGCACCATAAAGAAGTACAAGCAGATTAGATTTTCTTTGAATAATGCTTTACGGGAAAGTAGTTTAAAATTGAGTTAGATTATGGACAGAGAACATATAAAAGGTGTGCGCAGAGCCAATTGTCTGGACAATAATGTTACAGCAGGCAGCGGAGACAAAAAGTATCTGTCAGATTTCACTTATTACACCGAAAACAAACAAATCGAATTATGAATTCTCGCAGCCTTCTCAGCTCGCATAATGTGTCATTTATTACTTTCAAAGCTTGGTAGTAATTGCTAAGAAGGCAAAAAAAAAAAAAAAAAAGAAGAAGAACGTTTAGCTTCTCAAAAAGTTGGGCAAGGTAGGTGAGATTGGGAATGGCATAGATCCTGCGTGGAATTTAATGAGATGGATCGTCTTTAGTTCGATCAAACGTCCATGTTCCCAACTAAAACGAAGTATGAAGGGAGACACTGTGCCAAAAATTGTAGGAAAATGGTATTCTGCCGGCAATCCAGACATGCCCAAATTCACAGAGGGCCACTAATTTTGAGAGCTCCACATAGCACTGCTCAAAAATTGTAATTTCAATGTAGTTGTACCTCAAATTTCAAAGGTTTAAATTGGTAAAGTAAGCATCCTCCTGCTCTTTGTAGGCGATGGGTAGCCAACTTTCAGATGTGTCTCAACATCCCAACATAGATCATCTGTTTTTGATAGGATTGGAAAAAAAAAAAACAAATTAATACAGCTGTGGGTAAAAATTTTATTTCCTGAATCAGATATTGAAACGCCCAACCAGGCTAATCTAGATGGTTATCCAAACTTTAGCTTAGGGGCGGTAGAGTTCGACTCCCACAGAAACTTAGGATTTGGGAAATGCTTCTGCGGTGTCTTCAAATTTTAAGACAAGCAAAATGTTGAAGAGTAGCACTGGGTAAGCGGACACACCACCACCAATAACAGTAACTCTCTCTTTTTTTTAATAATTGAAGCAATATGCTATATCTTTTCAATAACATTATATATATATATATATATATATATATATTTATTATTTTTTTTTCACAATGTTGAACATGTAAATATTAAGGAGCAAAACATGCTGCAGGATAGGCGGCATGTCTGAACTAACAAGCACAAATGTGCAATTCTATTAAATTCTTTCAACTACACGTTAAAGGTCCCAAAAAAAAATGCCATAAAAACGGGCCTAAGGATTTTGAAACGTGCACTACTACTTTTGTACCCTCGTCTAGTAAACTAGGATAAATTTTTGTGCTTTTTTAGGTACAAGTTCGCATTTAGGCAAAATGCCCTACCTACGTAACTATACCATCCGCAAATCCCATTGCACGCAAGCTTTGAGAACCGTGCGATGACACCCATTTCGATCTTTTCACTGTTTGATTGTTCGTTAGGTTAACTCTTTTGACAAAATTGAATTTGCCACAAATTTTCTCTTTCTACTTCATCTTCCTATCTCGCATTTTCTCTTCTTCCCTTTTCTTTTTAAAAATAAAGAATAAAATTCAGCTGTCCCAATATTACTTGGGTGTTTTTGTTTTCAAGAAAAAAAAAACAGAGAGAGATTATAGGCAAATAAAAGAATCTAGTCGTGCTTTGGGTCAGAGCAATCAGAGCAGGAGGTCCCAAAAAGAGAAAAAGAAAACAAAAACAAGCTCCTCTACCGTGGTTAAGGTTTGGACCCCAGCTAGGCTGGTCTTCCCTGCTACAGATTTTGACCTCTCCTTCAAAAAACAGCTTTGCACGAGACCCAATGGACAATGACCTCGCCCAACGACTAAATTGCCCTCTCTATTTCCCAGGAATTACATTGCCACGGACAACGACCATAGCTTCCTGCCGGGTAGATACCAGACAATTCCTCAAACTCTAAACTTAGATGTTTAGTCAGGAAAGTGATTGACGTCCTTGGTGCTTCCTCCTTAATGCGTAAGGCCAAATACCACCATGCAATGCAATGGTCATTCAAAGTTGGAAAGCAAGGGTGGTCAAAACTATTTTAAACTTTGGATCTCAGTCACAAAGACAAGTGAAGAATAGGTATAAACAGCAAAAAGGGCAGAGACGTGCAGGAAAGCAGAGGACAAGAAACACCAAGGCATCTTTCCCCTTGGCTTTCTCTGCTTTTCATGCATTTGGGTCTTTGACCCATCCAGTTCGCCCCTGCCCAATGCCCTTCCTTTCACTGGCCTAAAAGCAAAAAGCGAAGGCAATGACCCCATCCATTACCATATACCACAGCTTGCCCAATCTTGCACAACAGTTGAAAAGCAAAGACAAATGGGGACTGTACATGAGAGAGATCCCAAATGGGCACTATCTCATCTTAGGTGATGCAAGCTCTTTATTTTTTATTTTTTCTTTCCCTTTCAAAATATCTGAAAAAAAAAATCACCAAATTCCGTAGACTACACCTCTTTACTATACGCTATACACTTTCTTATTCCAAATCACCATCCCCCATTTTGAATCTTCTTTCCGGGAAATCATTTCCCTGTTACCTATACCTATCTTTCAAATCTTGGTAATTTCAGCCCTTTTTCTCAACAAAAATTTCTAACTAATCAAGAAAAAAAAAAGGAATCAGAGTCCGAGGTTCGCTACCTCCGCCTAGAATATACAAAGTACCTGCCCGCCATCAGAGCCGCCATGGCCTCTCTTCAAAATTCAGCCGAAAGGCACCCCTCAAAAAACTCACCCCCGAGCTCTCCAACCACAACCTGCCGCGACTTGCTCTCCCCGAGCCAGAATTTATTTGCTCGTGTCACCACCAGGAGTGGCATAATCACCAGCACGAGCTCCCAAAACGCTCTACCAACATAATTTATCACTTTGACGTACACCACGCAACTTTAATCAATGCCATCCGTCTTCCATAAATATCCTTCCCACGAAATCGCGGAACCTCCTTGAATAGAGTTTGGGATCAACTGCTGAGATTGAGGTCGGGTTGGCCTGTAAGGACTTGTAGGCATGCTCTAGTTTCTTGCTGATATCGTACTCTTGTAGAATATCGATGATACCAAAATAAAGGACTACTTCATATATCTCACCAGAGGGTGTCAAATGGCTGTACCGATCAAAATCACTCCTCCGAGTCATTCTCTCTGCTCTTGCTGGCATGTTTGCCCCTAACCTGATCAGAGGTTTCCTGAAAAGCACATTTTTAGCTTAGATTTGCACTTTATAAGTTACACACACCATATGATCTTAATTTAAATTCAATTTAATATTGTTGAGCCATACAATATTGATGCTAAAGAAGCAGGATAGCAAGTATTAGTGAGCATAACTTTTAACCCTTTCTCATTATATCCTGTTAGCTAACATATTTAGGTGCAACACTCAAACATAAGCTCAAATCAGAACCGAAAAAAACATACTGGCCAGCTGATATTCGATCCATTTCTTGTAGTTCTGCTTCAAGGAATCGACAGCCTCGCATGAACTTCTCATTTTGATAGGAATCCTTTTTCCCTACATGAGAAACACATCTAATCAGCACACGTTGCAGCAAAATCATTGAAAGTGTAAACTCCGTTTAGGAAGATGCCATTGGCAATTACCAGTCCGCCAAAAAAAAGGTGACAACCCCATTTTATCATATGTACTGCCATCACGGAAGTGGAGGCCAACCAAAAGACTATAATCCATGATTCTCTCCCCTTCCAAAAACTCACAGTCTCGGTCAATTTGCCTGCCAACATTATTTGTACATTACAAAGATGCAGGATGAGCTAAATGGGGAAAGCATATTATGCAACACATGTCACAATAAAAGAATGTATATTGCTTTAAACTTACTTTATGAGCTCCTGATACCAGTTTTGTTGAAGACGAAACACAAAATTGAGATCCAGGTCCTTTAAAGTTGTAGTCTCATCAATCTCACCCTCTGGCTTATCTGTGGTTCGGCCGTGAGAGGATCCTTTCAAGTCAAATCTTCTATGTATTCTATACTCCGAGCAGAACAAATTGCCCATGACAATAAAACGTGTCTGGTTTCCAAAATACAGCTCACGATAAGAAATGTAAAATGAAGTCCGGCCAATGTATATAAGAAAAAGAAAGGAAGTTGAAACTAAAAGTTGGCGTACCTTTTGGCCACCAATTGGTTTGACACAATGCAGACCAAAGAATTTTGTCACAAGGGAATTTTCGTAACAGCAAATATGTTGATAATAACTAGGAAGCATCCTAATAAGCACCTGAACATGGGTACCAAACTTCAGAACCAATATAACTGCTCATCCAATAAACACTTTATTTAAATAAGAAACTGGAGTGGAACCCAAGCCAAAATGAAATTTACCAATCACCACTTATGCAAAATTGAAATTATTGCGTCTTTACAGACTTCTAGTTTCTCAAGAAAGAAGTCAATGAAGAGGCAACCAACCTTGACTTCTGATTTTTTTACAGTCTTTATCATGAATCTGTCATCTTGTGTGAGATAAAAGAAGCTACCACTCTTTCCTGGAGAAGACAGCTCTCTAAGGGCATCATTCCCACAGATTGCTAGCATGTAGTCTGCGGTGTCTACTTGAAATAGATCCCTCAAATGTCTAATGCGTGCAGGAGAAAAGGAACAAGAGAAGAAAAGGTCATCAACAGACAACAATATGAAAGTCGAATTGAGCACAAAATTGACAATCAAACACCAAATCAGTGCCAGCATATCAGTTGTTGATTTCTACATACATGAAACTTCAAAAATGGGGAATGCAGAGGAAGATACAATATTCAACAAAGCCAAAATTAAATCTACGAGAAGATTTACCAGCAAGGAAATTTAAAATCCGGTAAAAGCAATACCTGAACACCATGGGGCAGTAATCTTTCCACCAGAATTCAGAGGATTGATGTGGAGGTGTAATCTTTGAGCCTTCAGAAGGGAACCTCGTCCAGAACTTCTTCTTGGGATCAAAATCACTCGGCTTGGGATCCCCCAAAATCTGGGCATGCTTCCCCACAGAATATCTACAAACATACGCCAAAATCAAACCACGACACCAACAACAGCGCAGAGCCACTCAAACGACCAATCAAACCCGAAAAAGGGAACAACCAGAAGTATTAAAGTTGCAAAAACCAAAGGCCAGAAACCCAATTCAGCGAACAATATTTACCTTATACCCAATTGCAAATTGAGCATCAAATCGTAGTTTTTGTGCCCTTTAGAAATCGTTTGACCAGGTTTCTTCACCTCCCCACCATTAAAACAACAAGGCCCTCTCCTGAACTGCATAAGCACCTCCCGATCCAACCCTTCTTTATAAATTTTGGAGGTCTCCACGTTATCAATAATATCACAAGTAATATCCCCAGCCTCGCCATCGCTCTCCCAGATGCATATTCTAGGGAAATTCATGTTGCTCCCTCTTGCCCCATCCACCGAGGACCTCTTCCTGGTTGTCGCTGCCGTGGCAGCTGCGAACAACAAATCACTTTTACTCCCTCCCTCTTTGAAGCAAAGCTCCTTGCCACTACTTGGATAGAACGTTCCATTCAATTGATGAAGAGTCTTGATATCCCTCTTGTTGTTGTTACAACTGTTACAGGTACCAACATAGCAACTCCCATCAGGCCAAGTGAAAATCCCATTTCCTTGGGGCACTTCATTTTCCCACTGGCCATCGTATCGATTACCATTAGCCCACATCAAAACCCCTCTTCCAGAAATGACGCCGTTTTTCCATTCGCCTACATACTCATTCCCATTATTCCACACGTATCTCCCATGGCCATCCTGGAGATTCTTCTTCCAGGTTCCTTCATAGAAATCTCCATTGGCATAATGTTTCTGGCCATACCCATGTTTGCGATCGGCGCTCCAGGAGCCCCTGTAAGTGTCCCCGTCGGATCCAACGAATGTGCCGAATCCCTCCATCCGACCCGACTTAAACTCGCCCTCGAAGCTAGCCCCGGACGGCCACGAGAACTTTCCTTTACCGGAGGCCTTTCCGCGGCGCCACTCCCCCTCATACATGCACCCGTCAGTCCACAGGTATTTGCCGGATCCGTGAGGGCAGCTGCTGGAGAACGCCCCTATGTAGAGATCCCCGTTTGGGAGGAGCTTCTCAACGGTGGTGGCAGCGATGGAGGCAACTGAGGGGTGCTCTGCAGCAGCGGCAGTTGTGGGTGTGACCCTTTGGGCGGCGGACAGGGATCGGGGGCGGTTAACAACTATGGCTTGTGGTGGAACCGGAGGCAGCAGTGATGGCGACGGGGGCGGTACTACCTTATCTTCCTCCCCCGATTTCTTCTTCTTGGTGGTCCAAACGACATCGTTTGGCTCATCATCAAGCATTTTTCTCTCATAAAACTCTCTGGCTTACCCCTTTTTACTGACTCTCTCTCTCTCTATAATTTTCTCCAGTCAGTCTTTCACCAGTTTGATTTTTTATGTGCTTCGGGTGAGTGCCCACTGTGTTTCATCTTTTCCCCATTTTCCGATGACTCGTAGCCGGAAATGAAAACACCGGGAAGCAGGTCATTTCCGGGCGGCTTCTGGGCTTGGTTCCTTTGGTTCACTCTCGCTAGAAATTTCCTTCAACTTTCTCTCTCTTTTTCTTGCTTTGTGACTTCGTGCTGTATGGGAAAATAAGTGGGAGTCTTACAATACATACACAACCAATTCAATTATGAAACAATGCAAAAGAGACGAGCGAAGAAAAGTAGGAAAAAAAAAAAATCGCAACACGAGCCAACAAATCTGATGTAAAAAGAAAGACATTAAGCCGAGAAACATAACACGTTCAAAAGAGAGATATAAATAGAGAGAGAAGTGCTTATGTCTGGGAAACTTTGCAAGGACACGATGCCAGTAACGATACAGACCCCACACCGCACACCAACAGTAAGTTGGGATTTGAAAGTACGGTGTGAAAGAAACCAATTAAAAAACAGTTACAAAAAAGAAAATAAAAAATATATTTTTTCTTTAATTATTTAAATAAGTTAAAATAGAAGAAAAGGTTGGAAATGTGTGAAAAAAGAAAATAGATAGAAAGTAATCTTTTTTTTATTTAAATATAATGAAAAATTACGAAGATAGAAAATTTATATTTTGTTTAGATTTAAAAAAGTATTTAGATAGATTAGAAATAAATGAAAAGAAACGTGAATTATTTTTTTAAATGCGGTGAAAAAAAAAAAGATGTTTATAAAATGAAACTTATATTTATATGTATTGCTTAATGTGTAATTAGATATAATTTTTATTATTTTTTAACACAAAAATAAGAGAAAATAACATAAACTATCTTGTCATAAATATGCACACTATATATATTGTTTTAAAAAAATTAATTATACAGTAAAAATGTTTTAATTTATTAAAAATATACAAATTACACATAGATGATTTATTTAAGTTACATATTTCACAAACGGTTTCCAAGTATACACGTTAAAGTTGGATACATGCCTTGATTTCGCTCTTTATTACCTAAATTTTATCATGTTTATTACTATTTTGTTCTTTTTTTTTTAAATTCATATTGGTGATTTAATTTTCCATGTCAGTCATTAACATGGACCGGCACAGAGTTATCGTTGGAGTAGCCGAACAACCTGCCCAGAGCCTAAAAACGGTGTGAGAAAATGTTATCGGCGGGGGAGTTGAGAACTTGAGGGTAATTCGGTACTTTTATTATTAATGTTTTTAGGACGCTCAGTTTTTCACCTGTTTTCTCACCAAAATGGTGAGAAAATGTTTTGGTGGATCTCATGCTCTATTTTCTTGCCATCTTCGTACGCTTTTTCTTTCCATTGCAGTCCCCCCAAACGCTGGATTATTCCATTTCAGCTCCTTTTTCTCTTTCATTTCTTTCTTTATCACCATTATTTTCATATTCCAAACAAAGTGTAATAGCTCAATTCCTCTTATTTATTATTTTTTTTTTCTCTCTCTCTCTCCCTCTAATAAAATTTATTTCTTATTAGGAAGCTCGTCGGCCATTCTTATAAATTTTATGTTCTTTTTTAAGAAAATTTCAGTAATTAAGATAAAACTCTTTTATAATATGACCGATATGCCCTCAGCCCTCACTCGAATGTCTCTCTTTTCGTTACTCCCTATGGTATCAGGATCCTGCCCAAGAAAAATACATTGGACAGTGACCCACATTCGCGTTTTGTTTTTGCCTTTATATTTTTTAACTGTTCTTTTTCTTCTTCTTCTTCTTTTTTTTTTTTTCCTGATTTCATCGATCCCTGATGGCATCGCCAGGATTTTCAAGAAGTGGATACGAATATAATTGCCTAGTTTTCTTCACCTTTAGTTTGCCCCTCTTCTTTCCTGTATTTACCACTGGCACCTTCTCTCATATTGTAGAAAATACTCCAGTAATGATAATTTTTAATAAAATTTTCACACGTTTAACTATAATAATTATTGAATTTAGAATCTAATGGTTCATTTCTGCCATAATTCTATGGCTTTTCAAGAAAGACATTGTCGAGAATATTTGAATTTGGGCAAGTATATGAAAATCAGGCAAAATTTTCATGTTGGTAATGGTAGATTTACATTTTTCAAACCATACTTAAGGCTAAACGATATTAAATGGAATATCTCTATATTCGTCGGCGTAATCAGCAAAATATCTGGTTGTTTACGTTTTGGTAAGGACTTCCGATAATCTTAATACCATTTCTTAATAGCATTTCTTTAAGCGTATATATATATATATATATATATATATATATATATATATATATATATAGAAATTAATATATAGTAGATATATCGTGGTATATGAATAACATTAAATATTATAAAAAAAATTAAACGAATACTTTTTAAAATAATTGTATTAACAAAAATTATTTATTTTAATAAAAATTAATATACTTATAACAATTTTTTTAAAAAAAAAAAATCATAATACTTAGTATTACTCCTGATATACATTCTGCCATGTTGCGAAAGTTTCAGTGATGTTGGAATAATGTAAGCAGAACGCGATGTTCATTGTGAGACGCATCCAAAGTTGGAAATAATGTGTTTCAAAATTCGCATCAGCGACGTGACCCGAATCACACCGAATTGTCTGCATAATTGTATTGCCAACATAAAATAAGGAAGAAAAAAAAAACCCCATTTGGCATATTTGTTTGCCTTTTATAGATCGGAATATTGTGGAGCGAATAAGAATATTAACATTTACTATTACTGCAGAGGTTGATTTCTACGAATATATTTTTTAATTGAAGTGGAAAAATAAAAATATTAAGAGTAAAAAAATAATAATAAATTATAATCTAACTCTATCTTCTCCCTTTTCAGTGTATTCATTAGTCGGGAAATGAAATCGTCAAGAATAGTGTTATTTAGCGAATAATGCCTTTATATTTGTCGAGGTAGATTGGCATTGGGAATGGGGGTGCTATGATTCACCATTGATGTGAATCCCCGGGCATAGACCTAAATCGCCTTACGTGGTCCACTCGGTGGTCCATTTTCATTATGGGTGGGTTTGGCCGACATAACATTGTAAAGATATTGCACTGTATATATAATATGTTAGCTTTATTTTTTTTAAAAAAAAAAAATTCCAAAAAAATAAAAATAAAAATTACACAAGTAACGCGTTATTAAAAATATTTCTCCAAGTTTGACTGAACCTAAAGTATTTTGCTGGTAATCCATGGTTCTCATACCCTGGATTGGAGGGCGTAGCTCTTTTCTTATTTGGCTATGCCGAAATTTAAAGTCATATGCTTTTGAGAATTTTCTTTCTGTTTAATCAGCAATAGACCATACCAAATGAAATGGTGAAAATTAATTAATTGAATCCATAATTAGCCATTTCCACCACCCCCCCCTTTTTTTTTTTTCTTTGCTGAGAACAATAGTCACGAAAATGCTATTTATTTATGCAAAAGAGATCACACCAGGCCATGTAAGAAAAACTGTAAGTTTCTAAAGTACCAAAACAAAGTGTGGTGAAATAAAAATATGACAAGCCAATATGCTAGCATCTTCACTCATGGGCCTAAACATTATTCATGTGTAATGTAAAAGCGACATGGTAGTTTAATCACTTTCTTCTTCTTCTTCTTCTTCTTCCTCTTCTTTTTTAGGAAAAATGAAATATACATATATATGAACCATAGACTTTTGGTTCACAGAAGCTTGCTCTCGGTCTCCCCAAAGCATGTGAGATAATAAATTCTAAATTAATACGCCTTTCCTCTGGTGACCCCTCTGATTAATAAGGTCATCTTCTTGGAGATCCTGGGGAGCAGAGAATGAATACAGACTTGCACTAATAACTGCCCATCGATCAAATTATACCAGCTCACGATCATCTTTTTGCCATCCATACCTAGCCTATCACTATGAGCATAACTTCTCCCAACAATACATAATTAAGGAGGGGAAAAAGGTGTTATACATAGTGACGTGTGAATATTGATGTCCACCCAATTGGGAAAGTTAATGCCATTAATATTTTACAACCTTTCGATTTTCAAATCGATTCATCACCGTCAGTATTCATTTCATGTTCAAATTTAGTGTATTCTTAATTTTTTTTGAAATAATTACAGGCCCAACTATGTATGACTTATTAACTTTTATTATATTAATTGTTCGTTTTACGTGTATTTTATAAGTTTTGTTTCAATTAGTCAACCTGCCCCGCATAGGATTTATAATTATAATTTGCCCAATTAGCCAAACCATCTATTGCCTTGTCAGTGACGTTGACGACTTCAAACCCAAAAAATCCAAAATTATATAAAATTAATTTGAATTTTTTTAAAAAAAAAGAAAAGAAAAGAAGAAATTAAAAAATAAGTTGCTTCGTTCGAAGTGTCGCACCATGACAATTACCGTGAAAATGTCATCAAGCCGGTAGCAAAAAACAAAGAAACAAAAAAAACAAAAAACAAAAGAAAAGGAAAAGCACACAGTGATTTTTGTCTGCGAGAATTTGCCGCCCGGGAGAAACCTGAGAACAAGCATGTCAGCATTAATTTGATTCCATCTGGCTCGCTTAGATGCAATTATCTCGTGACAATGTCTGCTTTGCAACACTGAATCTACACGTATTATCGACCGATGCCCATCAATGCTAACTAATGAATGAGATCGCGGCTTGTGAGTATATTTTCATAACGCAGCGTTGTTACCATGATCGTCACCCTCACCCTGATTATCATTTAAGTCCTTCTAAGACTTGGAATATGTGTAGACATTCAATGAAGCGAGAGAGCAACCTTGTTGCAAACAAATTGTTGTCCTAAACAATGTTACTCGGGAAAAATCAAAAAACTTGATTAACACCATGCATATAAAATATTGAAAAAAGAAAAATATATATCTCTGTGTGTGTGTGTGTGTGTGTGAGGTTTGTCTTTATATTATGTAACTGTGTAGGTGTTGCTTCGGTCGACTGATTAAACAGGAAAATGCTACAAGGATTAATTTCAGCGTCTGGGAACCCCAGCAGAAATCACAGTGACAATACATATATGTCAAATTAAAACAAACTGGTTCCCAGCAGAGCATCTCACATTACAGGAACTCAAGAATTACGCGTCAACAAGCGTAGCATTGTCAATCATTTGACCGAGTATTGCTTACTGTTCGACAACCTGACAAGTTAAAGCCTTTTAATCCTTCGTAAAATACTTTAATAGTCAATATTTTAAATTTTTATCTAAAAATTTTGTATTTTAATTTTAAAAAAAAGAGTTGTGAGATTTATAAAAATAATAAATAATTTTGTTGTATAACTTATAATTTAATAAATTTTTGAATAATAAATAAATAAATAAATAAGAACAAGTTAGAGCTTTGCAATCGGTCCAACAAAAAAAAAAAAACAAAAGGCCAAAATAAATCTTTAGACTCATTTTCATCTTTAGATACAATTTTTTTTTAAAAAAAATCCTTTTTATACAATTAAATACAAACATAACTGATTTATAATAATTTTACTATAATTATTTAAGTTATTGGTTGATGTTACAGTTTATATAGTAATCTTTAACGTATTAGGAAAATATTCTTATTTTTTTACCAAACATTTTTTTATGAGGTTTAGAAATTCATAACGGTGAATATTTTTTTTTTTGGTCAATTACATAATGAATTTTCTAACAAATAATTTAATTTATAGAAATGTTAACTGAACGAAAAAAACTACGATAAAAAAAAAAAGAAGTGAAGCCAAACAGTCGCTTTTACACGGGAGTGGGCTGGCCTGAGCTGGCAGGTTGTTGGACCCCACAGTGAACCCGGTGGGATCTTTGGACATCAGTGGGACCTCGGCTTCCTGTTGCTGTCGCTTTCGATGCTGTCTGCCGCATCAACCGTTCAACGAGGTCATCATCGCTATAGGCTACCCGGAGCCTTTCCACGTGGCCTATTTTCAAACCAACCAGATTGGATGCACTTAAAACTTTTATTTCATTGCGGCCTAATATTCTTTTACTTACTTGCCGTATTTTTATTATATGATTGAAAGTCTCTGGTCCTTAATAAATACCTATTTGATTGTGCATTATAAAATTTAATGTTACAATGCCGTCTTGAAAATTATTAGCAATAATTGAATTCTTCTTTTAAGGAAATTTTAAAATTATTTTGAGATATTTTTATACAAAAAAAAAACTTAAATATACATGATTTTTTTTTGGGTAAAAAAAGTTAATTTTTATTATTGAAACCCAAAAATATTTTATTAATTGATAAAAAAAATATTAGTTTTAATGAAAATAGAGTCTATTAAAAAAATAGAAAGTACTAAAAATTTTAATATCAAACTAAAATACATATAAATCATATATGAAAAACACTAAATTGTATGAATATTTTTCTTTTTTTCTCTTTTTTTTTTTAAAAAAAATATTATTATCATAGTGTAATAAATAGACTAGAAATATAATTAATAGCGTGATTTGTAAATGACATTCTTTTCTTTTCTTTTTTGTCTTTTAATACGAAAGTATATCATATTTTAGACTAAAAGCTACATTTCATGTACATATATTGTATACATTGACTGTGATACATCAAATTCAAATAACTCAACCAGTGAAGCCTAATAGCATCAAATTTTACTTGTATCAAAGATTAAACTTATGAGTTTCTTCCATCAATGTTATCGTCAATTATCAAACGGGCACAAAACAAAAGTCAATTAGAAAAATTGAAGGTTATCGAAGATGCTATTTATAGCTGGTTTTGACCTAACTTACATTTATTTAATTATTAATTTTCTTTCCGATATGGGGTTGAGTTATAATAAAGAGTGAATGTTGGTAGACAAAAAAAGAAAGAAAAAAAAAAAGACAAAGAGAAAATCCAAGAAGTGAGGTAGCATGTGGACTTTATATTTTATATTTTATATTTTTTTTCCCCAAAAAATAGTTTTTCAAAATTGAGTTCAAACTTTCTGCTTTAAAAATATTTTTTAGGCCTGTTTATTTATTTTGTTTACCACCAAACACTCAATTATAGACATATATATATATATATATATATATAGAGAGAGAGAGAGAGAGAGAGAGAGACGCATGCTTGCGTATTTATTGATACAGAGAGTCAGCAAATATCTTGGCTGATATTTAATTGATTAATTAATTTAAGAGTTGTTATTAAAGGTACTGTTCTTCTTGATCTTAAAAATGATCAATTTGATAAATTAATCATTCCTGTGAAAGAAGACTATAACACCAAGAATAATTTCGTACAAAGCACTATAAATCTATACGATTTTGTTTTTAAGAATCTGACCCATGCTTTTTAATAACTGTTTCAAGCGTACGGACAAATAAAAAATGTACACAATCAAAGAAGCGTGAATAATAATAATAAAAAAAAATTATCAAGGCAGAATCAAATTGTGAGGTCCATAGATCCCATCAACTATGTTTAATGTTTTTGTATTCTCGAGTCGTTGTGTGTGTGTGTGTCTATTTTCTCTGTGCCCCGGGTGTTCTTGTTATGTAGAACAACAACAATCAGTTCAATTTTCGAAGGGAAGGAAAATAAAAAAAAAAAAAACAAGAAGGAAAAACTAAAATAAGAAAACTGGTGATGATTACTCTACATAACATATAGAACGGTGCCTGATTGATAGTGTTATGTATTGTAAAGGTTATCACATGCAGAATCATCCATCACAATTTTCCGGGAATATTTTGCATGTCTCGCGATCAAAATGAGCACAAGCTTCGTCAGGTCAGAATCATCCGTCACACTTTTCTGGGAATATTTTTGAGAACACAGGTCATCAGGTATGAAATGTGAAATGTCGCAGCTACCTTTCTGCAGGTGGGAGTTGGGACAATTCAGGATTCAGCTTAAAGGTCGCCCCTCATCCCTCATGCATGCACCCTTCTGTTCTAAATATATATAGTTCGATTCCAGGATGGGTGAATATTCCTCTGGCCTTGATGACCAGTTCCAAACTCTCAGTTTTTCATGGAAGAGAAAGTTTCAATTTTCTTGTCAGGTTATTATTCAAAAAAGAAAAAAAAAAAGGTTCCAATCAGCGAATCTTTCATTTAACTTAGAAAAAATAATTAACTTGGAATTGAAATTGCAGCTGTGTTAACGAGTGTCGCAAGGTCACTGAAGCCATCCATTGTAGTATTTATGCACCTTCTCACAAGATAGGAACTCATCACTTTACGAGTAACCACGAGATGTGCCCGTGCAAATAATGCTTGGAAGTGGCTTTTGTTGTTAATCTTACTGGTTCAATTCTGAAACAACATATAATTTGGAGAAATCATTATATGAATGTGCACAATCATCTGATTCAATATAGTTCACGCAATCCTGTGGTCATTGGCAACAAAATGGAACCTATGTGTTTTAACCCATATTGTTTATACGGGATTAGCATATGTTAGATGGAGAATTCCCATGATCGACGAGTCCACTCGACCCATAAACTAACAAATATTTAATAGATGTTGTTCCTGCCCGTTGTTGATTGGTTAGTTATTGGGAATCATGTCGGGAGAACATAGAGTTTAATTATAAACAAGAAAAGAAAAATCATAGAATGACACGACTCACGAAAGCGTAGCTTGTTGGGTGATTGCAAAAGGGGAAAAAAGAGAGCGCGAAAATAAATTCAAGGTAGAATGACCTGAGAGCAATGGACGGAAAAGCCGTTGCTTGCGTTTGCTTTGATGGAAAGGGCAAAAGAAAAAGAAAAATAAATGCAGCTTCATTCCTCTTTGTTCCACGAAAAGTGATTCCATCCCCCTTTCATTCTTCTGTGCTTCACACACACACACATATATATCTGTCAAATACAATTGTACAAATAAAAATAAAATATTATATATATATATATATATATATCACTCCCGCAATTCCTCTTCAATCAGAAACACAAAAATGAAAAAAAAAGGAAAATTGCCGTCTTTGTTTATAAATCTCATCTTCTCCTCCCTTCCACTTGTATTTTCTGTTATATATATTGACAAAAACAGTGATCAATTGACAAAATAATAGAAAAAATATATTTAAAAAAAAACCTCACCCAGATATGCTATGAACTGTTTCAAAAGAAGCTCTCAATTTGCGATGTTGCCAAAACAAAAAGAAAAAGTACGCAAAAATTTCAAGAATAGAAGCGTGACATGATGGGAGAGAGCGAATTGATCAGGAAAGCATGAGATGACATTACACAAAAAACCGCCTCGTTAGTATCACTGATTTTTTATCTTTGCATCTGAAGTAAAGTCTGCCGAGTTTCATTGGAAAGTTGTGATATTTGAGACAGAAAAAGGAAAAACAATCACCAATCAATCACCGGACAAAAATCGATTGTACTGACGTTTTGGTTACACTCTCGATTCCTTTTATTTAGTTTTTCAGTTGGCAGGTTTTAGTTCAGATTAGATGGGTGATATTGAGCGGTCATCGTTGATTGGATCCGGTGGATCACGATGCTAGGACAATATGACATATGATGGCTCACCTATCTACCCTCTCCCGTACATAGCAACAGAAAATGAGAGCCGTGGTGGTAGCCAGCAGCCGCTGGTGTATATATCTTCCCTCTGTCATAACACATGTACTCAAGTCATTAGTCATCTCTTGATTTTAAGTCTAAAATTCGATCCTTGTGTAGTTTTTATAAATCAGAAAAAAGAAAAAAGAAAAAAGAAAAAAGAAAGAATCACCACCCCCTGAGAGAGATTTGATGGGTATGAATTAAGGGATTGCAAGACACCTATATGCCATGCGTGAACTGGCAAAGATATTGCAGGTGGATCAAAAGAAAGCAGTAGGTAACTAGGTGTTATTCTCAAGGGAATACGGAACCCCCGATTGAGGCCGTATGGAGCGGCCAGAATAATTGGGCCGGGAAACTCGCCTCTAAATTTCATTTTCTTTCGGTCTGTACACGTTCAGTGTAGGAGTACAAGTAAAGTAGCATAATGTTAATTACAATTTCTTGAGTATAAAATTATTAGATTAGGAAAAAAAAACAAAACAAAAAAAAGAAGTAAACGTGGGTTCGATACTTTCTCTTAGGAACTGCAAGGCTTTGGAGCAGGGTGCCAAAAGGAATTTGTTCTATTTGCTACAGCAGCAGCAAAACCGATCACTCTCGAGCCTTCGGCTTCTGAAATATTGAAAGCGAGGTCCATGTCTATATGGGGGTAGCACCGACTGCTTCATCACAGGTACAACATTGGGTTAAACAATTACTAGGAATTGCAATTTGACCTAAAGATTCTGAGAGTGGAGAAATCAGATGCAGACCAATGAATCTTCATTATTACCCGCATTTTAATTCAGTTCCATGGATGCCAATGGCTCAAACCAAGCAAGATATACACCGCCTATGCTTAAAGAATCGATAAAAATTGAGTAACCGATACAGTCAAGATAATGGGAATCGTCAATCCAAGAGTTGATCAGCAGGGATTTGGCCAAATATATTAGGACATGAATCCCAATTTCCCTGTCCCCTGGCTTCCCAGTACCCGCCAATGTGACGGTATGTATCACTTCCTTGATCCTTCGCAAACCACCGGGGTTTCCAGCCACTCTCTTGCATCTGTCGGGCCTGAATTCAATTGAAATGCACGTCAACTACATCACTCCAATTAAGCGCTGAAAAAGCACCTCACCAGCGTCGAAGAGAATAAATCAATGGGCTAACCATATGTCTATTGAAGCTAAGTGGAACCTCGTGTAACGTGCACCAGATGTCACATGAAATTAAACTACACGGAAAATGCAGTATGATAATTACCTGCCGTTGTCGCTGCTCCAGTCGCAGTTTCTCTGCATTTGCTATTTCAAATTTTCCATCTTCTAAGTATCTTTGGTCGGGTCTTAGTCTCGAATCCGTGGGCGGCAATTTTTCCTGTGTCACAAGAATGACATCAGAAATCAATCTTTCAATGAAACATTTCTTTTAAGAAAAAAAAAAAGACCCCTTAAACGTGCCATCAACAATATAAGTCCAACACTTCATTTTGTGTTCAATTCCTATAAATTGTCGTGACTGCCTGTGGCTTCCCGTGTACGTAAAAAAATGAACTATTAATTTTGCAACCCACAGTGCGATTAATAAAACCAGTCAAGACATATCGAAACACGAAAACTGCAATTAGTATCAGATCACTCACCTCAAGTCCAGGGGTAAGCTCATTCAGTGTTATGGCAAAACGGTTCAAGTTATATCTAGTGGGAAACTTGGAAGGCTTGCTTCGCTTCCACAGTGTGTGGGCTTCTTTTAAAGACTCAAATTCTTTTCCTTTCCCAGAACAGTCACCACTAACATAATGCATGCTCTCGTCCCATTTTCCAAATAGAGTCGCAACCGTTCTACCGTTCCTATCTTGGACTATACCTTGTACCTGATAGACACAGAATATGAGGCACATGTAGGCTGAAACATTTCAAAGAAAAAAAAAGACAAGCACACAGAAATGATTTGAATACAAATTAGTGGAATATGACATGCAAATTGCTTTCTTTGTCCTCCGTCAACAATATGAGGAAAGAAATATAGCTTATTCCCCATGAGATCTTGGAACCAAAACTTGAAATTTCAATTAGGGCATGCCAGTTCATGCATCCCAAGAAAACCAGCAGGAAATGCCAGCCAAGACAATAGTCACATCAATAACAGAAATAATCACTTGGGATGGGAACATGCTTAAATGCAAGATATGATACAATCTTTTGCATGTTCTTTTGCTTCATTCATTGTAGGTTAATAAAATAAATGGTGGCATGAAAATCTTAAAAATACATTGTCAGTTTCCAAGGGCAAGGTAATCTGATTGGAACATGAGACAAAAATCCTTTGAGAAAGATAGACAGAGAACACCTGGTGAGGGTTTCGATCGATGATTGATTGCTCCTTAAATTTCAGTTTGCATGAATAGTCTCGATTTCCGATTATACGCATTGTACCATAGTGATCACAGTACAGCTTCCCCAATATGAGATTGTATATTGATGTTGTAACCTGCCATGAAGACTCAACTCTCAAACTTAAACTATCAAATATATGTTTGAACAAGTGTTTTAGCCATACCTTGCTCCACTGAAAAACCTCTCCATCATCAAATTCCAAAGTCAAAACACCGACAGGATCAAGCTGGATAGAGCGGCCCCAGAATTTACTTTTCAGATTGCTATCACCCCAAAATTTCCATCCTGTACCCTCACAATGACATGCAACAATCATTGGATGATGGCTGACCTGACACAAAAATAAGCTGTTTGGTGCTTGGAATGACAAAATTAAAAAATAGGAGTCAAAATAATAAAAATGCTATGCTTGTGCTGAAGAAATGGACACCTAACAATAACAGTAATTTTTACTATAACAATAAAAAGAAGACAAAGGCTCTCACTTAAGACCAGATAGATGCCATACCAAACTAGCAAGGGTTTTCCCCTCTACCTTCATAATGTCACATTATTTAGAGCAAGTTACCCACCCAAGGCAACTCCAAATATTAGACAAGAAATTATGTTTTCCATTTCTTAGTCTTGTTATTTTCACTCAAGGGAATTCATGATAACTAGAAAAAATTGTAATTCACAACTAATTAAAAAAGTGGCTAGCAAACCTTCTCTGAGATAAACCGGAGGCCTTTATCTGGATAGTCAGCCTCATATGTTTCCCCTAATAATGGATTAAATGGCTTGCAAATTCTTCCTTCCGTTGAAGCATAACCAGAGACAGCAAAAGCAGCAACATTGAGGATCCTCATAAGGCTATTACCCTGAAACAGAAAATAACTAAGTGCTGCAAAGATTTACATCCTTACCCCACCCCAACCCCACAAAAGGGAAATAAAGAAAGGAAGAAGGAAAAAAGAAGAGGTGGCCATGCCTATCTTGACAACAATAATGAGGCCCACCCAAGTACCATCACTCCCCCACTTTCAGACGCAGGCATGGGAAGATGGATGGCCTTATAAGAAAAATATCTATGTGAGTTGCAACCTTCATATGCAGAGAAAACAAAAGAAAACTCAACAAGGAGGGCATCCTATCAAATTTGATAATAGACGCATTACCTGTACAACAATAAGATGACAAGCACATGGACGTGGTTATCACCGATTTTGTACATAGGGAACAGAAAAATAAAAAGACATGTTTGAACCAAATTAACCCCATGCTTATTTTTCAACTGATAATATACTGTTACGCAGACATCACTCAGATTGCCAATAATCTGAAATTAAAGTTCCCTGGTTCAACTAATTGTTAAGTTTTAGAATATTGAACCTAAGCTAGAAAAGACAAGTTTGAAGTTTCTGCAAGAAAAATGATTTGGCACAAACATTGATACAGCATTAAGGTAGAAGACTACTTGCAATGGAACCAATAATAAGATGATGCACCAAAAAAAAATACAAAAACATAAGAAACACAGCACTAACGGGTAAGAGAAGAACAATCAATGAGATCTTTTTTGAAGGAAGAAGGGGAAACAAAAATCATAAAGCTTCCATAACTTACACGTCTTCCCCATTCATATGCCCTGTCAATGAGATATGAGTACTCCAAATCTTCAAAACATTTTTGCAGAGATGAGAGAGGCTCGTTAAAGTAAACAGGAAGACAAACTTTAGTAAGGTCCTTTCCAATGTTATCCTTTATCATGGACCACAGACTGACCCCTTTTTCCTTTTCAACTGGATCAGGCAATTTCTTCCGCCGCTTAACATAAAAATAGTTTGCCCCAACAGATTTAATGGAAGGGTCAATGTCATCTTCTAATTCAGGTGCATGAATACCTTCATCATCTGAGGAGAACGATGATGTTCTAAAATCAGACCCATTACTTCTGAGAGAACCTGATGACAGAAAGTCACGAGTATCAAAGAAAGCATGTTCCTCATCATCTGTTTCTTCCTCAGCAGCATCAACTCTCTCATTATCATCATCATCAGATTCACTGCCACTTGCTTCTGGAATAAAAGATATATAAATGAAGATATTAAACAAATAATACAGTGCAGCCAATGGATATAGACAAGACAATAATTACAAAAAATTTCTCTCAACACCAAATGTATTTTAAAAAAAAAAATCAACATTAGTAGACAGATTTTCATTGAAAACTTACCACTGAGCTTGTCTTGTCTTGAAGTAGAAGAAACACCTTGATCATTCAACTGTCTCTGGCTCTCATCAACAACAGTATTCTCTAGGTCAACCTTTTCTGTCTGTATAACACAACACATAAAGCAACTGCTTAGCAGGACATGTAAAAGAAATAGCCTCTGCCAGAAATATGAAGGCAATTAAATAACACCTGCCTTCAGAAATACATGTGGTACACTTCACAAAATAATTTGTTCTTTAAGGAGAACTCATAAAGAACACTTAGAATATTTGCCAGTAAATTACACACCCCATTTCACTCCCAGGTGAAAGAATAATCTATAACTGATAAAGATATCGTCCAAATGCTAGGCTTTCTCTCCCACATCTAACTAACAGGCTGTATTTAAGCATTCACATGATACTCATGCTATTAAATGTGAGGAAAAGGGTATTCCACAATAAAAATTCATAAATAGACTATGAGTATGCCACATTTCCAAACCCAAGAAGTTTCTTCAAATCCAAGTAAGTCTTTAAAATTTCAATAATAACAGGAATCCTTTTATAATCTACTTCACCAGCCTTGAGAGTACCATTTTAGACTACAAGAAGAAAATTTCTGGTTATTGTAGGTTTGGCAAAGCATGCAAGGTTGCGCAGTGAGCCCTTTTTGTCAAACTTATTTGAATAACCTTTCTGGCACCTTAGAAAACAAGATAACATGTCATTTTCCTATAACTTGAAAGAGTTACAAAATTTACAAAAAAAGAACAACTGCTAATACATTGGTGTGCAACGAGAGCAACCTGTTGAAGCACATAATGCAGCATCTATGATCTAGAATGCCAAAAGTATAAAAAGATGAGAAAGCCCATTATCAAGCATAGAGACCCATAAAACTACTTCTCAAAATGCCACAAACAGGTAAACACTCCCACAAAAGAAAGCATAAAAAAGGAAAGTTTATGATTGTCAGGAGAAAAAAAGAGTAGAAGATGAGCCTTGGCACACGGGTAAGGGTTTCTACCAACCATAAGTCATGGGCTTGAGTTGTGAAAATAGCCTCTTTACAAACACAGGGAGAAGGCTCTTGTTGCATGAGCTATCATAAACTTCGCAAAGTGGGGACTCAAGCACTGGGGAGCATAAGTGAGTCTATCATAAACTAATAACTTGTTGCATGAGCTACCTTCCAAAATTAGCAAATGAAACTAATCCTAAAATCAAAAGGCAAGAAATAAAGCTTTTGAAGTCAACATTTTCCACACAGGAGCTCTTCATGCAACGTTTCATAACAGTGAAACTGCAAGCTCCTTAAAACCAATGATTGATCATTACAGCTGCCACTGAACTTCAGATAAAAAGTTCAACTACAAATTATGTTATTTCATTTTTTTCGTCCAAGGACCAGAGCAATTTATAATTTTCAGACAACCTACATAACCTAAACACGTTTTGATCACTGCAAAACTCTACAAGGCCATCCAAATGCATATTTAAAATAATTTCAATGATAAACATCTAAGCATGGATAGGCATTTAACCAATGCTACATTTAGCCTTGAAAAACACATCAACTAAGTCCTAGAAGTGACTAGAAGGAGTCTGATAAGTTTTAAAGCCATTTCATACTTCATTATAATGAACCATCAAATATTTCATAGTGCCTACAGGAAATCCTCTGGAATCAAAACAGCGAAAGAAACCCTGGGAAGAATTAAAAATGGATTATTTTGTCCTGTAATCATACAGGTATATGGTATTCAAGTAGAGAAACCAAACAGAAAATTCATATGTTCATAAGCATATTCAAGGACTCCATCAATTAGCACCAATCAAGTTTAAATGAAAAATTAATAGAATAAATTTTTTTATTATATTAAAAAAGAATACATAACTGTGGCAAATCCACCCCTTGTTGAACTTGTGTACAAAAAATCATGAACCAAAACAAAAAGAAACCAATCATGCAAAAACACCTCCACCTTCTGTAATTAATTTACTTCTATCATCTAAGAAAAGAAATCACACGGTAATCACACAGTTCAGCAATGTAGGAAAACTGTAGAAGCATAGGTGTAGAGGAACTTCAAATTCAAATGGTATGTTCTTTTCTACTTTTTACTACATGTACCTCTAACTGTCGCAGTGTATCTATAAGAAGCCATTGCTTTTGCTTGAGCAGCACAATCTGGTTCTGAAGGGATGCAAATTCATTCCTCATGATCTGCTCGCAGTCCTCGATGGCAGCTTCCCTCAATCCCTCTTCTTGAAGCCGCTGCCTCAGCTTCTCTGTTGAGACAGCCAAAATGTCTAAAGGAGCCATCAGTTCACTGTTTGACATGCGAGGGAACATGTCCTTCACAGCCTGCAATGCCTCCATCCAAGCCATACGATCATCACGTGTCTCTGCCCTCAAATGGAGCCTCTTTGTGCCAGTGAAAATTGAAAATTTCTTATCGTCTGATCTGCTCTCACGGATGGACGATACCTGAAAACATCAGTTTTATCAGTTCTTTTAACTCTCAGCATCACTTTCCTTAAACTGTCTCACATGATTAAACATAAATGAAATATATGCAAAGGGAAAAAGTATAAATGAAAGAGTTGAGATCAAGCATGACAAATACTGCAGAGCATTAATGGCCAATAGAAACGCAAGTTATTGTTCTCAGCAATGAGATGCCCTCAAAAGGATCTCATTGAACAAATTTTAAATGTATCAGTCAGTGTTTTATTCGATAGAAACGCAAAATGCGATGACAAGAAAAAGAGATCCAACAACATAGAACTGAATGGTGGAACTTGGGCAAATGACAACATAAGTTATCTTTCTAATATAGAATGAAGAAGGAAGGGGATTAGGATCTAGAGGCCAATATCATGTAGTTGGAAAAGGCCCACTGCATTTGTATAATATCCATGGAGACCTTTACAGAGATCGCCCGTCAATAAAGCAGACACAGTGGTTGGGACAAGAGGAACAAGATGCCATCAAAAGCAGAAAGGGAGTGCTATCGAAGTCTTTCTAAGTGCAAAGATGGCAAAGCATATGAGAGGTACAAATTAGCTTAAGAGGGAGACAAAGAAACTAAAGGTGGCGGCTAAAGCGAACTTATATGGTAATTTGAACAACTTAGAACCAAAGAAGCAGAGATGCATATTTATAAATTAGACCGAAACAGAGAATGAAAGAGTCAACTGAACAAGAAATGAAGATATTCATAGCAGCTTAAACGTAGCTCCGATTGGAGGTAAGTTGATGAAGTGAGGTTTACTAGTTCATATATTTGACCTAAAAAGTCTCCAATTGAGAGAAGAACCAAATCCAGTTGAATGGTGAGGAAGAAGAGAGAGTAAACTAAGTTGACTTGAAAATTTTTAATGAGAAATAATTTAAAACAATTACCGCATCCATAATAGTACAGACAAGAAAAGGTCCATATCCAATGAAAGGCTTTGTTGTTGTTGTTGTTGTAGTAATAGTAATTTGATAAGCGAATCACATTGCGTGATCTTTTCTGAAGTGTCTGTTTGGTGATTACTGTTACTGTGTTATCGCATTCTTGATCATTGTTAATGATGAATTAGAAAATTGTGGTACCGTTTAGTTGGACTGACATTACTTATTGCTGTTAAATAATCAAATGATTAATTGATGGTTTTTGATTGAAATGGGCAATAACAATGAATCGGTGAGTTGAGCCAAAAAGTGAAAAGTGCATCGACCACTCCCTAAACTACCATTCATAGTTGAACAAGTAGGTTATAAATGCTAAGAAAGTCAGTTTTGCCGTTTAAAAAAGAAAAGGCAGAAAACACCAGAAGAAAAAATGAAGAACAAGAAAAAAAAAAAAAAAAGAGGCAAATCAATTAGTCTACGCAGATAAGTCAAAGTAAATGGATCAAGAGAAGTAAAAAGACCTTGAGATGGATTTCGCCGACTGGCTTGCGCCTGGGCTGGGAATTACCATTCCTAGGCCTGGAGATCCTTTTCTTAGACTCATCGCCGATGACTTTGGATCCTTTCTCGGTCTCCTGGCTAACAACGATCTTATCAGGTCCATGAATCTTATAATACGACAACACGCCGTCCTGCAAAACGAACCACCTCGGCCTCCATCCTTTGCCGTAATTCACCCACTTGTATAGAATCCCGGAGATTCCATTCCCTACTATGTCGTTTATCTTCACATTCACTTGCGGCTCTCGCCGGGAACCCGTATTGGCCGCCGCCAAACCAACACGTTGACTCAATCTGTTGTTGTTGGTGTCGTCGCTGCAATCGATGCCGCCGTTGCTGCTCTCGGTGTGGTTGTGGTGGATGTTGTTGTTCAGGAGATGAATGTGGCCTTGTGATAAGGAGGCGGTTGATCGCGCATTCGGGTCGGATCTGGATGTGATTGCCATCGGGATTTCAGTCAAGGGCTTGGCAGGGGAGTGATCGGATACGGTTGAGATGCAACAAAATGGATGCATGGAGGGAAATTAAACAACACAAGCAAACTTCAGAGAGAAGACGCCGAAACGACGTCGGATAACAGCGGCGGCCAGAAGCTTTTTCATGCCATTCAATTTCTCTTCTGATGTGCTTTCTTTCTTTTATTTATTTATTTATTTCTCTTTTTCGTTTGTTTTTGTGAGCGACTAAGCGAGAGACGTGCTTCAGTGAAACGGAGAAACCGAAAGAGAGAGAGAAATCAAATTAGCGAGAAGATCGGAGAGGAGGAAGAGGAAGAGGAGGAGAGAGAAGGAAACGGTGGCAACATGGACTTGAAAATACGGAAATTTCAACTAACAAATACAAAAATAATACAACAAAGTTCAAAATATGAAGCAGTTGGTTTTAGTTAATGCCGCTCTCTCTCTTTTTCCCCCCACCTCTCTTCCTCTAATTTTATGCGGGGATCACGCCGAGCTAGCAATGCGTAGCGTATGCAGGTTTCGACACGTGGAATGACTGCCCTCAGCACGTGCATTTGTTGCTCTACTATTCATCTCTGGACTGGTTCAAAATCAGGTTTTTAACGAGTTAATGATTACAGTGTTAAAGTAAAGAACGCCATTGTATAGTAAGGGGAACAAATATTTTTCAATCATTTTAATTATTTATTTCTTAAAATTATATATATATGATTAATTACGTTAATTTTGTGACTTTTTTCTATTTTTTCAAATTAAATCAAATATTTTTTTTTTCTAAAAAAAGCAAAAAAAAATTGTCTAATTATTTATTCTTTTATGTATGTCTTAAATTTCCCTAGAAAATAATTTTAATGACCAATAATTTTTTTAAATAAATTCTGAGTTGTTCATTGGACTAATGGAAACAGTTCCTACTTATAACATGCAAAGAAACTTAGAAATTTCAATCAACTAACCCTTTAAAATTAATCACATTTTGAAAAGTAATAGAAAATTTTGATAAATGATAAAATTTTGTCCATTTATGGTTAACCTTTACTTCAATTTTGAGTTGCGCAGGAAGAGACACATTTTCTGGACTCTGTCTTTCCCTGATATAAAACTATAAAATAACTGAAAATCCTAATAGAGAGCTGCAAAATTTATTTGAAAAAAAAAATTTGTTATTTATTAGAAGTAATAATAAAAAAAATTGGAATATCCCACTTATATATAAAGATCCTGACATTCCACCTTTTTCAACCATTGTCCTTTAACAAATTGATGGGTTCCTGTTATCAATAGCATTAAAAATGAGGATCTTAGAGCACGACAAATGGGTGGCAAAAGAGAAAAGAAATTTTTTTTGCGACCTCAATAGCCATTACCATCTTAGCTTTTATGCATGAGACAATTTTATTCATTTATTGAAAAAAAAAAACTTATAGTACAACTGAAGATTTGAAATTTAAAAAATAAAAAATATTTCTAGCAATTTCAATTCCAATCTTAACATCTTTAAGATGAGCAAAGTGCAAAAAATTATAATTTATTCGATTAATTAAATTTAATATTTTATAATATTTATACTTATATTTCATTTTTTGTTCATAATTAACATAAATATATGAGCTATAAATGCATGTAAATATTATAAAAACAAAAATATACCTATTCATTTGATATTTTGTGATAGATCAGTAACTTTATTGTAATATATATTGTGAAATATTGCAAACAAAATAAAATTGATTAAATGGAATATCTAATTTAAAATTTTAAACATTTTAAATATAAAATTAAGTGTTTTTGTAATAAATTTTAAAAATAAAACACAAATTGGAAAAGACTTGGCTCCAAATCACTAAATCATTCGAGATGATGCGAATCGATGGTTGAACTTATTAATTTTTCAATGAATTATATTAGTTTGAGATCGAATTATCGATTCTCCAATTCGACCTTTTAGGTTAAGTTCTGTAATCTGAGAGCATTCCGAGTTGAAATCTACTTTTTTTTTTTTTTTTAAACAAATTTCACTGAAAAAATTCAAACTTAGTTAATTGCACAATAAACACCAATGATCAGTACACCGAATATTTATTAAGTTGAAAAGTAAACTAAATAAGCTAAAAGTATGCAATAAAAGTATTATTTATTGACTTGGATATGTTTACAAGATGTTTATAAATTAATTAGTGTCGGGGTTAGCATCATTTGATTAAAAATAAAATAAAATGTTATGTCATCTATCAATCTTACTTCTAAATTTATTTATATATTAACTTTTTTTAAAATATATTGTCCCAATCACTAATGCATCACCATTATTGACTGCATGGATAAAATCTACTTTTTTTTTTTTTTTCTGGTTCAAGTTCATCGAACTATAATTTAATATTTGACGAAAATTCCAATAGTTTTAACAGACACATGGTGACAAGTGACCACTTCGTTATTAACTTCCGGTATCTTCGTGTAACACGCCTTTGTCTACTGAGCAGTCACTTTTCGGTGGGCCCCACTCGGGGAAATAAAACTGTCGACGTGGTACCGACAGATTGGATCGCTCAGATTTCAACCCAGAGTTAGTTAAACATCACCAGGGACGCCTTGCGTGCGACCTGTCGGTACGTCGTTACGAGAGTAGCGCCTTTTGTAGCTTTGACTTTATAAAAAATCAAATTCACTGTGCACTCGCATCTTCCCAATGCTAGTGCATCTTTAACCTCAAACTCAATCCACGTTTATTTCATCCCGACAAAAAAGATTCATTTGATTTTACCGTAATATCATTAAATTTATTAATATAGTATAAATTTTTATTTTAAAAAATAAATAAAATAAATATATTTATACATATTTTATATTTTATATAATTTTGTATTTTAATAATATTTTTAAATTTATTAAATTAAAACTTATATTACAATAATAAATTTAGTGATGTAACAATTAAAAAATATATATATCCATAGCACAACTTATGGATAACTATTTAATAATTATGTTTAATAAAAAATATTTAGAAAAATATAAATTTAATTAATAAAATTAATATTTTTAATAAATTTTAAAACTAATGAGATATGTGTAATTACAAAAAAAAATTCTCTAATATAATAAATGAAATTAATTTTTTTTTTCCCTTAAAATGATAATAATCAAAATGTTTTTTTTGTTTTTTCTTTTGGGGGTGTCAATTGTAACGAAGTTTATATTGATAAGCCTAGTCGAATGTAGCGAAATTGTCTATACAGGACAACCCGACCAACGGACGGTTAGATAAAAAGAAAAAGAGAGCAGGAATCAAGTGCCACCGTTGAATTAGGGGAACAACTTGCACATAATATGGATAAAATTTGCATTGGTCCACCAACAACACTGCTGGCCATGTGATTAACCAATGGCCTGTTCTTGACTGGATCCTCTTCTTTCTTTTACCTTATCTCGATTACTTCTAAATTAGTTAATCTCCATTCGCATCCTCCTCCCATCTCCTTTATGCCCAAGGATTCAGACATTTTTGTTTTTTTTTTTACTGAGTTAAAAAATATAATCCGTTGTTTAAGTTCCAACAAACAACTTAACATTTTTTAAAATTAAATAATTTATTGTATCATAGACTTTATTATTAATTTCTTACAATTACTGTATTAGAGATATATATATATATATATATATATAATCCATCTTGTGTTTTGGCTGGGAATAATGTTGTGATCGTGGGATGCCAATCGAAAAAACAAGTTGATACCTCACGCTTAGACAGTCTACGTGCCAAGCCAAAGAAAATGAATTCAACGTGACAATATTATGACAAGTGCATTTTTGGTTAGAATGCCCCATCATAGTGCAAATAATAGACCAAGAATCACCAAATACCCAGCGTAGCCCCACATTAACTCCGAGGAGCACAACCCAACATGACAGTAAGGGCAATGTTTCCTAATGTGTGGGTAAGACCCCATACACGTCACGGCAAGACAAAGCCATGGATGGGACCTTAGAGGAGCGAGCAAGGAGGAAAAATCTAATCTTACTAATAAAGAAAAATTACAAATGGACTAAAAAAATCTCACTTGTAATTAGACATAAAATGCACTAGTAGGAATTCCCAATTACACAGAAGAATAGTATTAGCAAGTCTTATATTTATCAAAGTTATTTTCACGTGTCATGTGCTTAAAAGTCTAGTCATTCATTTTGAAAGCTCTGGTTTCACATCTGGGGGATAAAGGTGTTAAATTTATGGTGGAGAGAACTCCATTTTATGTAGCTTAAACCTCCCAATGGACTAAGGAAAATAAAAAAAAAAAAATCAATTAATTAATAATGTAAATAAATAAAATTTAATATAATAATATTATTATTATATTTTTATGTATATCAATGTTGTTCAATATTAATTGCAACGCTAAAAAAAAGGAATGCCATCAGCTTCCTCTGGTACCCACGGGAAAAAAAAAAAAAAACAAAACTGGCTCTCCCTTACTCGTCCTCTTTTGCAGCCTTTCCACGATAGCCAACTTCAAATCCAATTCAACAACGTGATGGAGACAACTCTAAGTTTGACCACTATACTGGATTTAGGCTAATGCAACAGTACATGAAGCTAGCATTCTGTCCTATTTGCTTGCTTGGTGGGGTGGGGTGGGGTGGGGTGGGGTGGGGGTTGTCGTGGGCCTCTCTCCTTTTCCTTTTCTTTTCCTTCGCAAAAGAAACACAGCTAATTACGTCGGCTGCACCGATGCCAAAAACGTACAGATTGGAGAAGGAGAGCCCAACGCCCAGAGTCACTGGGCGTACCAGTGTCTGAACAATCATCGCTTTGGAAATAAGATATTACGCAATTTATTTATTTATCATTTCAATATCTAATTTCACAAATAGACTTTATTTGATTTAACCAATCACATAAAATATTGACCAGGTTTATGTAGTAGGGAGCCGCCTATCATGTTGATATTTTATATGCTTCACTTCCATGATAAAATGAAAAACTTACATCTTGAGCAAGAAAGTAACATTGTGTAGTCACTGCTCACAATGGGAAACCAAGGCAACGGAGACCCGTACAAACGCTATCGGTTCCACAGCTAGCCTATATTATAGGGTTGATAGGCCTTGCCAAACCCATCGTCTGTCCCTATTCTGTGATACCATCGATATGCATACCATTTTGTGCCAAGCCATTAAAGAGGAAACCAATTTTCAATCGTACGATTGATTACTGTGAAGATGTTGAGCCGGCGTCTAGAAAGGAACAATTGAAAAAAAATGCAATTTCATCGTCCAACTGTACCAAATGTCATACGAATATTGTAAAGAAAATCTGACCGAATAAGTCCTTTGAAGAAGTCAAAGCTGCAGGCATCCCAGAAACGAATACCAAATAAATAAATAAAAAAAAATCATAGGAAATAATAGCATCATCTGAAAATTTTTCTGAGACTGGGAACTCCTTGCAAGCCAGTCTCTATGAGAGCGAAGTGGCAGAATAAGTTTTGTTTTGAATAACAACTAGCATTTTCCGAAAACCCTCCGAGAGTCTTGCTTGACTTCCATTCAAGGAATATACCCAGCTTTGATCCTGACAGCCAAGAGCCTCTTTGCTTAAGACATTATTCACGAATGCCCACTATCATATTTCACGACATAGGCTAGAATTCGGGCTTATTTTCGTATGATAATACTCAAAATCTGTGTACTAATGCTATATTCTTCAACACAGCAATCACAGTAAAACTGAGTTTGTTTTGATGGCAGTTAGTTTGCTGGAGTGCACATCTAAAGCAAAACCCATCATACACCTGAGGAAAATATTTCATTATACATGATATGTAACGTGCTAATTCATTGACCTACCTAGGCTTCTGAACTTCCCATACTGCACAAAGACATAATAACACCTTGACGAAAATAATCTTACAAATCAATTGTTCATATCACATAAACAAATCCCAATTTATCCAGCTGAATTTGTCTCTACTCTCTCAATGATGCCAAACATCCCTGAAGCTGAAAACAAAGTTTAGTCATTTGAGAGATTATCTCATAGCTTTGATTGCATGATGTTAGAGGTACTGCTGGTTCCCTCAGTAGTTGTAGGAGCTGACTGCAGACCTTAGAAGCTTCTTTGTTACCAGCACAAGATTCAGCAACAAGTTGAAGCAATTTACAGCTTTGGTCTTGAGAGAATGATGGTTGGTGTTGTAATGGGGGCACTAGAAAAGGGTGTCGAAGTAGTTGAGGAATTCTCCATCTTTCGTTACGGTCCCAGGAAAGACATTTTTGCATAAGATCTAAAAGCCATGGATTTGACACTGGTTCATAAATTATTTCATGGTTTGGGTCTGTTATAACCTTGAACTTGGCCCAGAAAGTCTTGTACTCTGAAAAGGGGGTTCTTCCATATACCATTTGGTAAAGTATGCAGCCAAGAGACCAAATATCAGATGGCCGACCACACTTTATGGTATTTCCATTTGCATCTCTCTCATTGCACATGAATGCCTCAGGGGACATGTAGCTTAGTGTGCCCACCTGCAATGGTTGAAAAAAAACCACAAAGCAAAGGTGACATACCTTCAGATGGATCTACAATTCTACATCCTGACGCTATTCTACTTCTAGATGGATTAAAAGCTGTAAGAATTACAACGGTATAAGTGACAAGCACCTGCGAATCCCTTTGGATGTTGGTCGTATCACTCATTATGGCTTTGGCAATCCCAAAATCAATCAATTTTAGAGAACCCTTGACGAGAAGAAAATTTGCTGGCTTCAGATCAGAGTGCACTATACGCTCCTCATGTATGGTGTTGACAGCTTGAAGTATTTGCTGCAAGATCTTATAAGCAATAGTTTTAATATTCCAATCAATAACCCAAAACAGGATTGATTACTATCTCTAAAGACTAGTAGTATTCCGTTTTTTCAAGTCAGTTGAATTTAGAGCTGTAATACAAGGTCAATATTGTGACCAATGATTTAAGCTTTAAGAATGCCTTTAACCACATCAACACCACACCAATAGAATATATCACTAAGCTAGAAAATATATATATATATATATATATATATAAACCACCAAATACTTCATCATTCCATATCAAAATGAACCATAGTGAAGTGATAATATTCATATAATAGGGCCAAAGGCCACGTTTGTCAGAATCAGAGAACATTATAATGCCCTTTGGGAATGGAGAATGATGGACACCACATATCAAGGTGATTGGTTCAAGCTATAATACCAGCAGAGATGTATGGCAACTAATTCTACTTGTCAAGAGTTAGACCGCCTGTAAGTAATTGGTAAACAATAAATGTGAGGAAGAAAAATATTAAGAAAATTATTGTAAATGCAGTTAACAACTAAGATACAAGGTGAGGTGTAGCCCGAGGACCTGCCAGTAAAATCTCAGCCAATTCTCATCCATGGTCCGATTGGAGCTATCCATTTCTTTCCATTTCTGGGAGAGCATATGAGCCAAATCAATTTCCCCATATTCAAGCACCATATATATATACCCCTCATCCTTTACTCTGCCTTCCTTATTACTCGTTAAGCCATTCACGACTTCACGGAGCAAAGCTTTGTCTGTCACCTAGGAACAAAAGAGTATTAGAGATGCATCTAGATGAATAAATCCAGAAAGAAAATTTTTGGTTCCGGTTGCTATCTTCTTCTCAAAGACATCACACATCAACTGTCCACACTTTTACAAAGGAGACAAATAAGATGGCAATAATTCTTCTGCACACAGTAATGATTGCCACAGACCCACGTACTCAATCAGCATTCATCAATAATCAATTCTTTTTAGGTTGCAATTAAGTACCTCATAGTCTATTAACCGAATAATGTTGTTCTTTCCCTTCAATTTATTTAGATACTCAATTTCCTGGCAAAATCCATACGCTGTTGTATAATCACGACCCTTGAGCTTGATTTTCTTGAGGGCATAAATAGTGCAGTCTGAAGAAATGACTTTGTGGACCTCACTGCTTCCTCCGCTACCTATCTTGCCAAGCCTTTGATAGAGCTTCCCATTAACCTTAAAGAACAGGTCAGGGTCATAATTTCTTTTACGAGCCGCTGACACAGCTTTACTGCTTGCAAACTTTTCTTGTCTTTCTAGCTTAGAAGGCTCCAACTTCACCTCAGAAGATAAATTTTTGGACAATGGAGCCTGAGATTGTCCATCGGTAGCAACTTCTGCCAATCCTTTCTCTTCATTTGGCTTTCCCATATGAGAAGGATTGTTTGAAATGTTAATTTCCTTTGGCACATTGCCATATTGATGCCCAGGCATGTGATTTTCCTTGATTTGAGCATCAATAGCAGAGCTTGAAGTCTGGGTCACATTGGCCGGTTGATCAATTAACACCCCACACGTGTCCTTCGGTGGACAGTACAACAGCTGCTCTGTATTAACTCGAGTTACAGGCTGAGGTTTCACATTAATATCTTTCAAATGTTCAGCTGCCACATGAGAACTGCAGCCAGCATGCAAATGGGAGAAATAAGTTGCTGAGTTAATCATGGGCGCTGAAGTAGAATGGACTGATGTTGTTGTGGCACATGATGGTCCAGCAACTGAAGATTGGGTAGCAGGTTGGCTCAAAAAGTTCCTTAGTTGATGCAGCTGACTCTGAACAACTGTTGTTCTTTTCACCAACGATGATATTGCACCATCCGACTTCAAACTGATATCAGGTTCAGTGTTTTGAAAATTCTGGTCCTTTGAATCATCATTGATAACAGTCGATGCCTCCACTTGATTGCTTGCATCCCATTCCATTTCTGTCAATGCAAGTGAACTCATATGAGAAGATAAGTTGTCCAATCCAGTGGCCATTCGATCATCGGCCCCTGCATGTTGGAAGAGAAGAAACAAATACATCCAGGGGCATAGTGACAAATTCAATAATCATTACACTTGCAAAAGAATTTAGAAACCCTTGTCGCAATGTCATAGAAGAAGTTGGCAAAAAATAACTAGCAGAACAGAACGCAGCCAATATATCTTGACCTAGACTCTCAAAACAGAGGAAAGCAGCAAATTTACCCTGGGAAGTGCCGTTGTTTGCTGCCACGAATTGGACTTTTCTCTCACCATCAACATTTCCAGTCTCTATGTGCAAACAAGGCAAGGGATTATTCTCCTTATAATCATCACCAACAGATTTGGGTTGATCTCTCCGCCCATTGAAGCTCTCATTCAAAGCGTTAGTGGTGGTGTCTGCAGCTGAAGGAGGGGTAATCGATACATCTTCTTGAGTCTCCCGACCAACTTTAACAGGATGATTTGTTTTCTGTAGAATTGTATCCTTTACACCGTGATCCACGCTCAATGGAACGCTATCTTGAGACTTCTTCGTGCCAATAGTAGGACCCACATCAGAAGCTGCAGTTCTAGACCGTGCACGCTGGGGAACCAACATTCGCCTAGGTTTTATACTATTCGTCTGCATTGCACCTAAAGTATAATATACCGCAGCACTAAGACTCTTAAAAATTACTTTAAATTCATCACGGAAATTTGTTTTAAAATCATAATTATCTATAATTATATGCTTAAATATGTACAATATAGGAACAGAGAGGAGGGAGAGAGAGAGATAGAGAGAGGGGAGGTGTACCGAGGGGGCGGTGGCGCTTGAAGGCGGCTTGAACTTGCCGGAGGAAGGCCGGCGGGGAAGCGGAAGAAGAAGAAGAAGACGACGTCGTGGTGTCTGCGTAGGCAACCGGATGGGAGAGATTCTTTGGCGGAGGTGCAGGTGGGGCCCGAAGGTTAGCCTCCCCGTCCATGGGCGGATCTCAACGGCATTTCCGTCCCGGGAGAGGGGCAATTTCGGTATTGGAGACCAAAATCAAGAGGGAAGAATTGGATGGAATAGCATCGATCGAGCGAAATTAGGGTTTCGATTGTTATCCATCCATGGCTATAATCAGGAGGACTTAATAGCTTTACGCCATTTTTGAGAGACCCACTGGCCACTGCCAAAACTTTTACGCCCAACACAGGGAGAGAGAGAAAGAGAGAGAGAGATTTGAAAACTGGCTTATTGGCGCTCGTCTTGACAACCACATCGGCCCTATATTGGGCTGGGCTAATTTGATGTGCACAGGTTAAGCCCAAATTTCTCAAAATGGGCCTATGTGTTGTGGTGCCAGGGGCCTCCTAGATGGTCAACGTAGGGTGGCAATGTAAACCCCTACAAAAATAGTTAGCTTAAGCATCTTATCTTAGTGTCTTTCTGGTTACATTTCCTATTGTTTTAGGTTCAACTACTTAGATGAAAGCTTATTTGCAGGTTCAGACAGATTATCAACCTCTACAGTTTGACTTTTTACCTAAATGGACGGAAAAAAGAAAAAGTCAGTCCTCATTAGCCATTTATGCTCCTACGTATTTATAATACTTTGAACTTGTATGACAAAATTTCATGTTATATAGAAAAAAAGGGTATTGAGTTTTATAAATATGAATGTACACATTTCAATAAGTTTTTTTTTTTATATTAAAAAAAATGTAATGATCTCGTAATAAAGTGATATTAAAATTCACTTAACTCGATTTTAATATTCACCGCCAAATACTCTGGAACGGAGAGCGTGCAAGGGATCGAGAAGAACATGTAAGTACTTGGATTCAATGAGAGAGAATAATAGACGTCTTTTAAGGAAAGACTAATGACCCGTGACACTAGGCTTCGTTTCATTTCGTAAAGCAGACCCAAAACCCAATGGTCTCCACTGTTTGTTTTTGACTGGATCAGAGGCCCATGAGAATGTTTTTACCCTAAGCTATCCATTTGACCCAAAGGCTTTTAAGCCTGCTATGGTGGCCAGTCAGGGTAGCGACTGCTTCTATTCCATGATTACAAAGAATGAATGATATTATTGAAGAAAATCCTTAGACAAGGACATTCATGCTTTAGCTTCTTGCCATTTAGAAAAACATATTAAACTGAAATAATAAACCACAGTTTATAAATTTTTGAAATCGAACCGTAAAATTGTAATTTAGTTTAATTTAAAGTTTGGTGTTATAACATTATTATTTTTTTAAAAAGGACTATATTATTTTCATAATGTGTCAATCCCAATCAAACTCTTCGGCAATCGGCCTTCCTTTCATTTAAGGCGACTGCAAGATAACATGAAAGAGGATTGGGGAAGCTTGAGATGTCACCATATCATTTATCATAACCTTTGCTTTTGTGGTCCAAGTGGTACACTAAGTCAAAGTGGGGGGGGGTATTTCACCATTTTTAACATCTTTTTTTTTTTTTTTTTTATAGCTTCTTGGTTCCTTTCCTTTAGACAGAAGCAGAGGTCTATGTCTACGACTTTGCACATGTACATTGGACCAGGACCTACCCACGTGGACATTAACAAAAAGGATGTTAATAATAATCTCCTTTGATGTCTGCCTGCAGAATGATTGTCACCATACCGTGGATGATAAAAAAAAAACTCTAATATTATTATTCCGTATGTTTATGCTCGTCATTGTGTTGAAGTAAGTACCGCGATAATGGAAAGGTTGTAAGTAAGTACAATGTTCCCATTATCAAATTTCAATGGATCATTTGATGGCAGCCTGCGTTTCAAATAATTTCAATAACAGCGATAATGGAAAGGATGTAAGCAAGTACAGTGTTCCCGAGAGAAGCACCTTGAATCGCTGATCGTTTTAAATCATGTTTGATTTAAGGCAATCAATCGAGGACAGGCCATCATTTGCAAATTTCATCGAAGCCCGTGTTGCCTAAATTAGTTTCTTGCCATAAAGTCTTCGCTGTAAAGTCTTATCTTCAAAAATATGTGGACAAGCCAGTTTCGTCTTCGTTTTGCCTTTTTGCCCTGATCCCTGGTTCCAAGAACCGTGTAAAATACGCTAATTGACAGGTTTCGCCCATCATTTCTCATTTTGAATGGGATCCACAGCTAAGAGAATTTTCAAGGTTACGTTATGGGTTTAACTTTGAAACTTCATAGAAATATTAACGAACGATGAGAAATGATAGAAAGTTTATTCAACTTCACGAGACCTTCATTCAAGACCACGATTGGGAATCCTAATGAATGAGCAAAAGATACACATAAGAGAAAAGAAAAAAAAAAAAAACAAAAGTGGAATATAAATTCCTTTTTTAATTTATTTTATTCCCAAATGCAAAACATAATGAGAAAGAAAAAGGGTTCAAATCTTTCTAAAAGGCCAGTTGGCACTCGTGTGGTACTAATCATGTTGGGCACCCAGCCCACCTGGAGGCAATCATTCTTTCCATCTTGGACTAGCCCCACAAAGGCACATACGCTTAACAGGTATAGGCATTCCCTCACCCCATCTCTTATTCCAACTCCAAATGAAAAATAAAAATCTATCTCTTAGTCTCTCTTTATATATATATATATATATATATATATATATAAACCCATTATTATAAGAGAACTGAAAGAGACATTTGTGATTTGACAATGGCTAAAGATTCTCTCTCTATTTTTATTTTTTTTATAATGACAATGGGTGGATGTCACTGCTAAAAATTGTAAGCTGGTTAGTTGCTGAAACTATTTAAACTAGCTATTCTAAACTTCCTCTGCTTGCGATGAAGAAAAAAACCGCATGATATAAACATCTTTTCAACACTTCTCAACCTATTGTCAATAACAAAAATTTCATAACATCACCATATTCTCGCTATTGATTCTAATAAATTACCTTCTACAAGCCGGTATCGTTGAGGTTAATATCAGATAATGTGACGTATATGTATGTGAGGTTCATGATAGTGAGCAATATGCATGGGCGTTTTGCTGTTTAGAAAAGGCTCCCATGGTAGGGCAACCCGCTCGTGCAGTGCTTGAGACATGGGACCACCATCTCTTTTTGGATACCCATACGAGAAATATAAGGAAAAAGAACTTTAAAGGATGGTAAAAGGTGAATTTTTCACGAGCTGGGGATATAGCCATGTTACCTGCCAATGAAAGCCAGAGCTAAAGCCGATCCGAGCATGAAATCATAACTATGTCCTATGAGCTAACATACGAAAATCACTTTTCCTAAAGGGTGACGTAGCGCTAGGTCCCCACTTGGGAGACTCAATTATTGCTCAAAAATTCAGCTCATAATAAGAAGGGAGGAAGTTAAAAATAGTCTCAATTATAGGTTTCACGTTACAAAGTTTAAAAAGGATCAAATGTATTCAAAAAAAAAAAGGAAGAAATTAAAATAGTGTCAAATATAAGTCTTATTTTGTAAGGTTTGAGAAAAAAAAATCAAAAGTATTGAATCTTACAGAGAGATTGTGAATGTGTAACATTTGTTTTTTTGGGTAAAAGAAAAAAGTAAAAAAGGGTGGAGGAGGAGCATAAGATGTAAGAAGAAAAGAAGCTCTTTGTTTCTCTATTTATTGACTCTAAAATTACTAGTCTTTTGCCTCCCCCGCATCTCACCATGCTATAAGTCTGTAGCAATGGCTTCTGAGAAGATTGAGAATGTAATTGCTGGAAACTACTCGGAAATGGAGAGAGAAGAAGGGAGTTCAAAGTCCACTAAGAGCAGATTATCCAAGTTGTTTTGGCATGGTGGTTCGGTCTATGATGCTTGGTTTAGCTGTGCTTCTAACCAGGCAAGTGCACATGCTCATGCTAACATATTTATTTGTTGTTCTTGATTTTGCAGGGCTATTGCCGTGCAAGATAAATGTATCTTACTAATATATTGATGTTCATTCCGTTCACTTCTTAATGTCAATTTCAGGTAGCACAAGTGCTTCTCACATTGCCCTACTCATTCTCACAACTGGGCATGCTATCCGGAATTCTTTTTCAACTATTTTATGGCTTGATGGGAAGCTGGACTGCTTACCTTATAAGTGTCCTTTATGTTGAGTACAGAACTAGAAAGGAAAGAGAGAAAGTTGATTTCAGGAATCATGTAATTCAGGTAACGTCTTGTAAATAATCTTCTAGTCTCTTTCTCAAACTTCGGAAAATGATTGCAATCAATGTTATGTTCCCCGGAATAAGCTTTTTCATTACTCACAAACTTCTTAGCAACTTGCGATGTTTTGCAGTGGTTTGAAGTCCTTGATGGGCTGTTGGGTAAACACTGGAGGAACGTAGGCCTTCTTTTCAACTGCACTTTTCTTCTCTTTGGATCGGTCATCCAATTAATTGCCTGCGCAAGGTAGTCCAATCATGAGAAATTTTGCTGTGGATCATGAGAGACTTTAGAAGATTTCTTTTTCTTCCCCTTCTCTCCCCCCCCGGGCCCCATCTGGTTGAAGTGGGTGTCTTATAGTGATGAAACATTAGTGCTTTGTCATAATTTTCGATAATATGTGGTGCAGTAACATCTACTACATAAACGACAATCTCGACAAGAGGATGTGGACCTACATTTTTGGTGCATGTTGTGCAACAACTGTCTTTATCCCTTCGTTCCATAACTACAGAATTTGGTCATTCCTAGGCCTTATGATGACCACTTACACCGCATGGTATCTTACCATTGCCTCGCTTATCAATGGGCAGGTACATAATCTAAGATTCTTAGTAATTAGTGTGCAATTAACGATATATAATTAATAACAAAAGTTCCATCTTTTGGTATATACTTTAAGTCGTTGATAGTTTTTTTTTTTTTGGCCTTTTCCTCATTTTAACCAAGGTTGAAGGAGTGAAACACTCAGGTCCAACCAAAATGGTTCTCTACTTCACTGGGACTACCAACATTCTTTACACCTTCGGTGGCCATGCTGTCACAGTGTGAGGACTCAATAATTTTAATAATGATCGTTAATATTACTATGTATTATGTGCTTTTTTTTGGGGGGGGGGGTCCACTGTGAATTATATGCATAACTTAAACAACTTGACCTGCACAAACACAGAAGGCAACAGCACGAGATTAGTGTTTATGTAACGTTTGGATATGCTTTCAGAGATTGAATGTTTGATTAATTAAAAAGGGGAATCTTTCTTTTGAAGGGAAATTATGCATGCAATGTGGAAACCGCAGAAGTTCAAGCTAATATACCTGATGGCAACAATTTATGTGTTAACACTGACACTGCCGTCAGCTTCTGCTGTTTATTGGGCATTTGGGGACATGCTACTTACCCATTCTAACGCACTCTCTTTGCTACCAAGGACTGGATACAGAGATACTGCTGTCATCCTCATGCTTATTCATCAGGTAGTCTCTGTTTTCTACTTTTCTTAATTGGGGTGGAGGGGGGGGTCTTCGATATTCTATTTTCACCAATCTGACTGCAATTTCCAATATGGCCAGGAGCAAACAAAGAGGAAAGCTAACATCATTTGGTATTTTCTTGTTGGCAGTTTATAACATTTGGGTTTGCATGCACCCCACTATACTTTGTGTGGGAGAAATTCCTAAGGGTACATGACACCAAGAGTATGCTCAAGAGGGCTCTGGCTAGACTTCCTGTGGTGATACCAATTTGGTTCTTGGCAATCATTTTCCCTTTCTTTGGCCCCATCAACTCAACTGTTGGTTCACTGCTTGTCAGTTTCACTGTGTACATCATCCCTGCATTAGCACACATGATAACTTTCTGTTCTGCATCGGCTCGGGAGGTTAGCCTCTTAATTTCCCTCAATCTGGATTTATAAGGTCTTTTTATTTATTTATACCTAATTTGATTGTTTTCACATGCAGAATGCAGTAGAAAGGCCACCATCATTTCTAGGAGGTTGGGTTGGAATATACTGCACGAACATGTTTGTAGTGGTGTGGGTATTTGTTTTAGGATTTGGATTCGGAGGATGGGCAAGCATGCTCAATTTTATACATCAAATCGATTCATTTGGCCTATTCACCAAGTGCTATCAGTGTCCCGCTCACAAGACTTGAATAGATGCCCCCTGCCTGTGGACAAATTACAATATACCTACCAAGAGTGTAAAGGGATTGGCATCTGTTGACTTTTTCCTTTTGTTTTCCCCTTTCTTTTCTTGTAAGAGCTATTCGTGTTGAGGTGTTGTCGAAAGGTGAGATGGCAATCGTGGCCACCCCCATCATCTATATCTGCGTAATTCATGTGTTGATTGATCTGCTATGGATTCAAGTGCCCCTGGGTTTTTGTGGGTTGTACACTTTCTATTCTTCAGCTGTTTGTCTGGTAGCCTTTTTCAGTCCATTATGTATTCTTTAATAATAAATACAAAAAAAATGATAGATTTCAGTAAATATAAATAAATTTTATATAATATATAAAACATTTTGCATTTATTAAAATTTATCACTTTTTATCTCTCTATAATTAAACTATATTGAAAATATAATAATAATATTAATCTCTTAATAGTTGATTTACTCAAAAAAAAAAAATGTATACTACAACAAAATTACTTAAACGATTCATGTAATAAAGGTTTGACCCATTTTACGTTCTTAACCTTTCGCGTCGTGAGGGTCTCGTTAAATAGCTAAAATTGGAAGTTTCCATAAACTGAAATGGTCGGTCTGAATGCATATTAAAAGACAAATGAAATATGCAAATCAGTGGGCGAATTCGTCCATCCAGTGACTGTTTCAAGTAGCTGGTTGTGAATATAATATTCCACCATGAATTTCATTGGTGTTTACCAGAAAGAAAGAAGAGAGAGAGAGAGAGATATATCTTTTAAGGGTATTTTTTTTTGTAGGCCCAATCCCCTTTAAAATGATTTAGTGAAGATGGGATCATGGGTGGGTGCTTTTGACTACGTGTCGAGAGCATGAAGATGTCAATTTATTGGGGTGGCAAACATGGCAATGTAGCATATGGTTTCTGGAGGCTGTGCTAAACATTTACAGGTAGCCCCCTCAGCCAATGGGTTTGTGGTGCCAAGATTATGGGCCCATGGTCTTGGTGGGCTTAGAGTTATTGTTCGGCTTTTAGTCTGATGATAAATCTGGTCAGGTCAGGACACGAAGAAAAGCTCAAAGAGCTCAAAAGGGCAGTAGGTACTGAAAACCACCTCACTTCCATCGAAGCCTCTGAGCTCAAAAGCATGGAATTTTCCTTTCTAGACCTAACACGCTGAACCAGGTAGAAGAAAACCAACAGCTTCCATAGAGTTTCTGGGTGGTGTGGTAACTGGTGGGAGAAAAAGTGAAAGGAATTGCACACAACATAAAAGCTATAATGGGGCCTGGAACTGGGGATTGAAAGCGGACTAGAAGGACTAGTATGCAATAGGTCAATCCATGCCAAGTTTACAGTCAATTCATCAAGTGGAAGGTGGGTGGGGTCATCCCGCATGATCAGTTCCTGGGTGGGGACCATCACAATTTTGTTGAGAATTGAAACAAGAACTGCCTGGTGATTTTCATGCAATGGTCCGATTGCTTTTTCCTTCTTGTTCCAGGATCAATGGATCTGAAGGTTGTGCACAGAAGGGAGAGAAATGCTTTTGACTAGCAACTGGAATCCCAGGGACAACCGGTGGAGGGGTGGCTGTGCAAGATGTCTTCTTCATTATACTTTTCCTTTTCTTCAACTTCAAACATTGCCAGGCTATGCAATTTACGCAGTTAAAATCTCAAACTTCACTTATAATTAAAATTATTTTTTCAAACTAGTTGAAGTGACTTCTAGAAAAACTTCAAACATTGCCAGGCTGCATTTATACAGGTACCACAAATTTTAAATAAAGCCTTAAAAAATAAAAAGGTACCCTCCAACATTTATATACAATTACAGAATGCCAACTGAGAGACTCTTTTTTTTCTTTTTGCTTTTTTTTTCAATAAATAACGACAAAGAGTAGGGTACAGGACATAACAATAGACAGTAGTTGTATGCTTGCAAGTTGTAAGCTTGTGGGAGCAGGAATCAAATGTTCATGATCAGGATAGCGTATCAGTATATGCGTCACGGTGTCAATTTATCAGCCGGCCGGTGAATGGACCCTTTTCATCATAATCTGTGTTTGGAGCTGTATCCATAAACAATATGACGTGCCTTCGCATTACGCTATGCTACCGCTAGGTCTAGCTAGCAAAAAGTCTTCAACATGTTTTACCTCCGTTGCATACATACACACTCAGTAGAGATATTACTATTTCGGTCAACAGATGTTCGAGATGATTGTGGCAACCTAACCATCAGGACTCATTAGCCATGAATTCTCAACAACTATTTCACAGTTGAATCAAAAACCTGCAAAAGAAATCTCGCATGGTTTACTAGCGATGAATAGATGGGTCAATTTCGAAACCAATCACTCGCGCTAACGCTTGCACAATAGGACTTGTATGATTATGGGTTTTTAAGAAATTCTCTTGGAGTTTCAACTATGAAATCAGACAGTTGGAATGCGAGGAAATGCACCAGACCTCAAAGGACCAAAAAACCAAGACCCCCCCCAAAAAAATAACCAAAAAAATAGCCCATAGCGCAGAGGCCTTAGACTACGCATGAGATTCTAGCGATACAAACGCATATGCATCCTGCCAGCTCCAGTCCAACAAGGCAACAAGAAGGAAAAAGCAAGTAGCCAACAATAACCAACTTGATAGTCAATAAGGTGCAGAGAACAAGGTTCAAAATTACATTCTTTCAAGTTAAAGCATTTGAATAAACCACCTTTTAAAATGTGAGCAGTCAACAATATTCCTGCAGACATTATCATAGACAGAGTACTTCATCATTATCCCATGCAGACATTAAGATTAGGAATGAATCCAACTCTGAAATTCCATTTCATGGCATAAAAAGAAGACAGCACTTAGGCACTAATGCCTGAGCTCCTCCTGCACTCCGCCAGCATGTCCATGTAAAACTGGCACTTGCTGATGTCATTCCCATAGCTGGTCAGGCACTGCATGAGATAATATGAGACACGTAAAAGCTCAATTTTGCATTTTTCTAAGTAGCATAAATTTTCTCTGGAACAATGAAAAAACAGCCATTGATTTTGAAAAGACAGAGAATCACAACAGTACTATTGAACCAAGATCTCTGTGCCCCTTATTCATGTATACTCATCTCAAGTGCCTAGGTGTACAAAATATATCACTCACCATAGCACCCATGAAACTGACTATTGTACATGATACCAGTAGTAGAATTAAAAAAGTGGATGGTGCAGTTAAGAACTACACAAATTGTCTTAGTCCTTATAAACACTTCATTCCGTCGAATACCACTTCTAGTGAAATAAAAAGCCAATGTATAACTTTGGTAAAATGTAACTAAACGGAGTGAGTTTACATACATCTTGGAATGCCTTGGTCTGCACACCACATGCATCAGCTCCACCAAAACTGTTGGTAGCAGCTGCTGGAGCAGGAGCAGTGGCAGCCTCAGAGACCACCGCCTCATGTTGGATTGTGCGAGGACCCAGCACAGAATCTACGGCTCTATGTGCCACTGCACTTCCAGTGCCAAAAGCCATGCCTACAATAAGTTAAAAGAACAGAGAAAGACTTCAGACTTGCTCTCTTATGAAATCATAGCATCCGTCATGCATGTCCAAGAATATTCTGTCCAATCAATCAGAGACTTTTCTTCACATACCCTGGGCTATGGTTGAACCAATTCCTCCAAGCAATGATCCACCACCACTGCTCTGTACAGGAGCAGGAGGAGAAGCATGGTGAACTGCATCAGACCAGAATCACATCAAAATCTGGTTCTTCTAAGCATATTGTTAATTAACGCTAAAAGAAATTCATCAGATCAAATCGCATAAAGGTCATGCACATGTTGGAGTTCTGTGTATGCATATGTGATATGAAAAATGGTACCTGATTGGGGTGGTGGGCTAGGTGCCGGTGCAGGACGACGAGCTGGCCGTCCAGCAGATCTTCCTGAAAAAGAAATTTGAATACCAGTAAGGTAGATTCTTTAAAAACAACAGCAACAACAATAACAATAATGAGTACACAAGTTAACTCCGCGTCAGAATCAATTCAACATTGAAAGACAATAATGCCCTAGCCAGAGCAATATAAAACATGTTTTGTGTTCCAAAGCAAGGACAGCCAGTAAGCTGGAACATATTCAACAAAAAGTCAGAAGGCTTCCAAGGAAACAAACATGACAAGACCAAGGGGGAAGTGCAAAGTATGATGATATGATCATCTAAATAAGGGTACATGATACTGACACTAATAAAGGCATCTGACATGCATTGAAAACATAAACTCAAAGTGCCAAGTGTTTCACCCAAAAACAACTTGGAAATGGCCAATTTTAAGAATATAGTAAAATTACTAAATTCAAGCGGCAACTTGAAGACTCACATAAATGGACATAAGCATTAACTATTTCTCAACCATTTTATACTTTTACATGAAGGCTATGAGTAAGGGATGCGAGGAAAAAGTATAACATCGTCCAATTTGCCTACATTCGATGCCAAAACTGATTACACAGCATTTAAAATACAACTGTAACATTATCCTGCAAAGACTCCAAAATTATAAAAGATAAGCCTAAGTTCATACACAACAGACATATCTAAAATATACCATAAACATAGCCAAAACGAAAACCACGGATCTCTGATTTTCTAAAGAAAACAACCAGTAAACCAGATGATGTAAAACATAGGGGGAAAAAAAATTAAATGAAAATATTTATCCTTAAAAGCTCAATTAACTCTAACTAATAAGCACCAAACCGAAGTAATCTGGCTCAATAAAGGATAAACACTTTAGGCTTAATCTTAACCTCCAGAGACCCAAAAACCATGCGAAATAAAAAATTACCATATTAATAAATAGAAAAATTAAAACACGGAGCCAAATATGTGAAGGCAAAATGCTTTGCTCAAACATAAGAAAAACCAGGAAGACAAATTTCTCAATTTTCAATATCCAAAACCGAAAGAAAGAAAATGAACACACAACCCAGAGACAAGCATGACCTAGAAATGACTTAAAAAATGCGAGAATACAAAAATTAAGATCTATATTGCAATGATTAGATCGAATTAAAAATCTGACCTCCAGAGCTCCGGCGAGGCATGGTGAGACTTAGAGAGGCAGCGACGAGGGCGAAGGCGTAGGCTGGACAATTGTTGGAGGAGGATTAAGAGGCGGAGAGATCAGAGAGCGTCTTGTGGTAGGTTTGGGGTTGGCCCAATTATAAATTATAAAGTGGGTCCGGATTTTGATATGTTTCCCGTATAACTTCACACGTGGCGAATTATGATTGGCAGGAAAAGCAAAGGAATAACGGGTGCTTCATCAAGCCCATTTTGGGCCACATGAGATGTCAGCCCAGTAGCCTTAATTGGGCCTCTATTTCTAAGTCATGTGAGCAGTTAAGAGTCCAACACAAATGATCTAGACGTATTTCATTACAGTTATTAAGACTCATGGATTTAAACTGCTAGTCCAACTTACTAAACTGCAGTGCATCAGCAGGCCTCAATGTAGATATGAGGGGCTACTGAAAGCAATATAGTCGCTTGAATTCTTAATTTAAGGTTTAAATTTTAAATTTTAGTTAGTACAAACTGAAAAAAAAAATGTAAATAGGAGGAAAGTTTCATCAGAACTCTTTATAAATATGTCATAGTTGTTTTGTTTTTTTTTTTTTTTGTTTTGTTTTAGTATTTTATGCATTTATTTGTTAGGCAGCATATTGTGTAATAAACTGCATGAAAAATAATATTTGTTATCTCACAAATTGTCCTCCTCTTTCATCTAGTGTATTCAAAGGTCTTAAAATTAATAGTAAAAGTGTTGAACGATGAGTTCCTTGCAAAATAGTTGATGATAAGTGTGTTGGTTTTTTATTATTTATAATAAACAAAGAAAAACGGTCTGTAAGTTGCACTAACGTAGGAGTGTCCTTAATTACACCCTTTCGCAGCAAAATCAACCACGAAGAGCAAACTAGTTGTTTCATTCTTAATTTAATGTCATAATATATAGTCATCATGCTACTTTCTAAATGTTGTTTAACAAGCAAACTTGTGTCCAAATAGGAAAACCCCAAACAAAGCAACCTTCACGATGTTACCAAAAGAAAAAAAGGACATGGTCATCCCGTGCCATCCTTTTTGTGACAGCCACACGGCATTCGTTCGCATACAGCATCTCACTCTATCCTCAATGAATGACACAAGTTCAAAAATGAAATTTGAAACTAACTAATGACAACAAATTTGAAATTGGAGTCAAAAGAATGGACCAACAAGAAAAGGAAACATGCAAAGATCCTTACCTTTCATGGAGATGGAGTGCGATAAGGTAAACACCAAAAATATAGCCGAAAAAGCCACACCCCACCAACGCACATGGCTTGGTTCATATCCCTTGTTAGGAAAAAAAATAAATAAATAAATAAAAAGAAGCAGATAAAACATCACTCTTTGTGTGCAAGTTCGCTCTCGTAGAAGTGGGTCTACGATCATAGAAAAAATACATTGACAGCTTGCAATTACTTTCACGGAGATAGCGCTCATAACAACGAAAGTCCCCCGTTTGAGCCTTGGAACAAAAAGCTCAGAAATTCAACAGTAAATGAAGAAATAATTTTGCATGATCGTGAAAGGGAGCGATGGAGTTTTATCAATTTCATAGAAAACATTTATCTAAATCAAATATCGATGGAAAAGTTTAAAGATTAAAATTTACGTTACAAAAATAATTATCGACAATAATAAATTTACCCGGGAAAAAACGAATCGGAAGAAACAAACTGTAATGGTAAACATCTACTCTGCTAATTCCGGTCGAATCAGCAAACGGCAAAAAAGTTCTAAAAAGAAAGGAGAAGCATCAGAGAAACAAGCACCGTATCCTCTCAGTTGCGATCGGTGTTGGGGCAATCTCTCGCAAAATGACCTTCGTCTCCACAATTGTAGCAACCGCCGCCCCCGCCGCCATATCTTCCACGTCCACCTCCGCCGCCAGCAGTACCTTGATAGCAATCCCTTGCTAAATGACCATATCGCCCACAATTATAACAGGCTCCACCACCAGCAGCAGCGGCCGCAGACGGTCCGCCACGCCAACCTCTCCGATAACCGCCACCGCTACTATATCCTCCACCATCTCTCCCCCTCGCACCGGAAAATCCCCTCCTGCCGCCCGCGCTGAAGCGGACACGTGATGTGCTGCGAGATCCGGAGACTCCGACGACGTCAGAGGCCTTCGCGCGGCCGTCTTCTCCCACTTCGACTGCATATTCCACAGGCTGGCCCTCGGAGAGGGTCCGGAAGCCGTCGGACTGAATCGAGGTTTGGTGGACAAACAGATCCTCGCCGCTGTCATCGGGAGTTATGAAGCCGAAGCCTTTCCGGGCATTGAACCACTTCACGGTGCCGGTGCATCTCCTGCTCGCATCCATCGACTGCTTCTAGAAGTTTCGGACTCCGTCACTCGTACAGGTGGCAGCGGCAGTGCGTGGTTCGTTGGCGAGTGCGTGCGTCAGACTTTGGGGCGGTTTTTGAGTTGGTTATGTGGGGACTACCCGAGTGGAAATCGGAGCAGTTCGGATGGTATTAAATTCTCCATCGCACAGTTATTATTAGTTTTTTGACGGTTTATCCGTTATGCCTTTTTTCCTTTTTTATTTTTTTATTTTATATTTTCTGTGGTGTGTCTCCACTCGGCTTCGGCGGTCTGCTCCCTTTTTTTGTTTTTTCTTTTTGAGGGAGTGAACAACTATAACTCGATTTTTTTAAAGTTTGTGAATAGTCCGATAATAATTTTTTTTATATAATAATATTAATAGGCTGGTTTTCTAAGTATATATTATAAATTTTCAATTATACACCAAACTTGTAAAAGTCAAAGTCAAAAAGTCATGAAATGCAACTCAAATTCGTTTCAAATTAATATTTATTAGATGTATCGTTAACCTAATTATTTTTTCCCTTCATTAATGTTCCAGTTTTATAGGGATAAAAAATAATTAAAAAGAGGCATTAGTAAACTGAATTATTTCTTGAGGCATATTTTTGGGAGCATTTATAAGATCCCTAAGTTTTCATAATAGGTGCTTAAGCATTTGAAAGATTAGTAAAGGAGACTATTAATAAAGGCAAATAAGAAATGATTTATTTTTATCACTTATTCACTTTGTGGTAAAAATAATGATTTTGGATGATGACATATGGTATTTTTACCACCTTGTGGGTCCCTTTCAAATGGAGAATTTTCCTTTGACTAAGAAAATATTTTTATTTGATCAAATCTTGAAAGACCTAAAAATCAAAATACAATGAAAACTTTTTTTTTTTTTTTTCAAGGGTAACCTTTTCAAGATAGGAGAATGAGACACAAAAGGTTATTTATATGATCTGTTCACAACCGCTGTTTATTGAGAAATAAGCACCATCCATCCATCTCATCAATCCCTGCTCTTGGTCGACACAATTCGCGGCACGTTACGCCCAACCCAGTGCAATGGGCTAATTCGTGGTATTGTATCCTATGCCGAAGCAGCTGCAAGAGGATCTCCGATACGTTCATTAAACAAATTCAAGCTGTAAAAATGTTGCATAAACCCAACACATAAACGGTGCAGCTGCAAGTGCCGCCACATCGTAGCTTCATCTGGAAGCATAAAGGTACAACGAAGAAAATAGATGCATATAATTTTACTAAGATATCTGGCCATTTCAAGATCACTTAGCGAAAACAAGGCTCCAACGACCAAACACAAGACTACAAAGCATCCTGACATACATCCACCCCTACAAATCTAAAGCCTAAGGAGTGAAACACATTTTTACATGCACAGAAGGACTCAGACACAAAATTCAGAGAAGGGTCAAAGACAGATATCTCTTTACACGAACCAGAGGTCAGAGAAAACCTGAACAGAAGATAACTATTGGCTGGACAATGATGAAATTGCTCGTCGAAAATCTAGTGATTTGACAGCAGAGTCCGGGAAGTGCTGTCCAGTTGGTAAAAGCAATCCACCCTCGCGAGGAAGTAATACCTGTCGTTGGCTACCAACACCAGTGTCACCATCCTTTGTGAAGCAAACATCTTTCATACGCTTCACATATTTAAAAAACTCCCCCACTTGGCGAGCATAGCTTCATAAAACGTATTGTTAAAAAAGATTAGATAAAGTGGACATGGAACCCTTGGATATTCAAGTTGCTAAAAAGTTTGCCATGCAACCTCGCTATCCATTTAGGAAACAATTTGAAGAAACAAATCTAGGAGTATCAATAGCAAATGGTCTGAGCATCATATGCATAAGACTGAAAACTTGATACTTTCTAGTTCACTAATAAAGTCGGATAATCGTGCATGGAAAAGTTATCTTACTGCTCCTTTGCTTCAATATCTCTGTTCAAATTGATGTTGGCTTCACAGTCAAGAACCAAAGCAGGAACCTGGTCATAACCAAGCAGAATAAGCCATTTTTATCTTTGAGTAACATGAACTTCATAGGAGAAAACACAATACCTTTTGGATACTTGAATGCATGTGATCACCTTCCAGATAAAACATCTTTTCTCTTATATCAGGATGTAAAGAGTTATCCAAAGATAAGGGTGGCTTATGGAAAGATAGCACCCCATGGTTACCAGTTTGGAAGGGGAAAAGCCAACTCTCATGCTTCTCATGCAAGTCACAAAGGTACTCTAGTGAGACTCCACCCTCTTCTGCTCTCTTTCTTAGCTTCATTCTCTGGTGGCAAGTATCAGGGCTTGCCCTAAGATAGATGAAACCATCAGGAATAAGCCCAGGCAAAACCGAGACAACAGGATCAAACCATGAGTCATAAATGCTGATCTCCATCTCATTCATCCACTTAGCTTCATGCACGGCTCTCACAAAGACCTTTATTAAGTAACAACGAGATTAAAAATGCATTAGCTTGAAACTCCAAACAGGGTTATAAGGAACTGAACAACCAAGAAAAAATTGCAAGGGTTTGAATGCATGGTCGTGATCAATCTGAAAATATTTGCCTCAAATTCCATGCAAATAAGTTCCTTATTTTCACAAAGAAATGTAAGAAATATAACATAGCCCTTGAAAATTTTATACTATTGTAGAAACTTTAAGACAATATACACAATTTGCAAATCAAATTAGACTTTTGTGCTTAATCAAAGAAACAATAAATTTATCAGATGCTTACCATCCTATCACTAAAAACGCTCCTCTCCATCAATCTTAGAGGTTTCACTCCGCCAGATGATTCCCTTTCCTGCATTACCCTCGTGACGAACACATAATTCTGAAAGGTATAGGCATACCTGTGCGGCTCCGCATAGAAAGCATCAAGTATATTTAAGTGGTCAGGTCCAATATCCTGCCACTTATCAATGGGCTCGGGAACCACCTCAACAAGATCTCGAAGCTCTATTGTGTCACTAAGTATTCTCTGAAGGAATGTTGTCTTTCCAACGCTAATGTTTCCCTCAACACAAAAAGTAATTTGTTTTTTAGCTGTGGTCTTCACATCAGAGTTAAAATCCTTTAACTCTTTATCCACACTATCTTTGATGAAAGTTGCTATGCTCTCAGCATGATTTCTGTGAATTATTCCCACAGAACTCTGTAGATATTCCACCATACTGTCGTTTGACTTTCTGAGAAACTGCACAGTTGTGGCATAGGATCCTCGTTAGCATAAGAAGCCAACAAAATCAATATGCCCAGGGATGCTATATACCTTGCACCATTCGCATCAAACATAAGATAGCACTCTCTGGACTACAAGTGAGTTGAATCGACAATAGATAGATATCCATATTTTAACAACATTTACCAAATCCATTTAAAAAAGCCACATCAAAGACACACCATCGAAAATTGGATTACATAACCTAACCCCTGCTTCAAACCTTGTACATTCAAGAGTTGAAGAACACATATGTCTATTTGTCACAGAACAAGACATAATCCTCCAAAATAATTAAAAAAAAAAACTGAAACATCCCAGCAGTTTGTCAAAAGCAATAAACAAAGGAAGATTAAAAAATAATCTATAAACATACCTTATCCTTATACAAGTGCTTAAGCTCCGCCATTCCCCGAAAGCCTTTACCCACCAGCTTCCTTAGATTCTTGGGCCCAACCCCCGGAATGGTAAGCAAATCAGCATTACTCACCATTTCACCGGACCCCTTCTGCCGCCTATTCAGCCTCACCTCCTTATCCCCTTTATCGGCTCCCTTGTCACCGTCAGAATACTTCAGTCCCTCCACCGCCGATGCAGATGCGGTTGCCGTGACTGACCCATCTGCCCCCGCCAATGTATGGCACCGGACGGGCCTGACAGCGACCCATGCCCGGAAAGGGATCTTCATCGGCGCAGCACCTATCCTCTTGTCAATTGCGCAGTGGTAGGCAACGTTGGCGATAGTAGGGGGTATGACACGAGCCCTTTTCGTCACGGAGGCACCCGCGGCGGCGAGAGAAGACCCCCCACCACCACCACCGGCAAAATAAAAGGAAGTAGACGCAGGCATTGAGATAGATGTGAAGGGTTCAGAGGAAAAACAAAGATGGGTGCAAAAACCAAGTGATAGAGAAAAGAACAGTTGGCGTTTTGTGGTTCTGTTATTACATGCTATAAACAAACAAATTAGCACTCAGAAAATTGCAAAAGGGGAATGAAGAGGAGGAGCTTGACAGGGTCCGTTGCAGCAGCTGCTGCATCCTCAACAAAAACAAGCATTTTTCACTTCGCCCACTTGCTAATACACCCTGCTACTAATAATTATTATTATTACATAAATGTATCTACAGAGGGCGGGAAGAGAGGCAGAGGTGGGATTGTCAAGTGATAGAAGCTATCTCTTGGAGAGAAGAGAGGGTTTTGGAATTTGGACGCTTGCTCCCGTCCATCAGGGCTTTTGGTCACCACAGGAGGGAGGAAATTAGCTGGTTTTTTTTTTTTCCTCCTTCATTTAAGTGTAATCTTAACTTTTATATTCAAATAAAAAAATAAGTGTCATGAATTTATATACTGGAAATTTTTTGGACATTATTTTTTAAATTTACTTAATTTAAAATTTATATTTTAGGTTATTTGAATCCCAGTATTGAAATTCTACAAAATATGACTCATTAATGTACGTATTAATATAAAAAATTATTATTTGTCTTGAAACAATTAATTGTGGGTCAGTGGGGTTTGTCTTCTGTGTTGTCTGTATGGTGGTGGAGGACACTGCCAGGCGTTTAAAATTAGGCTGGGGCCGGGGCAGAGATTGGTGGAAGACTGCCAGAGAAAGCAGGACATTCTCGGAAAATTTGTTTTTTCCATTGGCCTACCGAGAGTCAGAATTCTAGACTTCTAGCATTAAAAACGATTTTTTAAACCAAATGCCCCTCTGGCTCCGTCTGGCCGGGAGGAAAGGCAAAGGGTTATTTTTTTTTTTTGTTTTGGCACGTTCCAATTCAAGACCTTTAACACAAATAGTTTATTGAAAAGGGCAGTAAGTCACAAGGCGTCCATGCATTTAACCATCGCAAATATCACTAATGTTAACGGGTAAGGTAAGCAGAGAAAACGCTGCAACTTAACTTACCTCTCTCTATTGTTCAGTTATTGTGCAATCTCAGAGTCGATCTGTAAAGTTATAATGTCATGAAAATTATACGGCCAGGAAGGTGTTAGACATCAATTAAACAAAAGCATGCTCACAATGAAGAAAAGGAAACCGAAATTTCAATGGCCAATCATCCATCAGAAATGTTGGTCAAAACAACAAAATAGAGCAAAAATATGCAGCCATTTCATTTACACCAATAAAAAATCACCACAACATGAGGATAAGCTTAAGCAAAGATGATCCCATTCTCCTTAATAGTATCAATAACTATTCCAAGCTTACCCTCAATTCGTTCATTCTTTCTGGGTTCATAAGCCATTGCATATACATCGGCATCCTTTGACCTCTCGGCAATAAGCTGTCCAATTACTCTGCAAGCATTGTCATTAGCAAGTGATGGTAAGCTGTGTCTAAGTTCCTTTGAATTTGTCGTGGCAACTGATATAACTTTGCTTGTTCCTCGGTGGATCACTTTTGCATGAATAAATTTCTTTGAAAAGAAAACATTTAGTAAGAAGGGCCTCATATACATGTCTGTCTTCTGCTTCCATGATTTCCTGTTGGGTCTATTTGCAAGTTCACCTCGAGATCTCCTGGTCCAAGCAGCGTGAATAAAAGAATTCTACATGAGGGAAAATAAGAGAAGACAATTGGTAACTAACAATTGAAGAAAACTACATAAGCTATTGCAGCAACTAAGATAACCCTACTAGGTATATTCAAGGTACCCACATCAACAAAATTTCACAGGAAAATGAAGCCAAAAAACGTGCAATAGACTATCCTAATAACAGCCTGAGGCATAAATAAAGTTTACTCTTCTATGATTGTTTCTACCAAGCTTACCAACTACAGGCAGTTCAACAAAGACAATGTCCATGAATTTAGACCCAAGATCCATGCAATAAAAAACAGAGGTAAGCACCACCTAGCATCACCCTCCTTCACTGGCTACACCCATGCAGATGGTCAAATGCCTCATTCTTGAGATACCAGGAATGCAGTGCTTGCTGACGAACTAAGCCAATAAACCCCTATCTCCTAGCTAAGAGGCTGCACTGACAGTACAAAAAGATCTTGCCTTGGCTAAGATAACAACGCGATGCAGAATGTGAAGCATAAAACTTATTTACATGGTTTAAACTAATTTTACAGCCAAAAGAAAAAACATTAATTTTATGGAAAAAAGGAACCAAAATCCATTAAAGAAATTTCCTTGAGCTTCGAGTGATGTAGTGAGTACTGAATTTGAAAGCTTTTAGGTTTACATCTTACTAAGCAGCCAAGAAATAGAGAAACAGCAATCACCATTTCTGCTCAGCACACAGCCAGAAAGAGAGAACTGAGATGTCCAGCATGGGGATTGCATACCACTTGCAAACTTACACGCCTACATGAGGTTTATGATGCACCAATAATTAAATAGGTAGACTAAAAATTTCCATCAAGCTTAGGATGCAACAGGTATTCCAGTGACACTCCAGAATTCACCCAAATTTACATGTGATGCCAATAATCTGTGCCACCTTTAGCCTTTCACAAGTCCAGAATATAAAAAAGATCATGCCTCACTTTAACATGAAAGTTTGGATGCTTTGAATCAATAAACTATTGGCAGAAATGTGGGAGCTGAGATAAAATGAAGACATTAAGAAAGAAAATTGAGAGTAATATGACATATATGGGAAGAAATCACAGGATTCAATTTCTTACATTAGGAAACAATTTGGGAATAGACAATACTAGATTATTTTAGTTGACAAAATTTGAAAATGTGAAAATGGTTTTCCCACTAGATTTTCAACAAGTGACAGATTGTTAGGAAATCCTAATCCATGTTAATGGAGACTAACATGAATGGAAAAACTCCGCCTTCCCTTTAAACAAATATCAGAAACTTGTACGCTCTGCCAACATCTCATTTATAAGAATTTGCATATTAGTAGCCATTTTAAATAATCTGATTAACAAGAACCTACTTCTTTTCCAGAGAAGGAACTTATGGCATGGTTCCTCAAATAAGCTTTTGACTAATACCAATCCACACAGTTACTCTACAAGGCTCCAGATTAAAATCAGGCAATAATAACATTTGTGTGCAACCAAAATTTATCACAAGATTGATGCGCAATCTGAATCTAGGTGAATGTGGGGTGGCTACAGAAAAGGGAGAGGATTCAGGTGAATAGGGAATCGTTGGTTAAGAAAGATTTATAACTACTACATCTCATTCCAAACAAACTCAGTTCAAAACAGAACAACATGATGAAACAAAAAATACTTTCATAGAGCCGACCCCAATCAAGTTTGAGATTAAGGCTCGGTTAGTGTTGGTGTGCACCCAATTTTATCAATCAACAAACCTTCCTACCGTGTAATTTCCATTTGACACAGAACAGATTCACAATAGAAGTGCAGAACCTAAAACACACGAGTCTACAACAGTCATCAACTGAAAACTGCTAATAATGCACTATCAGTAGAAAAATAGGGGAAAAAAAATATTACTCCAGTAGCAACATATAGAGAGGCTACGAAACGATTGTTATTAAAGAAAAAAAAAATCCTATTCCAGCAACGTTCCAACAGAAACCCATTTTCAATTAGGGTAAAACTTTCAGGCCTAGTAAAGCAAAACACTCACAAACCCGCAAGATTAAATTGTTTATTGGAGATGGAAGAAGAAGAAGAAGAAGAAAGTGCATATACCTTGTTGAGAGAAGGGGAAGGATTGAGAGGCAGCGAGGTCGAACCGTTATTAGTGGTTATACTGATTATACTTGGAAAGGAAGAGACCCACGAGAGAGAAATGGGCTTGGCAGCCCGAGTTGAGCGAGGTGAGAGTGAGTCAGAGTGTAGGAGTGAACGAATCGATGGAGATGCAGGAGTTGAAGATAAGGCGCACGCCATTTTCGTTCTTGACCCTGCCCAAGTCCAGCCTTCGTCCACCAAAATATTCATTCAGCATTTTCAACCTTTTTAATCCATGGGTTGCCATATTTTGACCAAAAATTAAAATAAATAAATAAAGTTAACACGTATTTACTGTTTTACCATAGACGGCCTTCGTAAATCATAACAGATAAATTGACCGACTTCAGCCGTGACTTTTTTTTTTTTTTTTTTTTTTTTGAGGGGAGGCTTGATTGTCTGTTTATGAATGCAGATTTTAATTAGAACAATGTCAATTATACACTCTCTTATAATAAGGGTTTCAAGAAAGAAACAATTCATGATATGAGTATTCTCTGTGTATTCTGAATTTTATAGCATAAATTACTCTTTAATAAATAAAAATAAAAATAAATAAATAACTTTTAAACAAATATTCTCATCGATATTCAAATCGAAACCATTTAACTAGAAAGTTAAATTTTCAAATTATTAAATAAATTTGATTCATAATACATGCAAGAAAAATTATTTTATAATACACAAATAATTAATTACTTGATCGACCTTTTTATCATTATCGTATCATTGTCAATTTGAAAATTTTGTGCATTGCACCGTTCGTATTATATCACGTGTCATTTTTTGTATTAAAATTTCAGTATAATTTTTAGTATCGTAAAATTAGTAGTTAATAAGTACGGATATAAACACACAGGTAATTATTGTCTGAAACATTCTCATCGATTATGTACAGATCGACTGACTCACTGAGAAGTTATATCAAGTTTATCAACCAACTTTCATTCATAATATGTACAATACACCATTTATTTCTATAAATCCCTATTAACATGCATGTAATTATTGATTAAAACATTCTCATCGATTGTAACTTAGATCAACAGACAAGAAAGTTAGATCAATGAGTTATCAAATAAATTTGATTTGTAATATATGCAATATATTATTTGTTCTTATTAATTATATGTATTTTATGATGAATAAATTATACGTAATAAATAATAAAAATATTTTTTAAATTATATTAATAAAACTAATCAATTGTTTAAACAATAAAATCATAGTAATTATTAATTACTATTTTTATCATAATATTCATATTTTTCCTATATTAAATTAAAAATAATATTAAAAAAATTATATCTTCATGTTCAACATTATTAAAAGACATTTCTTCTATATTTTTTTATTAAAAAATATTTAATTAAAAAATATTTTTCTTCACAGAAGGTTTGTTATATTCTAAAAAAAAAAAAAAAAGATTAATCAATAAAACTTGCTACACTGTTTACAGACATATAAATTGTTTTTAAAAATAATGTTAACCATACCTTAAATGTTATATTCATTTTATCTAATTTAATCTTATTTATATAATTATTCAGCGGCAAACAGAGCCCACAAAACCAAGGTGACAACACAAGGGCTGTCCATCGATAGAAATAATCAATGACCATCAACAGACTTGCTTGAACCCTGCCCTTCTGATTTTGTCACATCTTCTTCAATTTCAATCTGTACTCCTTGTACTGTGTTATTCTCGCTGGCGCTCACGTCCTGAGCTGGCGGAGGGCTGCTCCGCCTCTGTATCATCGGCGCATCCATTTCCTTACCAGCATCCGTGGCCACTCTTTTTATAGACCTGGGTGACAGGTCGAGCCGTGCACTTGCAGGCAACATCAGAGGAAAATTCAAGCACCCGAATGATATCGGTCCGTGCAGGCCATAAGTGGCTACGTCATGAGCTACTGCCGCACCTTGTGGGGTGCTGTAGGTACCTAACCAGATTCGTTCCTTTGTTCTCGGAACCCGGATTTCAGACACCCATTTGACCCATTTCCGATAACAGACTCCCTTGTACTTCTTTTGATCCACCTCTTCGTCGATGTCCTGCTTTGTATTGTAGCTCCTGATTCTTGCAAATTGTGCAAGCAGGAGAGCCAATATCTGGAGCTTGTGAAGAAACAGTGAAGTTGAAGTGATTAAGTAGTCGAGGAAGGAAAAATTTAGAAGCGTAGAATGTGGGAGAATGAAAAAGATGATTAATATTGTTTCAGGTTCAAGATTTTGTTTCCTTGATTGATGAGGACTGCATTAAATGAGTTGAGGAGTTGGAAGGTTAAAGATGGAGGAAAATCAAATTTTCAGTATGGTTAATAAAAGGGTATTCTTTCACATTATAATTGTAATAATTATCTTATCAAAATATAGATTCAAGTTAAGTTAGTAATCATAACAAAAATGTCATAGAGACCAATAAAATAACACATAATTAAAAATATAAATTTACAAATATACAATTGGGAGATAGAAAAATAAGGGTAAGATGTGCTTAGAAATCTTTATTGTAACATGTGGTTATTTTAAGTAATTACTAAGGTTTTGCTAGTTAAATCTAGTGATATAATTATTTGAATTTTTAATTTTATGTATAATAATTAATGGGAAATTTTAATTAAAGTTTGACATACAAATAAATTGCGAATTTTATACTTTATTACATACCTAAAGCAATGTTAAGAAGTAACAGTTAGCCTCCGCTACAAATTCGTCTCAAATCTAATACTTTGTTAAATCGGTTAAACAGAGACTAAGATCTATATGAAATGCCTTGTCATTTGGGCCAAATGGGCCTTCACTGTCACAAATCTAATTTCGACTTTTCCCCAAAATTAATTAAGAACCCTAATTTCAAAAAGAGGTAAAAAGCAAAGAAAGCGGGAAAATTGAGAGTGTGAGAGAGAGGGTTTTTCATAGCAGCACCGTTGTCTTCTAAGGTCTGTAATCAAATTTTGAGGAAAAGCCTAACTCATATTGCATAAATAATTACGTGTCATTATTAATATCAAAATTTCAATATAATTGCATAAATAATTTTTAGTATCAACATTTCTCATCACACATAGCAGTGCTGTTATATATATATTTAATTTTTTGTAGCCATCGAGTTGCTTTAGCTCGTTTCTCATTTCTTTGTCGTATCTCACTACGTATTATTGCCAGCACTAATGGAGTGTTTTTCGTTTTAGCACTTAGAATGACCTTTAAATGCATCTTGAATTTTAGCAATTTTAAAGGATTATTGCACTCTCTCTCTCTCTCTCTCTCTCTCTCTCTCTCTCTCTCTCTCTCAGCCTCCATGTACAACAAAACCTTTCTTACATGTATTTATCGTAATTCATAAAGGTGCATATGATCCTTTTTTTTTTTTTTTTTATACTCTCGGACACAAACTTACTAAAACGAAAAACATGTTGAATGGTAGCCTCCATTATAATGAACTTCCGCCAACACCATTGAGGAAGGCCGCGCCTCCTTTCTATCGTTATCATATTCAACTCTGTTTCTAGCATAGAGATTGGGGGATAAAATGGGATTAAACATGAAAACATGGCAGTTGGAAGATCACGGCAAACGAAATAGCAATAGCACAATGGGAAGAATATATGCCAACACTTTTTTTGCTGACTACAGTGATATATTACGACTTCAACTAATTTTGTTCAGGATAGAGGCTTAGTCTCAGCCAACATAGAGCACAGAATTGACACAACTCTCATATGAAAATGAATCCACAAGCAGGCAAGCTAATGAGTGATGAGGCCTAGTATGACCAATACAGTTAGACTTAAGGAATTGTAGTTGGCAGTTTCATGTACAGATTCAATGGATGATTTCCTTAGCGTCATGCGATAACAGATGAAAACACAAAAAGGGGGCGTAGGAATATAGATTGTGCAATTGCAGAGAAAATTGCCTTCTACTGCAATATTCAAGGTTTTCTTTTTTCAACTGTTGAAGTAAGATAAGAACTGTAATGTCTACTTGAAAGCATCAGAAACAGCATATATGAAGTCCAAGAAGCCGGTTCCCTTGAGAAGACCCTTGCCAGTCAAGAGTTCAAAATCTAATAACAACAGGAAGCCAATAACAGCTGCCTTCCCATTTATCAATTCATTCTTACCAGTGAAACCAAAACCCTCTAGATCCTCATCAACGACCATCTTAACCTGAATGACAACAACAGACAGAACACATAAATTATAATTTATTATTATTATTTTTTTTTTTTATAAGTAGGGTAATGATATTCAACAGACTTCGAAAAGGATTTACAACTTCTTTTTCCTTGTCCAAAGGGTGAAGTTACATTTAGCCATAAGAAATAATTTCATTACCTCATCCACGTTGACATCAGTAGCAGTTACACCAGGCTGAGCCTTCCCACTGAAGACAATCTCTGCAGATGCATCAGGTTTTACACCTCCTCTCAAGCTAATGTAAATATTTTCTTCGTCGGTTTTCAAGGGATAAACAAAGAGTGTCCTCAGAGCAGGTGTGAGGACTTTCAGCACAGGATTTTTTGGATACCATTCTTTAATGGCTCCAGACCGAAGGTCAAATGTGCTATCAGTCGTTGGACAAACTATACAACCATCCTGTGTAAACAACGAGGAGAGATGACTCCAGTGTTCTCAATTATAGGAGACAACACCAATAACTAAAAGTGCAATGAAAATTCTGCATGTGCATCAAATGGGGCTATTCTTTCTTGGAAGATGGCATTCCACACATTGACGGTGCTTTCCTATTTTTTGCCTTAACCACTAACTGATGTTGTGCTTTTCTCTTTTCCTTTGTTCTGTTATTTTCAACAAACACAATATGGCAATAACCAGCAGGTAAGCATGCCTGATCATAGGACGGCAACACCAAAAAATTTCCACAATATTCAGAGACAGGCAAGAAATGACAACTACATATGAGCTGTGTACAAATGAATCAGTAACAACAGACGGAGGAAAAACATTCGTGCACTGCATAGTTCTCTTTCTAGTCTGGTGGAATTATTTGTTTTTTTGCAGGGTACTCAGCACGTGCATTTCAGTAAAGTCGCTGATTCACCCGAACCCTTATATAGTAGAATGTTAAAGTCCATGTAGCCTAAATTCACCGTCAATTGTTGGAAAGGGAAACAATGATATGTAACAGGAACCATTCTTATTACAAGAGTTCTCATGCTAGAGAAGCAGGAGCTTTGACTATCTCCAATTTTCTCTTGTAAAGAATTCATTTTCTTTGTGTCAATTAATTAGCATTATCTACCAATATGAAATAAAATATAAAATAACTTCTATATATAAAGAAATAAGAGCACGAAGCAGAAAAGGAAGAGAAAGAGAGAGAGAGTAAAACCTGTGTGAGCTTGGCGTTGAGGAGGCCTTCACTATAAGCCCCTTCAGCAGGTGACCTATTCTCAATAGCAAAAACCTCATCTTTATACCACAACAATAATATGGTCTCATCATCTTGAGTTATCACCCGTCTCTCTCCCTTGGGCAGCGCTGCCAATGGCACGACCGGAACCCAGTTTTCTGCTCCACCACTGCCGCCTCCGCCAGTGCTTCCACCTTCGCCTGAAGACGGGGACTCCTCAGCCACGGACACCTCTGTGGCCTTGCACGAAACTTCACGCACAGGCTTGGGAGTCCACGTCGTAGCAAAATGGCAATTTATGGAAAATGCCCAAGCACGACGGTAGTTGGGGCCCCTAGGAGGTGGTGGTCGGCTGCAAGGAAGCGAGGTGCGTTGCGCAGTGAGCGAACGGTAATTTTGAGCGAACGGTGAAGTTAGACTAGAAGAAGTGGTGGCCATGGACTTGGACAAAGTCACTGGCTGAGGACACAAATTGAGAGGCTGGAGGCTCGACGTTTGAGAGAACACAGACAGACAGATATATATAGAGAGAGAGAGAGAGAGAGAGAGAGAGAGAGAGAGAGAAAGCGTGAAGCGTGGGAAGGACTTCTTGCCCACAGAAGTGGATAACTAATCGCTTGGCTGCTGCCGCTTGGACAACCCGCAAAACCATATTTTAGCTCGGAGCCCCGTGGCTTTTGGACCTGCCTAGATTTTCTGCAAGTTTTGCGTTTTATTTATTTATTTATTTATTTTAATGCACGATGTATAAATATATAAAGTAGGATGTGAAAATAAATATTAATAATTTACACCCAACACTTAATGATAACTATTTACATTTTATATGATATATGTTTGCACATTTTAAAATGTGAGCACATTATATGCAGAGTCCAAGCTACTATGTCACTTTCTTGGTAGGTCGTTTGATGAAAAATGTTTTGATGGTAAAAGAATTTTATTTTATTTTTTTTTTAAAAAAAAACCCCCAAAGAAATGGTATTCTTAAGAAAGACATATATTTGGAGGCTAGATGCATATAAGATTTTTAATTGTGTAGCAACATGATTTATTTTTGAACTAAAAGTTAACTGTGATGTTATGCTGCAGAGGAAATCAGACAGTCATTTCTTCCATCGTGTTCATTTCCGCTAAAATCTTAACACTGTTTTAAAAGCTTCAAGAATTTCCGGACTTAAAAACTGTGTTCTACATTGAACTGGTCTTGTCACAGGGTCTCCCAAAAATACCCATTGAAGAGTGCAGATCCCCTCTTTTTTAGGACGTAAAAGTTAAATAGTGTTCCCACTTTTGTAGCTGGCTTTATGATTGTTTTCCTTCAATTGCAAGCCAAAGAATGGCATCGTATTTCTGACGCCAGCACATTTCTAACGCTCACCAATGCGTACACAGAATTGCTGGGTGCAGAGTCTAATTATGTTATCAAAACGCTCAATACACATGTTTTTGATTCCTTGTGTGCACAAAGTTTTATCCTTCCCAACAAGTTTAGCTTTTTCCGCGAAGACATTAAAAAAAAATTTTCAATTGCAGATTTAACATAAAATATCATGGCTCTTGCAAAGATCAAGAGCCTCCATGGCGAAAATACAGTACAGACCGATAGATGGAAGCTATGTGCAGAAAGGCAATCATTGCTATGAGGAGGTCGTCTACGAGACCCACAACGCCCAATACACCTGTGGATCAACACCCAAATTGATGAAATTACCGTACTTTTTTTTCGACTGCCAATACAAATTTTCACCTTGTGATTTGATATACATAGAAGTCAGGGCAAGAGAGTCACCTTCTGGAATAATGTCTATGGGGCTGAGAACATAGACCGCACTCAGTATAATCTGTACAGAGAAAATAGAATGAGAATAAGAATCTGTTTGTCAAGGCCACTGAGTAGAGGCTCAATCAGTTAATGTACAGATCAAGTGCACCAAATACTTTCACATGTTGGTCAATGCAGTCAGTAAAACAAATTAAAATCAAATAAAAAATATTATAGTTTCTCATTTACCAATTCAAGTTATATGCAAAAATTACAAAAAGAAAAGGGCAAATGTCACAGACGATCATAAACTTTAGCAAATCAACAAATTCTAGCTCAAAGCCTATTTAGTAATAAAGTTTGCCCAAACTTTCAAATTATATGGTTTGTACCATGTCTTCTTATTTCCCTAAAACTACATTGGTTTGCTGAAGATAAAGTGTGTAATTGATGGGTAACAATGAAGTAGCAAAGGCTTGAGAATAATGTCCATGTGCCAGACACTAAGGTATTCCTCGAATCAAAATTAAAGTCAACACTGCTTATTGCTATCCTATTTTTCCTAACAAGATTAAAAACACAAGTTTAACCCAGCAAGTATATTATTATTACTTTATAGAATATTATTCCGGCCATCAAGTGCACAGTCTGTATGAATTTGCTCATAAAGTGTCTTTGAAAAAAAAAAAAGCCACATTCAAGTTAATCATGGCATATTCCATCAACAGCCTTTGAGACATGCCGTTACAAGGAACAATAAGTTTTGCTCATATCTAGAAGTCAATAGCTAGATTGCCACTTGTCTCCCATGAGAAAATAATAGAACCACCCTCCCAAATTCACCAAAAAAAGGAAGAAGAAGAAGAAGAAAAAAAGAACTGTTTCAATTTAAAAACTCCCAGTAACTCTGCCATGTACTTCATGATGATCAAACTTAATGTTAGTGGTATGATTCCTGGTTTCTGAATCTCTGATTTCCCTTAGGGCTTCTCAAATCTTGGCATCCTTCACAAAATACTCACAAGCATGCTTTTCGTATGGTAAGAGAAACTAACATATATTCACTTATTCAGATATACAATGAATAAATTCAAATATTAGCAGCACCACCAACCCCAACACCCTAAAGGCCCCTGCTGAAATTGAAAAAGAAGAAACACCACCCTTATTCTTTTTCCAAATAATCATTGCTCAAAAACACAAAAAAAAAAAGGCAATCATTGAAATCAGTCACTGAGCTATGCTATTGTAGACTTCAATGCTGGCACTGAAAAATTTCTTTTACTCACAACAATGACACATAACAGACGCTCAATGTACCGTGCATAAATCCAAGAATCAATTACCCTCACTCCCTTATTGAAATTGCATGTCCGGGTGCTGATATACTACTGTGGACTACTCCTAAGCAACACAACATAATCTAGTTGGTCAATCCAAGTTCAAGGAATCAAATGGTGAAGAATGGCTGGATGTCAGCCATAACTTCTCCAAAAACACAACCATTTTTTCTTTCTTTCTTTCTGTTTTTTCATATTGATGACCGTAGAATTTTCTGGTTTAAGCTTCTCAATCTAAAGAAGACAGAAAAGGATCCTAAATACCAAAATAATAATAATAATTCTAGAATGCCAAAAAGATCCAAAATCTCAACAATCAGAAACAAAGAAAACAGTCATACAAGCTATCATAAAATCATCAAAGCTTATAGCGAAGCCGGTAATCAACATAACTGAAATATAGACCCGAGCCCTGATGACAAGAGGCAGTGATCTTTGAGGATCCATCATTTCCCGTGACAACCTCCGTAGAAGAAATGGAAGGTCTTGCATTCTCTGCCGATAAGAAATGAGGATCCATTTTTTTAGTACCCAATCATCATCACCATAAATTCAAAAGAACAACCAACGAACAAAAAATAAAAATAAAAGAAAAAGAACTCCTGCACGCATCCAATACCTGAATGAGGCCACTGCTACGTCCGCCAAAAAAACGGTTATAAGTTTCAATTTTGGCCAGAACCTCAGCAACCTGAGGATTACTGCGATCATTTAACGAAGCTTCACCGGGAACTAACAAGGTTATCTGTCTACGGCAAAGCGGGCATTTACATGGCTGAATAGCAGATCCATGATGCCAAACAAGCATTATACAATCGCCTGAATTTTTGTTCAAATCAGAAGTTAGAAAAAAAAGAACAAAAACAAAACAAAGCAAGAAAAACGAAACCGTAAAATTTATTTGCACGAACAACAAGGCCAAGGGTGAAACAGTGATAGCAATAAGGAAGGAAACCCGAAAAAAGAAAAAAGGAAACGTAACCGCAAAACCAGTGAGAGCAATTGGCTTGGCAAGGAACGTTGAAGCTTCCATGGCACACCGAGCAGAAATCGTTCGCCGGAGGCCCGTCCATTCCCTCCTCTCCCTTCCTTTTCCTCAATTATTTCAGTCACCGGTTGGTCCAATCTAGAAAGCTGTCAGGCTTTGCTGTCACTCTTTTTTTTTTTTTTTTTTTAAATATATATACATATATATATATATATAAGTAAATAATAAATTGTTGATACTTTTTTGTTACATATTTATTGCGTCATAATCATGATTATACGCTAAAAATTGTTCCGGCTTACCCTCCTTTAATCTTAGCCACAAACATGGTATTATTTATTCATTTGGAAAATAGACTTATATCCAAGATAGGAATGAAATTACACGCCCAACCAAACAAATTTTTCCTCTTAGCTCCCTTCTTCTTCTTTTTTTTTTTCTCAGTATTACTTTCGTAATAATTTGTAGTTTATGTATCCATTGTCGCGCTAGTCTGAAACAGAATCGATTGGAATTCATACGAGCTACATCCTAAGATTCCATCTAGGAAAAATAAAAAATGAAGCCTTAATTTTAATTTTAATTTTTTAAAAGAAGATGAGAGAGAGAGAGAGAGAGAGAGAGAGAGAGAGAGAGAAGTTATTACCCAACCTCAATAATTCTCGTGGTTGTCAAAACCCTAATATCTGAAAGGCCCAAATGGCCAACACAAAGTGGGCTCCTTCCTACCTGACAAGATATGGATTGTTTGTTTATAGACAGCAAACTCATGGGCGTCAAATGAAGCAATTATTCATTTCTTTCATTTCCTCCCCCCAACTAAAACTTTTCCTTGGTTCAATTGCAGAACATATGGTAATCAATAATGCTTGGGAGATTTACAGTATATAAGGTTAAACAATTTATCCATCATGAACAAATTTTTTGTACTAGATATATGAATGCCATAGCGGGGAAAATGGAGAAGGACAAATCTCAATTTTTGAAAATTTTGATTTGCAGCTGAATCAACTTGAGAGTAGATTAATATCAGTTCTCAGTCCTCACCATCCTGAAAAGAGAAGGAAAAAGAAAAAGAAAAGGTAATACATGAGTTTGACCTTCATCTGGATTCTTATGGCAAAATTATTGTGAAAAATATGATATGCTTTGACAATGAAAAGACCTGTAGCGATCAACAAAATGAAAATTGTAAACAACAATGCAGGAAAAACAGTGGTAACAGCACATGAATTGGAAATCACAAATTTAAATTACAAAAGCAGTCTATGTAAAAACAAGAGTAAGGCTGCAGGAGGACTATAGTTTTGTGATTTGCTCCCAAGACACTCTTTACCCGTGGTGTCAGTTAGCTTTAGACCTTAAAGGTACATGGTGTCATTTCAAGGCAGCCGGGATAAAATCCCACCCAGCCACATCTGAAATATAGTGCTCTAACAAAGGACCCTCATTCATATTCTAGTTAGTAGCTGGGTATATGCCTCTGGTAGAAGTAAGGTCTAAACTATAACAAACGTTTATCTCATGGTGCCATCAAGAAAGCTTAAACTATAACAACACAACATTTTGCTTCAGCACATCCTTTCATGTCCAATTAAAAGGAATTTATGTATAACATACAATCTAGAACTGGAGATAAGATTAAACATGTATCAAGCTGCATGGTAAAATGGTACTAAACACTTGCCTAGACTCATGGATCATATAAATATAATAGAAAAATACACAAACTAGAACAATTAATCATGCATCGTCCTTTTTGCACTTTATGATCCCCATGAAAATTGGGCTAAACTTGATAATGATTTGAATCCATATCAAAACCACTATTACAAAAGGACCATTGAATGAGATTACTAGTCAAAATTGCCAAGAACATCTTAACTTAAAAATGAGAAATACAAGAAATCATTCACAGATTGATGACATGGTCATAAGGTATTCTTTTCCTATACAATTTCTTCCTGCAATTTTACATTAAACTTTTTTTTTTTCTTCGGCTGACACAAATCAATACTGATCATTGCCACTAGAAAAGGACCAACAAAAATGACTATACAAAATCTAGATATGAACCAAGAAATCATTAGGGGAATCAAGTCCAAAGACAAAACTATTTTCACAGAAATTCCTTCTACCTGATGGGAGGTAGTATTTGACACCTTTGGAGGGGATGACACTGCAGGAGTATCATCAAAAAAATGTGAGCACTCTGTGTATGCAGACCCAACGCCCACTCCAGTTGCAAAAGCTATAGATGCCCAGCGAGTCACCGGACTCCCTAGTTTATCACAAGAATTACACTAGTTATTTAGATATTGTCAACAATCACAAATGATCCAATTAGAAGTTAATGAAACAAAGCACAGACCTTTTGCATAGTTATCATAGAACCAACCCTACATTGCCAATGAATTTGATTTTTCACTATCGTGCAATTTTCTAAAGAACTTGAATGTTTTCAATTTGATTGCTAATTTGGAAGATTCAACCAACATAAGCCTTCAACCACCCATTGTAAGCAAAACTCTTAAGATAGAGTTTTTGGAATATTAAATAGATTCTGAATCTAAAGTAATCAATTTTATGAGCTAGTCCATTGTCTAAGCCGCCACCTAAAGAGTTATTTAGCAATCAAGCAGCACGCCATGTTCCATATAATCATTCAATGGCACAACCAATATGCATGCTTGACTCTCATCCATCCCACATGCACCACTGATCCAAGTTTCTATCATCTTACCACACCAGAGAAAAATGCATTAGCATGAACTAGATGAACCTCAACAAGTAAAAACATTCATGTATGCATATCACAGAGGCATCTAAAACATTAAAATAACAGAAGACAAGGTCACAGAAATATGCGTCAAAATTTAGCAGACAGTAAACAAATTATTTGTTCTGTTTGCTAGCATTTCATAAAATAAAATATGGGTTCGCTACCGGATTCAACAAGGACACTGAAATATGCATTTTTGAGCACAAAAATGCGTACAACAAGGATTGGAAATCGAGAGAGAGAGAGAGAGAGAAAGCGACTGACTGAAGAAGAGGAGACCGCCCAAGGCCCCGGCCAAGGAGGAGTAGACGAAGCGACGGAGCGTCAGATCGAGACACGCGTCCCATTTGGCGTTCACGTCCCCTTTCTTTGCCATTTGATTTGATTCCTCTTCTTCTTCTTCTTTATTCGGCCTATTGTTCGGGATTTATAGGTTTCTGGCTTTTGCCGTTGAATTGAACAAAGTGCAGGGCCTCAAGGGTTTTCTTTCCTCCCCCAACTGCTCCTTTTTTAAAAAAAAAAAATAAATTAATAATTATTCCTTTCTTTTAAGAGATTCAGAAAACAAATGTCTGTTTTTGAGAGAACGTGTTGTTTGTTTTTTTATTTCTTTTGAAAGAAAAAATAATAATTTTTACGTTAGATGGTTTTTTTTCATATATAAAAAAATTATTTTAATTTTAAAAAATAAATATAAATTTTATTTCAATTATATAACTTAAAAGTAGCGAATATTACATTAACTTGGAGTGGGAGTAGATACTTTGCTCTTGGACGGGTCAAACTTAAGCAGTCCAGTCCGGTGGACCAAGTAAAGGAAACCCATTTCAAGCTGGGCTGAGAGATACATCCCTGTCGAGGTAAGAAAGTAAGGCCGAAAAGTATTTTGTTTCTTGTGACTTCGGCATAGGTTTCCAAAATTGAATTCACATTATATATATATATATATATATATATTTATTACATAAATAAAAAATTTTAACGGTAGAAAATTATATCCATCCATCTTATAATATTTCACATGTATCATAAAGTTCTTGAAAAAAAAAATAAAAAATCTTACGCACTAGTATTGTATTTTCAACACTTGTCCTTTCCTCAGCGTTAATAGTGAATTGAATATGAGGAAAAAAAAGGAATTTACTTAAGAAATACTCAATAAATAAGACTTTATATTCTTATTTTAAAATTTTAATTTGAAAATAAAAAGTCTGAAATTTATGGAAATAAGCAGAATTAGCTCGTCTTGTGTTACTGAAAATCCACTGAATCTCTTAATTTAAAAAAGAAAAAATAAGAAGGTCATGTTTTTGTTGCAACATCTATAAGAGCGAGGGATTCCTCTTTCTTCAAGCCGAGTCTACAGAAGACTTTGCGGCTCGCTTGGTCGACAAGGGCTCTAGAGTTGGGCTTTGAACACTGGGTTTAAAATTCCATAAAAATAGAACAGGACCCGAATAGCTGGGGTGTGATGGGGTGGGCCGGACTCGGCTGCTTGAAGAATTTTCTACTAGCAACCAACCCGGGGCAGGCTGTGTGCCTGCGTTTCTCTAAATTACGCACGAGTTTTGGTGGTACACTTTAAGTTGATTCTTTTCTTTTTTGATAAAAAGGCAGGCGCGATTCCTTTTCCATACTATACAGTAGTAAGCCTTGTGTACTGGAAATTTTTATTTTTATTTTTCCTTCATAAAAACAGAGACGTAGATGCCACTAAATATTTTGAATAAAAAAATGTCACCCACCCATTTAAAGTAACCACATCGTATTTACATTAAAAAAAAAATTAAATCAAAACTTACGATTCTTCTGTTAATGGAGTCATGTGATGTGAATTTTCCACCAATCTTAGACTAGGTGGTGGGATTCGTAGTGCTTCTAAAATTCTCTAACTTTTGTTGCCGATAAGTTGATTTAGTTAGATTTTTTTTTTTGTCCTTTTAGTAATTTTTTTTTATCATAAACCTTCAACTTGGGCCAAGTCTTCTTTTAAAGAAAATAAAAATAATATATATATCTTATTAGCATTATTTGTGGACAAAAATAACAAGGATTGTGTGTATGTTTTCATACGTCTAACACCACCTTGACACATATTTATAACACCCTATAAAAATAAAATAAAATAAAAAGACGGCGCAAAAATTCGTTCATTTCTAAAATGTTACGTACGGTAGAAAGGGACAGCAACGAAAAATTCAGCCAGCAACTTTGGGCCTGCTCGTGGAAGCAATAATCAAAGATAAGAGAGAATACGTAGGGGTACGTGGGTCCCACTCGATGTTGTTTTCCAATGTCAACAGCTTTCTTCGCCAGAAAAAATTGTTGTATAAATAAATAAATAAATAAATCTATCAATTCTTATTCGGTATCCGGACGTTTTTTATTTTTTTTTTTTTCCGATGGATATATGATTTTATTCTCGTTGAGAGCTCCGACGATCTAAGTTATAAATTTATTTTATTTTATTTTATTCTTTACTGTAGACTACTTAGATGACTGAGTAGATAATGAAATGTGGCGCCACATTTCAAAACTACTACACACAAAATAAACAAGGAGACAAGCTTATTCTGTAATCCACGGTGTTTAGATGCTTTACCTCGCTAGAGAATGTCTAATAGTGACAGATTATTACAATTTGAAACTTAACCAATACAGATAAACTGCAAGATAAATTAATACTGTAGCCCAAGACAAAAAAATAAAATAAAATAAAAGTTAATTTAAATAATTATTGAATTCTAATAGCTTCAAAATGTCCCATGTACTCAATTTTGAATTTTTTCGACGTATTTTTTATTAAAAAAAAAAGAAAATAAAGAAAGGAGAATGATTGAGTTACGTTATTAAATTTCAAATTTGTCATTCGCCCTGATTGAATGTGCGAGAAACCGACAAGGAATCATTATTACTTAAATAGTAAATTATTTTGTATTTAGAAAAAAATTAAAAGTTAAACAAGGATGTAGACAAATGAGGTGGAGTATGTGCGGCAGTGTCTCGTGGACATCATGGGTTTACAGAAATGGTAAGTTCGCCAGAAGGGGGAGAGAAGGAGAAGAAGTTGGTATGGGGTCCACTGACGAAGTGGGTTAGTAGCTGGCAAACCGGCTTTGACAGCGCGGTACTTCCCACGTACTGTAAAACATCCTCTGCACCTCCTACCCTGCCTCCGTTTCTATTCCTATTTCTCTTTTATATACTCTTCACTTCCCTCGTTTCTCTACCTTATTCTTAGCTCCTCTCTCTCTCTCTCTCTCTCTCTATATATATATATATATCTAAAACACACCTTTGCGCAAGCGGCTCACTTTCTATAAGCCACGATCTGTCTCACTCTTGCGAGTTTGCAACAGCTCAGAAACCATCAGTATTATTCGGATTCAGTGATGGCTGAGGAGACCCAGAAGCCAGAAGCATCATCAGCACCAGCGGCAGCGGCCACTGAGAAGCCATCCACGGAGGAAGTGATGGTGGAGAAGCCCGTCGATGAGAAAGAACCGCCGCCAGCACCAGAACCTGTGGCAGAAGCACCAGAGAAGCCGGCACCAACTGAAGAGCAGGCTACTGTTGAAGCTGTCGAAACTGAGAAACCAAAGGCCGTTGAGATAGTGGGAATCACCCAATCGGTTTCTTACAAGGAAGAGACGACTATAGCAAGTGAGCTGCCTGAGGCTCAAAAGAAAGCTCTGGACGAGTTGAAACAGCTCGTCCAAGAAGCAATAAAAAAAAACGAGTTCACCCTCCCGCCGCCGCCCCCGCCGCCACCTGCACCGGAAAAGGAAGAGGAGAAGCCTTCTGAATCTGACCCCGCCAAAACGGAGGAGAAGGTAGAGGAGAAGACGGAGGAGAAAGTGGAGGAGAAGACTGAGAAGAAGGTGGAGGAAAAGGTTGAAGTCAAGGAGGAGGAGGAGAAAGCTGTGGCTTCTTCTACTGCTGAAGAACCTAAACCCATTGGGGCTGAGCCTGCACAACCGACGCCGCCACCAGAAGAGAAGATCGAAGTAAAGGAGGTGAAGGTGGAAGCGCAGAAAGAAGAAACGAAGGTTGAAGCGGCGGTGGAGAAGGCGACAGCCGTGGATGAAGACGGAGCCAAGACCGTAGAGGCGATTGAGGAGACGGTTGTGGCTGCCTCTTCGACTTCTGCTACCGCTGCTGAACCTGAGGAGACCAAAACAGAAGAAACCCCTGCTCCGCCGCCGCCACCACCAGAAGAAGTTTCGATCTGGGGAATTCCGCTTCTGGCCGACGAGAGGTCCGATGTGATCCTCTTGAAGTTCTTGAGAGCCAGGGATTTCAAGGTGAAGGATGCCTTTGCCATGATCAAGAACACTGTCAGGTGGAGAAAGGAGTTCGGAATTGAGGAACTGATTGAAGAAGACTTTGGCAGTGAATTCGACAAAATTGTGTACATGCACGGATTCGATAAGGAAGGACACCCGGTGTGCTACAACGCTTTCAGTGCTTTCCAGGACAAGGAGCTCTACCAGAATTGCTTTGGCGATGAAAAGAAGCGAGTGAAATTCCTCCGATGGAGGATTCAATTCTTGGAGAAGGGCATTAGAAAGCTTGATTTCAATCCTGGCTGTATTTCCACCATCGTTCAAGTTAACGACCTCAAGGATTCTCCTTGGCTTGGCAGGAAAGAGTTCAGGCAGGCCCTTGATCTGCTTCAAGACAACTACCCTGAATTTGTTGCTAGACAGGTATATGTTCCTGCAATTTATTTATGATTGTTCGTTTTAATCAAGCCAGTTCTTGAATTTAACTAATATGGCTTCTGTTGTCCAAAGGTTTTCATCAATGTTCCTTGGTGGTACCTTGCTTTCAATAGGATAATTAGTCCATTCCTGACACACAGGACTAAAAGCAAGTTTGTGTTTGCTGGCCCAGCCAAATCTGCTGAAACCCTTTTTAAGTGAGTTGATATCCTTCATTTGGTAGGCCAATCATGGTCTTGGAGAAAGCCGTTTCTTATTCTTTCTTTTTTCTATATCTTCTAATGGCTTGTTCATTTGTCTCTGGCCCCCTCTGATATCTGATCCTTTGTTTATTGGCAATAAACAGATACATAGCTCCTGAGCAAGTCCCTGTTCATTTTGGTGGACTGAGCAAGGAGGGAGAGCAAGAATTCACTGTTTCCGACTCTGTGACAGAGGTCACAGTTAAGCTGACCACTAAACATACTGTTGAGATCCCAGTTTCTGAGGTAAGCATTTGTGTCTATTAAGCTCGTGTTGATCCTGCAACGATAAGACTTTGGTAAATTTTGATCGCTTGATGAAATTTTAACTAAAATGAATCGGGATTGTTGTTGAACTTGTAGAGCTGCCTTCTGGTTTGGGAGCTCCGAGCTGTGGGCTGGGATGTGAGCTATGGAGCTGAATTTGTGCCTGATGCAGAGGGTGGTTACACGGTTATTGTATCCAAGTCAAGGAAGGTTACCCCATCAGATGACCCTGTGATATCTGATAATTTCAAGATTAGCGAAGCGGGCAAGATAGTGCTTACAATTGATAACCCAACATCAAAGAAGAAGAAGCTCCTCTACAGGTTCAAGACTAAACCAGTCTCCAAATGAATGATCGAACAAAAATCCTATATGGGATTCAAATTACAGGACGAGAAAGGATAATTTGTTTGAAAATTGGGTTTGGATGCTCTTTGATTTTAGATTTCTCTGTTGTCATAAAGTCTGGATCATTTTGTCATACATTTTATTCATGTTAGTTCCTTAAGCCCCCGGGGAATGGGGAGAAGTGGGATTGGTGTGTGATGTGGTGTTAAGTCGGTATAGTTTACTGGTAAAGATGTTCTGGACAGAGTTTTTGTTCACTCATTCTTGATGCTCTTTGGCTGTAAAACTTGTGTAAATTTGATGGTCATAATTATTCGTTGCTTCGTGTTACATTTTCTTAGTATTTGTTGAAGGTAGTTGAAATAACGCAGATATGTGTATATTAATCTGTGTGCCAAACTCAATTGTTTTCAATGATAATGTCCTCTTAGTAATGTTGGCACGGAAGTGAGATCGCTGGCAACTTGCTGGCAGGAATTTCGCACGCATAATTTTCTTGCTCTTATGATTATTCTTTTTCCTCTTGCTGTTCTCTACATTGTTTTGGAGATTGATCCCCTTACCCCACCAAAAAAAAAAAAAAAAGAATAAAGAGGGGAAAGCTACGTGGTGCACAAAGTAGTCGCTTTGTGCAAACGCAAACGATAGCTTAGAATTGGATTTGTGTTAAAGAAAGCTCACTGAAAGGGGGATTATTCTCCAATGGCTTGATGTTTGGAGCTATCTAAATTAATTTCTTTCATGGGCGATTGTTTCAAGATGAGGATGGGTGTGTACCTCAGAACTTGTGTTGTCCTTTTCGGCCTCGTTATTCTCTCCGTTGTAACTCAACAAAAAAAAAAAAAAAAAAAAACGAAAAAACAGAATAATGCATTTCTAGGGACGAATGAAAATCAGCTGCAGTGCCGTGTCCTTTTGTCTCGCTACAGTTTGACGCAATTCTGTGTTCTACGGCGGAAAGATGTTTGGATTTGAAGCAGCCAATATTTTCTCCAAAAGCCCTAGTGTACTATAAAGGAGACTTTACTATCACAATTCGTTGAAACTGCCTTTCTTTTTCCCTTTAAAACCTTATGGGAGTTTCACTCTTATAACACTGTTAGGCCAAACCCGGTTAATTATACTAGCCTTTGTTACGATGTAACATCACACAAAAATTATTTAGACATTTTTTTGCCAATAAATTTTCTCAAAAGAATATTGCATTTTATTTTAACAGTAATTGTTGGGCCATAGACTCTCAAAAGGCTGTCTTATTGCGAAGAAAAAGGGACTCCATCTAATAAAGGTGTGCCTCTCTCTCTAACAAGGACAAAATTCTTGCTTCCTTATTAAGCACCCTTTTTCAAGTACAGTACACATTGTTTGTTTGTAAAAGAAAACCCCATTCAGCACTACTTTGAAGCCTCGGATTGTTTCCGTTCCAAGAATATCTTATCACAGTCTGCAAGTATATGGCCACTGTGCTTCACATGAGTTGGCACTGCATCCGTCAAGCACTTTGACCAAAAGGTTGGAAGCAGTAAAGTACGGGGTAATAACATTGTGTTGTGTCCCTTGTCCGGCATAGCATGACCTGCAGCCTCCAAATTTCCATGTACCAAAAAGGAAAGAAAATGGGCACTGGAGTTAGAACATTATGTTGTGTTTCTTGTTCGGCATGGCAAGACGTGCAGCCTTTAAATTCCCATGTAAAATAATGGTCACTGGAGTTAGAATTTTGCATATATGATAACCATTTTTTAAGTTATGAAAAAAAAAAAAAACAACTAGGAATGGAAGCATATGATAATAACATTCCATATCAGTTGTGCTTTAAGTTTAGCAGGGACCTCATGAGTTCACCAATCTTTGAATTGATCATTGTTACGTAGAAAATTGAATTAAGTTGTCAAGGAGATGATCTGGGCTTAAATTTTGGGCTTTTTTTTTTTTTTTGAATGAATTTTCTTTATTTAAAAAGTACAGCATTTGATGTGTTCCCGTGATGTGTGCCTTTGATTAGTGTGTTGATTCTTGCATAGGATCCGGATCCAAGTTTGGTCTCTAATCATTTTCTCCACCACCACCAAACAAAAGACTCTGATTTGATTATTGCTTCTTAGCATAAATCAAATGTACGAAGACTAAAATTTTCATATATATATATATATATAGTTGTAGACCACATCAATCAATGATAATGTTGGCAGCCATCAATGACACAGTGTAGATTCCTTGTTCCAAAATTGCCAGAGCTCTCTTGTTGCCCAATTTAAATATTCCGGCGCCGGATGCAAGCACATGGTATTCTTTATTTGTTCCTGTCGTTTATTTCATGATAGGTTCATTTCATCGTCTACAAATCAAATCATGGGCTATTTCTTTACATACAAAGTCATGGGTTGAATTGAATCAAATGATATGAAACGATAAATTGTGACTTTGTCTTCAACATTTTGTCAAAAAAAAAAAAAAAAAAAAAACGAAGAACCAAAACAAAAGGCTCTCTTTCATAAATTCTTCTGATATGGGTCTTTAATTTGAACCTTTTTTTAAAAAAAAAAAAGAAAAGGAAAAGGAAAAACCATGCAAGGGTTCAAACTGACCCCAAGGCCTAACTTATCAAGTTGGCATCCAACAATCTGGACTGTCTTGATGACATCGGGAATAGAATCTGAGAAGGGTTAACTCTTCTGATCTTTGGAAAAATCTGAGTTTCTGAGACATGGCAAGAGTCAATCTTAAATACCCACTAATTTTTTAATGATTTTTTTTTCATGAATAAAAAAAAAATAAATAAATAAATATAAATATATAAATATATATATATATTATTTGTTGAATCAAAATCAAGAAAAGTATGTCGGCCTGTAGTTGTATCCCCTTATTAGGCAGTCTTGCATGTCATCGTCATGTGCACGGGCCAAAAGCTGATATCAGCAATTCGGATATGCATCAAAAGTATTAAGAACCCATCGATATGATTAGTCTGTTGAATTGATTTTCAGTCATGATCCATTATCATTTTTAATTACAATTTAAAAAAAAAAAAATTGGTCAAATTGTAGCTGTAACGTCTGGATTTGCTCAGCGTTTTACGAAACTTGATGGGTTCAGAAGAAGAATAATTTCTTCATAGTTGGGTCAGTGAAAGATTTATCCGCTATTTAGAACTGCAAGTTTGTGTATCCGAATAAGACACCCAAATTTTATTAAAAACACACACACACACACACACACACACACACACACACACACACACACAAACACATAGAACTGTTGACTGCGGCTAGCTTGGAATTTGGATCTCCATCGTTTTTATTTCGTTTCACTTAAGATATCATTTTCAGTAGTTGTGTGGACTGCTTGTGAATTAGAAGATAAAGTAGCAAGTATGACGATCAATTGTTCAATTCTTGAGCAGTTGAACGAGGACACTTCACACTTAAAGACAGAGATAGGTTGAATCGAATACAAACTTACAAATGGAATTAAGGCAAAGTATATAATTAGACAAAACTTCAGACCCCCTGATCGCGACAACAGATATTATAAGTTGGGTATATCCAATGGTTGCCTGCCTTTGCCTCCATTCGAAGGCAAAACCTTATCCAGGTCCCTTTGGCAGAACCCCTGTACACTTGATTATACGGAAGCATGCCTGGTGAAGTAATTAAACACGTCATTTCAGGATGCTTCGGTGAGAGAGCATCCAGTGTATGTGTCTATTTTGTGTTGTTGAATATACCTGAATTTTGTCCATAAAACACAGATACTTCTAACACCATGATGCATGTTTATGAGTACGTGATATACATATGTGTATATATATATATATATATATATATATATATACAAATTATTTTTTAAATTCTTAAAGTTTACATACATAATTAATTTTTTCTAAGGATATATTAATAAATAATTTGATTATAATTATTTTGATAATTATATTAAGTATTCATTCCTTTTTGAAGTACTTAACAAAAATACAATAACATAATATTTTTATAAATTATATATATTTTAAAAAAAAAAATCAAAACACACACACATATATATTTAAAGAAAAAGAAAAATACGTTTTAACAGCTTGTAATTTCATATGCTAAACCAAATACCTTCATTAATCTCGATTGTTGCTTTACTATTGTCTCTTTGATGGGTTCTTTTTGTCATTTGGCAAAAGATCTGGGATTCACACATAACAAACAATTATCCCTTGCAGCTCATTCTTTTTTTTTTTTTTTTTCCCACATCCATTTAAATATCAAAATACAACATATAATTTTACCGCCATGACCTGACTGGGAGGTGCAAAATGCAAAGAAATTTTGTATCATTAAAAGCACTCATGTCGTCAGGAGGGGGGAGGGGGAGACCCATCGAATAGTCGAGGAAACTAGACCGGGCCCAGCTGACCCTCCCAAGCAGTCATTGGTGCCAAGTGGTCACGCAAGCTTTCTCGGCCGCCAAGTCCAACCTACTTCTTTTGGCATTTTACATTTTTCTTCGGGGACCTTTTATTAAAAGAAAAAAAAAAAAAATTGGCCGTGAGACAGGAGATCGTGCCAGGTGTTTCACTGCGTGCTGCTACGCCACAACTAACCTATTAATGTCCGCAATGTGGAGAAAGAAAATGCCGCATTGATTTGAGCAACAACCTCTCGTTGACTCTGCAAGCCCTTGCACCTCACGAGTTTTGTACTTCGGAGATCATGCCGTCAATATATTATGTTGTTGGGGAGGGGGGGGTGGGGGAATATACATCTAATATATTACCGCGGCTAGATAATGTTTAGTTGATCTAAAATTTAATTTGGAGGAATTGTACAAAAGGAAAATTATATGTTATTTAATAGAATTATAGTTACATGGCTCCCAAAAAAGAAAATACACCGCTAGCTGTCGCACTCCTACTTTTAAGCATCAAGATGGAATCTTTAATATCGCTGAATCCAATATCTCATAGATGAGGTTATAAGGGCAATTAATAAATAAATACATATATATATATAAATGAATTAACGAAAGAAAAATGAGAGAAATGTGTATTTTGAGAAATTTAAATTCTACTATTTGATTTAAATTCAACTTTGTTTAAGGAATACCATTAGTGCACCTCTTCAACCACTCAAACAGTCAAAAATTACAATTTTCTTCTCAATACCAAAAGAAAGAAAGAAAAAATTGTAAGCAAGACAGTTAATAGGAAAAGTTTATATATATAAGAGGTTATAAAAATTCAATAATATATATATATAATTTTTTTTTTTTCTGTCTAAACAACAAACAGTGAATTGTCTCTTTGTTTCAGTTGGATTCCGGAGAAGTATTCACTTTCACGTCGGCGGACTCTTAACTGGTTTAATTTCTACTTGGCAGTCTTCCAAGTAAATACTCTCTCTCTCTCTCTATTAGCAAGGCTTCCAGTTTCCACGCTTCTTTGGTACGGAAAAAATGGCCTATTTCTTGACCAAAACCTCACCTTCTCCTGGAATCTCTTGATTCAGTCTCATTTTCCATCACAACTCGCCCAAATAAATTGTGGGTATTTCAGAAAACAAGTTTTGCAACAATGGGTAACCGATTTATTTGCATGACAAAGAAGGATGCCAGAGAAAATAATGTATCGAGAAGCAAGAGAATGGGTCGGTCACAAAGGAAGATTTTGACAGATGAAGAACACTTGCAAAGGCAAGCTCTATCTGTGGCACTTCAGCAGCAATTGTCTCAGAGATTTGATGGATCCATGTCTAGGAGGATTGGTCCCACCAGCTCTCGAAGAAGAAACCTCTCTCCTTCTTTCTCTAATGCAAAACAGGTTTGCTCACTTCACTTGTGGTGTTTGATTGTAGGCTATTCTAGTCTTCTACTCTGTTTTCACTGTTATGTATACTTTATTGCCCTTTTTGTCGAATGAAATTTGATAGATTTATTCATTTTCGCGAATGGGATTGATGATTCGATCTGTTATGGGAGGTGTGCTTTGTTGATAAAAAAACAAGCACGTACCACAAAGGTATCTAATTAAGCGTGCAAGCAACTTTAGTCAATTCTCAATGATCTTTTTCTTGTAAAAGATGATGCACGTGTCCTTGTAAAGATGAACAAAAGTAGCAAGTGCTTTTACTTTCTGCTGCTTGAATACTTGAAAAAGTGCATCTGAAAAGGACCAAAGCTACGCTGATTTGAAAACCTGACCGCTTTTTTGAGCATCAAGTGTATGTTAGCCAAAAGCAAAATGATTTATAGTAGGACTCGAGTGTTTCTTTCTTAAGTCTGCCTGATCTTAGAGTTTATTGAGCATTAGTTAACAGTTTAAAGTTTTTGCGTTGCTGGTTTCTTAGACACATGATTGAAGCTAATTTGGTCGTGTTATGGCTACTGTACTGTTGGTTCCTACGGAACAAGGAATTTTGGAGTGCTTTATTGTGCCTTCGGATGTCAATGACAATTCACTGCCCTATGAAGCTGAGTTTGATGATAGAGACCACATAAGGCATTTGCTAATGACACTTATAAGATCTGGACGAAAGTTTAGGCAGTCGAATTGAGTTGTAATTACCAGGCACAAGATATAGGAAGTGGATTGGAGTTATATGGGCAAAGGAGTGATATGGATTAAATGGTTCAAAATCCAATGGTCTGTTGAAACTACTGTTAGAAGGCTTTTGTGATTCTACTAGCACTGCTGCTCTACGTTTATATTGCCAGACCTTTCTCTTAATAGCAAAAAATTGGATTCTTGTTTCCTGATGAATTGAAAGGTTTTGAATTATTACTCCATCATGTAATGGATTGGTGCAGCTCGAAGCACTAAAACTGACATCTATCTTACCATAGTAATGCAAGCACGGAAACACTTTAATTCCTTAGCAATGATTTGATCTTTATTGTCCATGGGCCAAGGATTTTCCCCCATCCTTTTGTCCTATTTGGCAGCTCTTTGATGCTTTAAACTGACTATAAGCACCATATTTGAGAATCATGGTATTCTCATCCTCATAGAGTTTTACCTTCTCTATGTATTGGCCTCACCCTTTGGAGCCCCCTTATAGCTTAATGGAGTATGTGGAATTATGTCTCAGATTTGCTACAAATCCTATGCAGGTACCCGACTTTCTGGAGAATATCAAATCAAAAAGGTTTATTCTGATACATGGAGGAGGCTTTGGAGCATGGTGTTGGTACAAAACTATTTCTCTTTTGGAAGAAGTAGGACTGCTTCCCACTGCCATAGATCTAACAGGATCTGGTATTGATCTGACAGACAGTAATGCTGTCACAACAATGGCAGAGTACTCAAAACCACTGATTAATTATTTGGAAAGCCTTCCTGAGGATGAAAAGGTTAGAGATAGTATTGGTTTGGCAAGCATCCTGCCAACATACACTGCACAATTTCTTGACATATATATCTTGTGCAGGTGATTTTGGTTGGTCATAGTACTGGTGGTGCATGTGTTTCTTATGCACTAGAATGTTTTCCAGAAAAAGTCTCAAAAGCTATTTTTCTCTGTGCTACAATGGTGTCCGATGGTCAAAGGCCTTTTGATGTGTTCACTGCTGAGGTATATGATCAATCCTCAGTTGCTCGGGTCTTCGCCTGATGCTATGAAATGCTGATCTAGTTGATGACTTAATGCTAGTTCAAAAAAATCAAAATTACCTGAGGGTACTTTAGGAAATTTGGTAAAAATTAGAGTGTTATTGTTCATTCTCCTTTCTTAAACCATACAATTTCTTAAGTTATATAATGTGTCCTACCATTTGTTGTTAGAGTGAATCCCCATACCTTTATTTTGCTAGTGAATTCACTTTCCTAAGAAGTCAATATGAAGTTGTTGTTGGGTAGTAAAATCTTCATGCATTTGAGAGAGCACATCCATCATAGCCATTGTAGGGGTTGCATGGCCATAAAAGAAATTGGTATACTTTGTGTTTAATTTTCTCACAAGACTTTTAAAGAAAACACACAGTTTGATGTGGGGAGGAGAAAGGAATAACCTGCTGGGTTCAATACAAAGGATTTGTTCTTGCTTTTGTGTAAAAATGGACGAAAGGGAAAGTTATGCATATTCTTTTAATAATTCAGTGGAGATTGTGGTGCATTGTTATTGTTGTTTTTTAAGAAGCAGCTGCTAAATGAGACTATATCAGACCACTTCAATTGCTTGTAGTTTTCTCAGCTTGGCCTTTTCACTTTAGAAGTTTGCATTGCAGCTTGGATCTGCCGAGCGTTTTATAGAAGAATCACAGTTTATGATTTATGGGAATGGTAAAGATAAGCCTGCTACGGGATTCATGTTCGAGAAACAGCACATGAAGGGTTTATATTTCAATCAATCGCCATCAAAGGTATGTTACAACTTGTGTGAATTGCTTAGCCAAAGTGTGTTGGTTTCTGTTATTCTTTTCTTGCTGGTCAACAATCAACCACAGGTTTTATCCTTCTTCACTCAAAGAGGAAGGACTCTCTTTCTGCCTGGGGTTTTGCTACTAGGCTCATGCTTAGTTGATTAATTATTGATAAGTTAGCTACTGCACATATGCATAAGTGCATAACTGATAATTGAACAATTTGCTACCACGCACATGCATCCTTAGGAGAAATTGAGCAAATTTGAGTCTAGTCCTCAAGAAAATGGATCTGACTTTCTGAAAGAGAAATCCATTTGACACGGTGCAAGTTTCACCACTGGGTCAAGATTTTTGTGTCTTAGTATTTAGATTCTCAAAATCTAAAGTTGCATTCGAGTTACTTAGGAAAGGGAGGGCTCAGATATTGTTGTGAAAGTTCTATATCCAATATGCTTTTTGTGCATAATGTATACGGTTTGTATGTTCCAATTTTCATCATGGAAACCCCTATATGCTTGCGGTTGGATTCTTTGTAGGCTTTTGGAATGGAACTAGGCTTGGGCTTCAGATCACCCTTGAAAGCAAGAGTGGTTGGGAAGAGGAGTATGGATTTGCCAGGAAACATGCTACAGATAGTTAAAAGCCATGTTTAAGGTTATCAACCCAAGGGAGTGGTAGATTTAGTCAATAATTATTGGTTGTATAGCAGTTCTTGGGATCTGCGCCGTGACCAAGGCTAGACATTATGAATGGTAAGGAAATACTGAACTAATCAAACGGAGCAGTGAGGGAAGAGAATAGAAAGAAAAGGTACTGTACATGGGAAAATCAAATGGTGAAGAAAAGAATAGAAAAGAAAAGATTAAAATAGAGATTAAATGGAAGGAAAAGCTCAAAGAGATTGATTGACCGACAGTGATTGAAGGCTCTTGTTCCTTTCATTATTCTCGTGTCTCTTAGGACTTAGGAAAGTAAACACAAAATTCCAGGTCTGTTTACATTCTGTTGGGCGCTAGATTTAGTGCCAGAATATCAAGAGATACACACCTTAAACTATAGACCTAGTTGCAATTATTTTGCTCCCAAATAGGCCTACTGGCGGACTCAGTTCTGTTACTCAAAGACCGCTTGCATATTGGCTCAGATATGGTTTACAACAGTCGATGGCTTACACCTTGAAGGATACATTGAAATTTCCTTTTGTGTGAAAAGAGTGAAACAGGATTCAAAGAAAAGATCTTTTAATTGTCAAAAATTCATGTAGGATTTAAGAGATTATCTTCATTTGGAAGAAATATCTACAATTTATCAACTATGAAGGATGCATTATTTCCCTCCATACACCAAGAACGAAAAATAATCTGCTACCTGTGGCATACCTTAACGGAGTATGTTTTTCTCTTGTCCTCTTTTTCTAGTAAGGAAACAACTTGGAATTACTTCCTCTTCATGGGACATGCCTGTCATCACTCACTTTGGTCCATCCAAGTTCCTAGGAATTTCACTTTGGGATCCTCCTCTTGTCCTCTAAAATAGAGGGTTTGTGGTCTTTGACACTTTGTTGCTTGAAGAACTTACATGTCCTAGTTTTTGTATTCCCTGCTAACCACTTGAATAAGACTGCCGGAATAAAAAAAAAAAAGGGTTGTTCCTAAGAATCTGAGAATGTAGATTTGTGGTTTCTAAGATTTTGTTCGATGTAATGGAGAGTGAAGATGATGAATGGATGGCCGGCTCTAGGATAGTTCATCTTGTGTCCTCTTTCTTTAATGTAACTCATTAAGTTTTTGGAAATCTTGGTATTTTGTAGGATGTTGCCTTGGCCATGGCCTGCATGAGACCTATCCCACTGGGTCCCATCATGGAGAATCTGTCATTGTCCCCGGAAAGATACGGAACCAGCCAACGCTTTTACATTCAGACATTGGATGACCATGCTCTCTCACCAGACGTCCAAGAAAAGCTAGTGAGGGAGAATGCACCAGCAGGAATCTTCAAGATCACAGGAAGCGACCACTGCCCATTCTTTTCGAAGCCCAAGTCACTGCACAAAATCTTGCTGGAAATTGCTGAAATTCCTTAAGGTACAGCCCCAGAAATAGAACATAATTTATCTTAGTTGCTTCGTCAGGTAATAGAAGTGAAAAGTCCGAGGTATAAGAGGTGGATGGATTATGATTGGATGTTAAACACTTGATCTCATTTATTTACTCTCATTTTCCTTTTCGTTTAAAGCATGGATACAGGAAGGAAATATATAGATTCAAGTCTTTGGACTTTGGCGTTTATATGTGAAGGATTATTAATCTTTTATATATATATATATATATATATATATATATATATAAATACATTTGTTAAACACTGTGATGGCTTATGGGGGAGTCTTGTTTGGCCATGTCAGTGCTCGGTTGATGGATAAATGAGGACGGGGGTGATAATTAATATATCTGTGTGTGTGTGTGTGTGTGTGTGTGTGTGTGTGTGTGTGTGTGTGTGTGTGGGGTTAGTATTTGTGTGTGTGTGTGTGGGGGGTGTGTGTGTGTGTGTGAAGGATTAATATTTGTGTGTGTGTGTGGTTTCTTCATTCCTTTGTTTTTCTTTTTAGTAAATCTATTTGGTTTTTATTGGGATTTGAACTTAGGAATCCCAATCCTCAAGTTCAACATTTTCTCACATTCTTTCTTTTTTGTTAATTTATTTAATCAAACAATATTTAATGGTGTTAACAAAATATAATCTTCGCCACTAATGTCGGTTGCACCATCACCGCCGTAAGTCAATGACGGTCAAACTCGTTCAATTGTAACGTCAATTGTAGGAGTTACAAGCCAAAGGGTGGAACGGCAAGTTGGTTGCGCACAAAGTTGACATAATAACACGTGGCATGGTTGGACCCACCACGTCCTGGTTTTCAAACTGTCCCGCTTCTCTTCCTGCGGCGTTGTCTCCGGGATTCCAATATTTCTACTCGCTGTCCTCTTCTGTTGTCTGTCCTACAGATTAGGGGCAGTTTATCACAATAGCATAAAAGAAAAGTTTAGAAAATATTTTTCTTTATTTCTCTCTTCTCATTATCGAAAATATCTAACTTTTAGAATGAATGTCTAAAAAAAAATAATTCATATAAAATTTGCCATTGATTACAAATTCTCATATTTAAAAATTACCCTTTTCAGTTTTTCATGTTCCTGTGTAACTTGCTACAGAAGTATTTGACTTTAAATGTCAAAAGTATTGTTTAGAATGTTAGTGCTTATGTAGATTGCTAGATTTTTCCATAACACAGTGGACTTTTTTTTTTTTTTTTAAGCAAATGAGGTAGTGAACGTTACAAAAATAAGAAAACATATACATAAGCACAAAAAAAAAAAAAAGGAAATAACAAGTATGGCAGCAAATATTAATGAAGTGAATATCTAAAAAGTTAATGAAAATCAAACGACAATAAAACTTCCCGTGATTCACTCCCTCTAATTCCTTCCTTCTAGAATTGTCTGAATTATTTTTCTTAGAATTTTTGTGTCGTTTATTCATTTTCATTTTTAGTTTTGCATTTGGTTGAAATTTTAGGCATTAATGAATATATAACATGATTTGGTATAAAATATGGTATCAACTAATGTAGATTCATATTCTCAAAAAAAAAAAAAAAAAGGTCTCCTAGTCAGTTCACAATCCGTTCTTAACAGTTTCTTGTTGGTGACAATTAACTGTGGTCTTGGATTCTAGGTGGAGCAAATGCACAAAATGTCTAAGCACCCTTACAAGCGCTGTGTTGCTGAGGCGTTCAAAACCTTTCCTCCATCAGGTTTGGTTCTCCTTGACAAGCTCCCGGCAACAGAACCAGAAAGCTCGGGGCTCAGCCAGTTCAGAAGTGAGGTATGTATTGGATAACAGACAATACCATCAAAATGTAACCGGATAACATACGCTACAAAAGGCAAATCATGAACTTGAACATGATAAAACATTATCATTCATGGTATAACTTCCTAAGCCCGTAAGGTTGCAGATGCTATAGTTAACCTATTCAGGCTCCCAAATAGCTTTTGCTGGCAAAATTCGCCCTATTTCATTTTTTTTTTCCAGTCAACAATAATGTTTGCTATGGTATTCCAAACTTGTGTTCATACCGGGATTGAATCTTTTAGCTTCAATTACTATCCTGCATAAGTTGCTTCCTGATTTAGCCTTGTAAATGGAAATGAAAATCATACCACTTGTATCATAGTTTCAAGCCTTCAAACCTGTTTTATGGAATGCATTTTCGTTCAGAATTCTAAGATTATCCTAGGAATTGGAAGTTTATTAAGAGTTCTCCTTTCTAGTTCTTCAGAACGGAGCCGCTTCCTTGTGAACCATCAAGTTTACCAGAGTATCCCCCAAACAAGGAACTAGATGCCAAGATCGGAGATGGGAAAGCAAGAAAGTAAGCTGTGATGGCCTCTATTCTATTACTTATTTCAATGTTATGCGCACCCGTGCAAGCGCACATGCAAATGCACGTTTGAACATGTCTGTATCATTCCAGGCGAAGAGCAAAGGCCATGGTCTGGAGTCTGTTAGAAGAGGTACAAGGGATCTGAAGACCCCAGAACTTATTTCTCAGGGACAGCGAAAACCTGGAAGCAATAGTTATAAATATGACATCCAGGAAGATGCTGGAACTGGCTTCCCAGTTGGCCCTTCACGAGTAGCTAAGCAGAGTGGTTTTTCCCACTCTACTTCAATGATTCACCCATGTGCAGTCGGATCATCATTATATGAGAACGTAGGCTCTGCAAGAAGTAACATTCAAATGAGGACACAGAAATCTCACTTGCCTCAGGCTGCAGTGGACACGTCCATCTACACTCGTAAGAAGGATGAAGCTGCATTTACCAGATATTCCTCAACGGTAAAATCATCTATCCTCCGGTTTTTTTAAAATTAAAAGGAGTTTGAAACATAATATAGTCGATCCTTTTGGAAGAAGACAACCCTTCCTACTAGTCAACATGAAGCCATGTGCCACAACACGACATTGATGTCTAGCTGGCTAACAAAGTTGAACCGTGGATTTGTGTGGTTTCAGGGAAACGTTCCGAGGAGAAACAGGTCTCATTACTCTGGCCCATTGATGCTTCCGGGAGGAAACATGAAGGACATGCTCAAAGAGCATGAGAGACAAACCCAACAGGCTGTCCGAAAAGCACGTATTGAGAAATCTGGTACCAAGAATGAGCTGGAAGGATATTGCAGTTTGTCTGCTTTTTTTTAAGGTAGATAGGGATAAAAATATGTTCATGGAGGCTTATATAAGGTAAATTTGCTAATATTTCTTTGAAAATTCAAGATTGAATGACATGACATGTTCATATCAAAAGAACCAAAAAAACAGAAAAGAACAACACTCTAGTAAAAAAAAAGATTCCTAGGCACACTGACATTGAAAATTGTGACAAATCTTATTTGAATCTCAGAAAATAAAATTCCAGCCATTCGTGGGCTTACATGAATTGGTTAGACTAAAATGGAAGATCAAATCTAGTATCTCATGAGTTTAAAGAACACAATTCAAGTCGTCAACTACTACTAGGCCAGCTCATAGAACTCTCCCTAGAAGAACTATGTTGGCTTTTATTGTATCTTCTCCTCACAATGCTTCTGTCTTCTTGTCGATCTCATTCGTAATTTCTTAGGTAAGCTACGAAACTTGTTCACGACGGAAAGAAAAGTAATATATAATCTGGTTAGACTAAAACTAGACCGTTATTGCCGCAGCGAGCTGTGCAAGAGCTTTGTCCTTTTTCGATTGATCTTTGACTTTTCTTTTTGGGTTACATCAGAAACCAAAAAAAAAAAAAAGATTTGTTACAGCATCGATCTTTGATCTTTGATTTAACGTATCCAATAATAAAGATTTACCTTATTTTATGACCCCAAAAATCACTGTAATCAACAACGTCACACTGAGAATTTGATAATTATTCCTATGCATGTGACTTAATTTTGAATTTGAACGACTTTTAAATAGAAAGCCAAAAGTCATATCATTAATATATCGTTAAATTTTAAATTTATTAATTATTGTAATTATGTGTAAAATAGTTATTCAATAATTTTTTTCTAGAGAGAGAAATGTAAAATTTATGATTACTTGAATTTACAAAGGTAATGGTTAACGTTACTTTTGTTTTTTTTTTTTTGTTTGAAAAGAACCACAATACGATAATAATAAAATCAATTCATTTGATATAAGCCAGTGTACGACATGTCTTCTTTGTCTAGACGAAGACAAATAAAATAAAAAAAAAAAAGGCGAAAGCAATAAAAGCCGAAGAGGCCAAAAGGACAAGTCAGACGGAGGGCCCACAAAGTGATGTGTTAAAGGAGAATTCATGGTACGGAAGCAGGGCAAACTGAATTAACCTCCCCACCACGACGGGGCTTCACCCAGCTATTTAAATAGTCCATCCTCATCGCCAACTCACCGACATCACTCCCTCTCTCGACAATCCATAGCGAAATCAAAGCCAAAGCCCCTCCGCCCCCATCACTCCCCACACCCCCCCCCCACCACTCACCCTTCCTCCACTGATTGTGTCATTTTTTAATAATCAATCAATCGATCGATCGATCGATCAATTAATAAAAACTACATTCATCCTCTTTCTTTCTTTCCATTCACATGACCTTTTTTCTCGTCTTTTCATTTGCCCTTTTTCTTTCTATAATTTGATGGCTTGCTCTGCCGCCTGTTCTGCTATAAATACTATGTACCCAGTTGTTACTGAAGAGTAATAAACTGAACTAATTCTATAAAAAAAGAAAAAAAGAAGAAAAAAGTGTTCATTCATTTTTTGGAAAAAGGAATGGCATTTTGAGTCTCAAATATTCTCCATTCCCCCGTCGCTCTCTAGGGTTTCGGTTTCACTCGCCATGTACGGCTGCAGCCGACTCGGCACCGCCGGCCATTCCGTTACATCCACTTCCACCTCGCCGTCGCCTCCCTCGTCCCCTCGCCTCCGCCACAACTCCAGGAGTAAAACCGTTGGAGCCTCCACATTCGGCGGTGGAGGAGGTGGCGGCGGCGGCGGCTGCAGGGCTTCCAAGCAGAGTCTTATCGAGAGATTAGTGTATCTACTTGTGTTGGTGGTTCTGAAGCGGAGGGGCGTGCTTTTGTTCGCGCCTTTACTGTACATTTCGGGGATGTTGTTGTATATGGGATCCTTGAATCTCGATGTGAATTTGAATTTGAAGAGCGGCGGCAGTGTCGTCTTCGTACGCAAGCGTGCTCCGCCGGGGTCGGTGTACCGGAGTCCGCAGGTATTCGAGAAGCTGTGGCCGCATATGCAGGCTGAGAGCAACGGTAGCCACAATGCGGTACTGTTTTCTTAACTTTTTCTTTCTTTCTTTTTGTTTTTAAATTTCTATCTTTTTATTTCTGTTTGTAATTGGAGAACCGTCCTCGAACCTTTATAGCTTCTGTGGCTACTCATATAAAATTTCCCACGAACTTGAATACAGTTTTGAGTTTCTTAGCATTAAAAAGGATTAACATTTTTTTTTCTTTTTTCTTTTTTTTAAAAAATTGAGATATTCCGGACATTGTTTTAATTTTCTGTAACTTGTTATATTTTTTCTTTATTCTCAATGTTTACAATATAAAGTTGGAGGGCCAAGCAAAATCTCAAGCTTTTCCATCATTTTTATTCATTTTTTTTAAATGTTCAAATTTTTGACAAAATTAAATGAGGAAAAATCTTCAAAATTTTTAATTTTCTGCTCGATCACTACGTAACTATGACTGGAAATTTATTCCTTGTAGAAGCTACATGTTGACAGAATATGGCCACTAAAATTTAATCAATATTCAGCTATCAACAAAATTTTGTGGGGGTGGGGAGTGTGGGAGGAAGGGATAACCAGAACCTGGTGGAAGATTTGTTTCTTGACGTGTAGGCTTAAACATTAGTTGCCCATCGTAGAGTTTGTTTCATAAGTCAGTGTTGTATGATGACGCCGTGAATCTGTCCACATTGTGACAGCCGATGCATTTGATTTTGTTTATGAAGAAGCAACCATCTGGACTACTTGGTGCATCTATTTTTGATTATGAAGAAGAGATTATGTGGATTTACTCGGGTCAATAGGCCCCGTCCTTTAGAAGGAAGGCAGACAGGAAGTTTCTTCCAGTTTTATAGGGATGCAAAACTTGCTTTCTTTGCTCAACTTGGGTTGCCTTGGGAGCTAAAAGTAAAGACAATACTATGTGCAAACATAGAGTTGCAAATTTGTGAAGAAATTAACTTGCTTTTCTGCCATGCTTCATTGTTTATCAATCCTAACGGACTAGAAGTCCCTTTGTTTTTACTTTTGTTCTGCCTTCTCTTTTTCAAATTTCACTGTGTATAACTGATACAAACCAACTTCTGCAGTTGATGACAGCATGGAATCCACATTTTCATCAAAGTTGGAAGCCTTGTGGCAATAATGATAGTTCTAAAGCAGGTTAGATTTATGGATATCAAAACCATAGGCAACTTTATCATGATCCATGTATGGTAATATTGAGTTCATCAGAGATATTATCATTGTTAAATTTTTCTCATGCTCAATTTTATGTTCCATTGCTGCATGCCAAGTTCTACGTATGTGCCTCATTTCATGTGGCTTGTGCATCCATATCTAGACTTATTTGGTACTTGTGTCTTATGGTTTTCTCTGTTGTCCATCACCGCCCTTTTATCGCCCACAGTATACAGTTTCGTGTTATTGGTTGGAGAAACAAATTAGCAACATGCTTTTGTTGTAACAATGGCATGTGAATTTCTTCTAGCTTAAGATAATCATAACAAGCATAGGAGTATTGCATTATCTTCCAGTTGATAGAAGCTAACGGCTTTTCTTGTGCTTTGCTGTTTGCCAGAATTGCTACAGTCTAATGGTTTCCTCATAGTTGAAGCAAATGGTGGGTTGAATCAACAACGTCTATCGGTATGTTTATATCCTAAACTAAAGTTGTTCATTTGTACTGGTTAGATAAATTGAAAGTTCACTTTAATGAATGCCACCTAACTTAGGGTGTAACAAGTTGGTATAGCTTGCTCTTCATAATTGGGATTGAAGAGTATTTATGAATGAAGATTGCATTGCAGTAGATTTGTGTTGCTGGTTTGCATCTTGTGCCACAGAAATTATTCAAATGGGAATTTATACTAAGCCTGAGTTTGATGGACTGGTAATTTGTTTTTCCTTTCTGCCTTGTCTATGCTCAATTAAACTAGAATCAAATTATAATTGAAACTTTGTGAGTATTATATGGACATTTGTGCCTGGAGAAGCATGATATGACACCAGGTCATTGACTTTGTATTGCTTTCAACTTTCTTGTAAGTAAATATGATGTGGATGATTCCCCCATGCCCATGGCCACTTTTTTTTTTTTTGGGTTCATGACTAGTATTAGTTTTCTGGATGCAGATATGTGATGCAGTTGCTGTGGCAGGACTGCTGAATGCTACTCTTGTTATCCCAATCTTCCATTTGAATAGTGTTTGGCGAGATTCCAGGTGATTATTATAAGTGTTGCTGATGTTATTCTTCCATCTTCTTCTTCTTATTATTATTATTATGCTACTGCTGCTGCTACTTCAACTTCTTTTATCCTTTCATCTTATTGCATAACTATCTATTTTAAATTTATTTATTTTTTTTAGCTTTTTTAGTCTTAGAAGCATATGTTTACACTTGCATTGGTTCACCCAAATGTGCAAATAATAATACAGATCCTTATAAACAACAATATGTTGACAATTGGCAACAAAAACTCCAGTTAAAGTCTTAATCTCTGCTAAACAAGTTTACTCTATAGGCAATGAAATCATTGCACTTTGACAAGCACATAGCATTATAATCATGTTGTTCCTCAATTTACACATTTTTCCTTGACCCATTGTGTCTAGCTTCTCCTTTATGGTGAAATTGTAAATTTCCTTGTGAAATGTGACTTTGTTTATTCTTTTATGCTTCCATTTTCTACTCATAAATAAATGCCTCTTTTTGTGCAAGATGTTGGAAAGCAAATGCCTAATTGCTCCCTTCTGCTTCTTTTCCTTTTCATTTTCTTTTTACCGCAGCAAATTTGGAGAAATTTTTGACGAAGATTTCTTTATAGATGCACTTAGCAATAATGTGAATATAGTTAGAGAGCTCCCCAAAGATGTGCTTGAGCAGTTTGATAATAACATAAGCAGCATTGTAAATTTGAGAGTAAAAGCTTGGTCAAGTCCAACCTACTATCTTCAAAAGGTGCTTCCAAAGCTGATGCAGATGAGGTATAGAAATACTTTTGATTTTAACTAAGGGAATCAGAAATCTTATGGCAATTGGGATTCCAACCTGTATATCAAAATATTAATCCCTTGCAGTATATATATATATATATATATATTTCTGGCTATTTTGATGCACCACTGATTCCCTTCTTGGAAGATGGGAAGTTATGGACTGCATATTTACTGCATTTATCACTTTATATTGAACTTGTTATTTGTTGTACCAATATCTTGGTGTGCATTTCTGCACCTCAGTATTTCATGTTTAATTGTTTACATTGGGAATGTGAATGGTAGCATAGTAATTTTGATCTTCTTGGAGCATCCGGCTAAAAATCCATAAGACGGAAGAATTGTGCAGTTTAAACCGAATTTTTTGCTTCGACTTGCATGACATTGCTGGCATCTCTTGCATATCTACCTAAAAAGGGTAAAGATTTAAGTTCCAAGTTAAACAATGTTCATGCAAACATATACATCACTGAGGATACTCAATGTATCTAATCTTGCAACCTACGACACAACTTCAGAAGGGTATCATAATTTTGAGGAGATGGAGGAACCTTATATGCGTGTGTGAGAACCATTGGATGCAATAAACTTGATGTGAATCTAAGAGGGCCACATTGAATGCAAAAAATTTGGTTACAACAAATTAGTTGGTCAATGGACCAATGGATCTGGCACAAGGGAGCACAATGCATCCCTCACTTGCAGTCTTTATGTGGAACTAACAGGACCCAGCACCATCTGCATCTATGGGTGTAGTAGAACCATCCTTAACATGTCATGCTTGATGGTCCACAGTTGCTATCGATGCTGTTTCAGTTGGATACCCAAACTCTGAAATTAGTGTCTATTTATGTTCACAACTTTTTTCTTATATCTTAGTGTTACTGTAGTATCACATCTTTTGTCTGCATATACTTGAGATTTTTGTATTATAATTGAGCTTTTAGTGTACAGCATACTATTTGGAGAGACAGTCTGGTTGCACTAGCTTATTTTATCTCAACTAAAATGGCGTTCCCAGTGCATGAGACTCCTATACTTGTGGGGGCACTATCTTATTTTATCTCAGCTAATTAATATTATTACCTATAACAGAAACTGAGTGTTAGATGGTCTTCATGCTTTATTGGTGAAATGAAAAAAAGATGCAAGTTATTTGTTGGAAATTGGCAAGAGTAGGGGTAAATGGTCACCAGCATTTGTATGTTAATGGTCATTTTATTATCCAGGGCAGTGCGGATTGCACCTTTCTCCAATAGGCTGGCTCATTCAGTGCCTTCAAGTATCCAGAGGGTTAGATGCTTAGCCAACTTTGAAGCCCTAAGGTTTTCAGAACCTATAAGAACCCTTGCTGAGAAAATGGTTGATCGGATGATTAAGCATAGCTTACATGTTGCAGGAAAATATGTCTCAGTGCATCTTCGGTTTGAAATGGTGCTATTCTCATTTCTTAAAAATCAAGAATGCTCTATTCACACAATTACTTTGTAGATATATGTTACATCATCCTTAAGTGCCAATTTTCTTTATTTGGAAGGATATGGTTGCATTCTCATGCTGTGAGTATGATGGTGGAGAGGAGGAGAAACATGAGATGGATATTGCTCGGGAAAGTGGTTGGCGGGGAAAATTCAGGAGAAAAGGCAGAGTAATAAAGCCAGGAGCAAATCGTGTGGATGGAAAATGCCCATTGACTCCACTGGAGGTATACACTTTTTCTCTCTTTGATTTTTTTTTTTTGGGGGGGGGGGGGTGGGGGTTTAATTAGTTCTGTTTGAGACATCCAACTCTTTTAGCAAAGTTCCATTTTGAGAGTCAAAATGTGAACTTGTGAAAATATCTGCTCTATATCATTGCAGATTCCTTGATGTCCTGCAAATAAAAAAATTACTGGACGAAGCCCATCTAATTAGGAATTTTAAATCCAGAGTCACCTGGCTCCCAACTGTTTATGAATATGCTATGTTGTATTCTTGATGTGGTGATTGGCTGCTGTTTGTTTCTGTTTCCTGTCCAAGGATATAACATGAATCACTGTTACTGGTTTGCAGGTAGGAATGATGCTTAGGGGCATGGGTTTTGATAATACCACCTCTGTTTATGTTGCAGCGGGTAATATTTACAAGGCAGAGAAGTATATGACTCCACTTAAACAAATGTTTCCACTTTTAGAAACAAAGGACACTCTAGCTACTGCTGAAGAACTTGCACCGTTTAAGGTACTTTGATTGGTCTCATGTGCTCTTATGATTTACACTTTTTCCTACTATTAATGGCTCATCATCTGAGTACAAAATGCCCGGTAGGTGCTGTTATTAGTCTGCATTTGTAACACCCAAATGGATGATGTAGGGACACTTGTCTAGGTTGGCTGCTCTTGATTATACTGTTTGCCTGCACAGTGAAGTCTTTGTCACAACTCAAGGTGGAAATTTTCCTCACTTCTTAATGGGTCACAGGCGGTATTTATATGGTGGACATGCAAAAACGATCAGACCTGACAAGAGGAAATTAGCTCTCTTATTTGATAGCCCCAAAATAAGGTATAGTTTAAGCCAAGTCTCTAGTTCATTTCTTAGTTGTTGCAAGTAGACACTGAAAGGAGAATGTGTTTAACCTGTTTTTATTCATTGTCCTTCTCACGAATAGTTTCTCTTATTGCCTCTCATTTAGTTGTTAAAAATTATCCATCCAATATTCCATTGTCTGTCCCACTTGGAGTGCAATATAAAGGTAGCCGAATATCCCTTGAAGTTGTCTCCAATTTGTTGCAAAGAACTTGCGTGAAGGTCAACTGTTATAAGAAATATAATACTTGTTTGCATCACAATTGGCCCTGGCAGTCATTTGTGGTTTCTTCTCATCAAACAAAACCAATCAAGGGAAAGGAAAGGGAGGTTGGGCCACCGGTTGGTTCATGTCAAGCAGGTTATGTGTGTTTAGATTTAAAAATAGATGTTATCATCTTATTCCCAGTCCTTGGATATAATGTTTCTTAGTGTTTACCTGACTTATCTCTCGGTGCTTTTCTGCATTGGCAATGGATATTTTCCTTGTCTTTCCATGAATTTTTATTGCATAGATAGAATTCTCATTACCCACTTCTGGTTTGTGATTTGCAGATGGGAGGTCTTCAAGCGTCAAATGAAGGACATGCTTCGCCACAGTGATAACAAAGGGCCTGAGCTGAAAAAGCCTGGTGGATCACTTTACACATTTCCTGTGCCAGACTGTATGTGTAAACAGCACGAGGGTAAACACTAAGAAACCAAGCTTCAAGTATTCTATTGTTTATGGAATTAATAAATTTTTTGTACTGCCAGTCATAGCAATAATTGTGGTATAGTGGCTTGAAGTACAAGTATTCGGTTCTACCATGAAATCATAAATTTAAATGTTTTCCAAGACTTGTGGTAGGACTAAAAGTATAATGGCCTGCTTTACCTTGCAATGTGTATCTACCAGAATCTTTGGCAGGATTGTAGGTACTTTTCTTGCTTTTTCATTGTACTTACCAAAAAATAAATTTTGTATCATTATTTAAGATGTTGTGTATTACTAGAATTAGCTTAGCAAAAGATTATAATTAGAATTAATTCTTTCGTTATATATAGGTCTTGATTCTTTTTAAGGTTTACCAACTCTCTCATAGTTGTAACCTTGTACTCATAATTTGTTTGTAAATGATGTGTCGAGGATTTACGTTTCCTTTTCCTATTTGAAGATTCTTTGTCATGTCTGGACAAAATCTAATTGTCATTTCGTGGACGATACTGGCTCAGATCATTTCCACATACCTACAAAGCACATGCGAGTTTGAGCACTGACATGTAATGGTCGGCAAGTCGGCAATAAACATTTGCATTTCATTATGGGATCTGAGCAGGCTAGGCTAGGCTAATTTATTTGATAGAACCAAGCCCCAAGAGATTTGCCAGCACCGGCCGGCAAGTTGAGCTCATCAGTGTTAAGTTTGTTCAATTAACCTAACCACATCAAGGACTTAAACCACCTTTTAACATAAGTGTTCTCCACGTGTTTCTAAAAATCAGATGGCACAAAACAGCTTAAAAGAATTGATTCGTTCAGCTATTTCTAAACCAATTAATATTACATTTTGCCCAAGTAGCATCTTCCTGGCAAATCTAAGAATCATCAACCTTGAGATCATGTCTAGAAAGAATTACAATTCCCTTTTTCAATGTTAAATTTGTGACAGATTTACAAACCCAGCACGCTGATTGTTACTAAACAGATGAGTATTAAGGGTTCTAATACCAAGTCAGACCATCCACTGAAGCTAATCTGATCGCCTGAATTGCAGTTCAGGGATGGATCAGCTGGCCATACCAACAGCCAAAGACAGAATAGTAAGCAATAGATTGTTGGTTAATGCTTGGCCTTCTTGTGGTTGTTCACTACTCTCTGCAGATGGAAAGCTTCACCCTGGTCTCCATTTAAGGACCTTCTCTCTAAGCAGCAAACTGTAAGCTGCCTGAGCAACCTCTCAAGATATGACCGCAAGCAACCTTCCAAATCCTTCAAATTGGGATTTGTTGACAAGATCATAGCATTTACAGTGTCGGCCACTATCTCACGTTGTGACTCTGCAAGCAGGTACCCAACTGGCGACTCTCTCGGTTGTTCATATGCCAGCAAAGCAACACAGTCCTACAGAAAGCACAGAGTTCCAGGAATGATCTAGTAGTGTTAAATTCATGAGGCATAAGGTTCTGCTTCTTTTTTTTTTTTTTTTAATTATTTTATTTATTTTATTTCTTTATTTTCATACATCTAATTTTCAACCTTCTGTAACTCCATCCTCCACACATTCTTTCTGGGAAGAGAAGAACTCATCACACATAAGGCACTGACCTAGTTTTTCCATTTCTAATGACCAACTGATACCACAAGAATGCACAGCATTTCCAGAAGAATTCCAGCCACCCAAAGCAAGAAGATCAGGGCAATCAAGCAGCATTGTCAATAGTTTTCCATTCATGCATGAAACTTGAATCAAAGTTCCATCTTCATGAACATGCTTTCCAGTCTTCCAGATTAAAAAAAAAAACCTGTTGAAGAATCTACCTCAAAAAATTTCAATACCTGAACAAAATTGTCAAAGATAGGCAAGCCAAAGAACTTTGACAATTCACTCCTTCCATACTTCACAGCTTCTTCCAGTGCTCTAACCTATTTATGTTAAACTTGTCCATCAACAACCTTGTAGTCATAATGTACCTTCTCATAAACAAGCAAAATAAACACAAATAGCCATAACTGGTGACATGCATGCAGCAGCTATTAGTTTTCATGGGGAAAATGAATTTCAAGGCATATGACAGCAAGCACTAAAGAAATCAGGAAAACATAATTGTGGTCTCCTGTATTTTATGCTATCAATAAGACCACATGGAAAAGCCCATATATAGATAGACATGTTAGAAATTTTTCAACATCCAACAACAATAAACTTTAGCATGTGATACAAGCTCAACAAAAAAAACAAAACATTTAGTCCACGTAATTGTGATCAGTTACCACAAAGTGAAGACATTCTTCAAGAAAGTACAATACTGTAATAAAGAAATTGGAGAAAGAAAGTACCCGAACTAATTCCATAAACTTTTGACAGTGAAGCAGAAAGCAAGTAGTTGATTTTTCATCCTGCAAAAAGTAAATCTAAATGTCACAGCACACAGATGGTAGAACAGTTTATGGCAATGAGCTTGACTAAACTCCACTTGAGGATAATGAAACTAGCAACCTTCAAAAAGACTCGGGTATGGAAGATAGTTGATACTGGTTTATACATTATTGATACATTAAGCATGCAGACTATTCCAAATGTAATGTCTTAATGTTTTAATTGCTTCAAAAATATGGATATTGACTCACCTGAACTATCTGGGGGTACCAATCACGGAGTTTACTGAGGGCAGCATCAATATCGCCATTCCTGATTAGCTTCATTGAAAGCAAAAACAAAATCAGTAAAGCCAGAATTGTCCTCAGAAATATGAAAGGAAAGAATTCAGTGGCAACATGATAGAGCTCATAAATTTGAGAATATGAATATTAACCAAAGAAGGATCATTAATGAAAAACTAACGTACAGTGCAAGCTGTGCATAACATTATTCATCAGATCAGATATTTTTAAACTCAATCATCCAACCACAATATTTGATATGCCTCCTGATAGCATATCTCCTTAAACCCAGCAGGGGGATGGATTTTTATGTATGATTGGGAATCAAACATGACTCAAGAACTCATAAAACACTAGCATATCAATGAAAGCCCCTTTGTTACAGAAAAGGGAAAGGAAAAAACAGAGAGAGAAAAAATCAAAGACCATAAAACTAACAAAACAGCTTTCCAGACCCAAACTATCTCTAATGACTCCCTTTCCTCATCAAACTTCCACAAAATTTCAAGAGAGTACTATTTCAAAGTCCATCCCTATAATCCCTAATCCTATATTCTATTGATTAGACACACTCATCGAGCATAAAAATTTTAACAGTGTACAAACTTAATTATACTTACTCTAAACTTATCGTGGACAATAAATGAAGCAAAGGCACCTCATACCCATCTAAAAAGTCATATTTTCAGAACTTCTATGTCACAAGGAAAAAAAATTCTGATGGTGAGATTAGATAGAAATGTTGCTGTGCCAATACAACTAAAAAGTTGGACATTCTGGACAACAAAATTAAAATACTGACAAAAAGATTTGTACACAAGAATCAACGAACCCACTCAGACCTCTCATATTAAGACAAAAAAGTAATCTTTCTCTTTTATTATTAATGCCACAACAGTAATAAAACAAGCTTTTCAGCAAGAGATAGCTAAGAAAAACATGTTTTCTTGTACCAAGGAGCCATCAGCATCAAGCTGAAATACAATATCACTTGGCAGACTCATTATGTACAAAGCTCACTGACTGCACAAACAACTAATTAATTTGATACATCTATGATTAGACTGTTTCATACCTGTCGAAGAGCAGATCTCTGGTTTAATGCATACAAAGTGTCCTGCTCATCAGAACCATTTTCTTGTGCTATATATATTGGAGGAACAGTGCTTCTACTAGCCAAGTCAAATGAATTGAGAGTGTCTTCATAACCATAGTGTATCAAGTAGGAACGCACAAGTCTGCTCACAATATACAAATGAATTACTAACTCAAATAAAGGAAAGAACAACAATTGCAACAATGAGAAAAAAAAAATTTATTATTTCTTTAATCCTAAACCAGTTGGTATGATTTTTACATTATATGAATGAATAGGAAGCTCAGCCTCAAAGCGGAAATCTGTCAGTCTCAGCTTCAAAATTGAGGCAGTGACACTTCTTGCTAGTGAAGAGACCTTAATGAGATCCCAATAACAGAAGTCTTATGATCAAAGCTTAGGAACTGTTAATATAGAAACTTTTGATCACATATGAGCTGAGGAACTTCTCAACCAGGATATTGTTCCTCCTCATGATCAATGTCCTAGCCATCCAGCTCCCACACACTGTTGTTTACCACCTCTAAGGGCCCAAGTCCCACCCTCCACCATCTGCCGACATCATGTTTCTACAATTGTGGCTTCTGACCCAAATGCTTCTCATCAGGCATAGTTCATTAATTCTAATAGACACCAAAGTCCTGTCTTCTCTCCCTCAACCTTGTTCCTTTCACATACATACATGTGACCCTTGTTCCATATCATGTTTCTACCACTGTACCTTCCATCTAAAATGTTTCTCGGCATGTGTACTTCATTAATTTTAAAAAGAAACCAAAGCTATGCCTTCACTTTCACAACCATGTTCCTTTCATGCATGAACTATACATACGAGGCCAATTCCACATAACAATTCGTCACATCTGCAAAAATCTTGTTGATGATATTTTATTAACTGGCCTGGGATTCTATTACAACCATCATGCTTCAGAATAAAAGTGATAAACTTCAATAATTTGAGATTAAGGTTAATTGGTTGAAGCATGTATAAGAAGGAAAAATAGAAAATAGCACTCCTGATAATGGCTCACAAAGAAAGAACTGCTTGTCTTGATCCAAGGTTTTCCCTTCTAGCTAATTTCCATGTCTATGTATCAAGATAAAAATGATTAACAACTCTAAACAAATAACTTGCCCACATGGTCTACTATCGAAAAGCAACAAATGGCTCACTTTAAAGAGACTCAAATCCAGTCTGAACTCACCCATAACTGACATTTGGGGGCAAGGATATCCTCTCAATTGTTGTCTGCTGTTTCATACTTTCCTGTGATTCATATTCCTAATTGGAAAATTAACAGTGCAAAGGGCAATATTAATAACAGATAACCACAAAAAAGTGTTGCCAAAAATCAGATAAATTTTTCACCTTGGTTTTAGATAAATGAATATGACCATCAACAATAAGTAAAAAGAGAACATTAAGTTATCGATGTAACATAAAATCTTGCCTTAAGATCAAATGCAAATTGTTTCTGCCCAAAGTTGACCTCAACCCTGCCAGAATGAAAGTGAATGCAGCATGAAGAAACAGAGACTTATGAAACTGAAACTTACACAGATGCAAACTCCTAAGAACAATAATGGTGTGGTGGATAAATATATACCTAACAATGTTGACAGCAAAAATTTAATGACAGGTTAATATATCCAACCAAAATGAGGTGCAAGTACAATCAAGTTTTGCTAATAAAACAAATTACATGTCAGATGCTACATCTGCAATATTTAAAACTTTGCACAACAATTGACAATCAAACTCCTCTAATAAATTATATAAACATCATAAAGATTTGAAAGCAGAACCACTTACTCCTCATTTTGGCTGTGAACAGCAACCGTAGGGAATAAGGAACATTTAATGTCCTTGCAAACTGTCCCAACTATCGCTCCATTTTTACTGACATCAGCATAAAGAGAACATGTGATAATGCAGAATTTCAGAAGTAATAATGAGTTTTCAAAATTACACTGAACTCATGCAAAAATAATTTAACACCACCATTATGTGTACTAAGCAAGGTGGACAACTTTCTTACGTGAAAAAGAATTCCTGTGAAGCATAGTTAATTCCAGCACCAATTGTATCCTTAGCTGTAAAGGTTGGACCAAAAGGGTCTCCCTTTCCTTGCCCACGATAGATATGTCCATCGTCCCCATGATAACCGCAACTGTTTGCTTCCCACCTGCCAGAGGATTACACTGAAACTAACGTACCTTTTTCCCCATCTAGTTCACTAAATACAAAGGATAAATTATTGCCCACAAATTACGGACATGAATAGACAATTAATCAATACAGCATTATTGATTTACTTTCAGCTTCCCTAATTTTAAGGACGAATTAGAACTTTCTAGCAACCAAAGCACACTGGCTTCCACTTGAAGTTTTCTGCATTCAGCCAGACAAGGAAAAGAAGCTATTGATACAAAGTTTCTTATTTCAATTTTGTTCTCAATTCTTCCATGAACCAAATGAACACCAACCACATATATCTTGAAGTTTTCCACTAACCAGATGGTAATTTGTTATGATCCTAATTGCAAGGTGTAGGACTCGAGTCCCACGCCAGAAATAAAATGTTCTCTTGTGGGACTTATACAAGCTTGGCTCTCCCACGTCAATAGCTAGCTTTTAGTGTGTGGTTCTCCTACGATTCATATCATAATCAAATTCATCACTTCGTGCAAACAATTAATCAGAAAAATTGCATTCCTTTTTATTCCTTTTCTTTACCCCAGTTTTCCAAGTAAAACCGATTTCCCTCGCCAAGAAAAATAAAAAAATCCTCCATTTACTTGAATTTCCTTTCATTTTCCTATAACTTCTATTCAACCAGGTAAAATAAAATAAAATCACTAAATAGAGTTGCTCAAAATTAAACCAAAAAAAAAAAGAAGAAGAAGAAGAAGAGGAATTACCCTGGCTGCCTCCGCATTTTGAAGCTCTCATTAGTGAATCCAATAGCAATCTTGCCTTTAGCCCCAGCATTCTTCACATAAATCTCAAAGTAATACGCAAGCCTTTTTACCGGAGCCGGCTTGTTGGCTTGGACCACGCCAACATCGTGGCCGTGAAGGCTGACATCGGTGTACTTGATGGAAAGCTTATCGGGGGAGACTACAAGAAACCCTCCGGAGCTGTTAATGGTGTTGAGCCCCGTCGGCTCCTCCTCCCCGTCCTCCATCCCGGAAGGAGTCACCGACTCCGACAGGAAGCTCCGCCTCGACAGTTCAAGAAAGTAGGAGGCCGGATCTTTCCGATCAACGGAATTACTGGAACAGTTATCGCCAGTATTGCCGCTACAGTGGTTGTTATTGCCGGCACCCAATGTGTTGACGGCGGTGTTTGGCGCACTCATTTCAAAACCCTAGACGGTCGGTCTCGTCGTTTCTTACTGGTTCATTTGTTTGCATTCAAGAAAGAGATTAGAACTGAGGGATTCGGAGGGTATTCGTTTGCTTCAAGAAATGAATGAATGAATGAATGAATGAAGGAGGTGACCAACGTACTGTTTAATATGAAGATTGTATGATAGACGGTTTTCTTTCTTTCTTGATTCTTGATTCTTGATTCTTGAATTACCCAGACGGTAAGCAACCAAATTGATTCTTGCTTGGCCTCTTCTAGTTTTTACTTCTCATTTGTTTGCATTCAAGAAAGAGATAGAACTGGTAGGTATGTTTTGTTTTTTGTTTTTTGTTTTTTTTTGGGTCAATTTCTCTGCAATGGTCCACCATTCGAAATATTGGGCCCTAATGGGCCGAAGCCTTAATTGAATTGGGCTTACGCCTCTAGTTCCCCTGCCAACACTTTTTTATTATTATTGACAAAAAGAAGAAAAAGGAATATTCTCTCAGTCAACTCTGGGCTTTCTTAAAGGACAGAAAAATACGCTTCTCCCAAAAAGAAAAGGAGAGGAAAAAAGGGGGATGGGAAAATATGAGATATTTATATCAAGGAAGGCCCACCACAAGAACATTGGTCCCACCCCAATACCTGTTAAAAAAAAAAAAATGTTGAATTCCACCCATTCCCTCCAAGAGGGGGACGGTGGCTTTAATTGGGCTTTGTAATGTAGAAACACTACTATAATGTGATAGTTATTGAGGGGACTCCTAGAAAAAATAGTCAACCCCATACGAAGGAATGTGGAAGACCAGCAGAGAATTATGCAAGCAAATGTTGCGGAATACCGGTTGGTTAGTGCAGAATTAGATTAGACGTCAACAAATTCTCCGTCGGTCCAGGACTAAGGTTGCCTGTTGTTTATATCATGTGGCTGCTAAATTATATTTTATAGTTGGTAGCTCACAGTATTGACACTAAGAGCATGTTGGCTTGTATCAGTGGTGAAGTCAAAATAACTTTTTAAAAGGAACAAAATTTTAAGAGCGAGATTAAAACAAAACTATTAAGCATGACTTCAAAAAATAAAATTAAAAAATTAAAAAATTTCTTTATCATTCAATTAAATGATAATCTAATTATAATTTACATAAAACATCTAGTGGGGTGGTGGGGAGGGGGCGGGGGATCACCTCCTCAAACAGTATTAAAAACAAAAGAAAATTGAATAATTTATTCTGGAATCTTCTTTTGTTGAAGTCACCATCTGTTGGGTAAAGTGTTATATCATCAGAAAAATGGAGCCAAAAGCAGAGAGAGTACATGACATGGCCTATTGCATGCCAGTATTGATGCCACAAACAGAAATACAAAACAGAAATAAGCAAACACATGCATCTAAAAGGACCTTTCTCTATTATTATGTTCCAAATTGAACATATCCGTTATGCATTTTACTTATCATTTTGTTAATCTTACTAATAAAATAATCTTAAATGCAAGAATTTTTGATCTTTTTATTTCACCATCTTCCCATTCATGGTGTTAAAGTGAGCATGCTTATTATTTTATTTACGTAACATTTAATTTGCTATTATTTTGTAAATTTCATTGTCACTTTACTGTCCAAGTGCTCACACATGGCCAGCCCAAGTTGGAGCCACCATGTCCTTCCGCCATCCATCATTAATTCAAGGAAATTGGTGAAAAAGCAATAACTAGAGACCCCAGCAGAAATAAAAATCATTGAGTTTTGTTAAGACTTTCGTTTCAAGCGATGGAGCTCTCTCTCTCTCTCTCTCTCTCTCTCTCGGCTCTTATCCTCATTTCACTGACTAATATCTACATAGTCAAACAGGTAATTAGTAGTGTTAGCGATGGAAAAAAGATTATTGGATGGCTAAAACTAAGCTATAATTAAACCAAAACAAATCATAGTCTTCATCATATAAATTGTTGAAGTTTAATATATTATCTATTTTGAATTTCACTCTACAATTTAAATTCAAATTATACAATTTCTTCACATAAATATTTTAATTAAAGAAAATTGTAATGATAAGCACATTTGTATGTAAAATCTCACGTCGCCAAATCTCTTCCACAAGCAGAATTCATTATGCAATACTATTTTGTTAACTTATCAAGAAATTTAGGCAACTAATTGCCAATTTTTTTGGTTGGAAACAGCGACACCTAACTTTATATAACCTAAAAGAGATTTATAATTTTATCTTTTTTTTTTTTTTAAAAAAAAAGAGTCAAATTATATGTAAACAAAAATAAAAAAATTAAGTGAAAACTAATTAAAAATGTATAATTAAATATCATAAGTTTATTTTATATATATATAACAAGCATTTTATCTAAATTATGAAAATATGTTTAGCAAACCACCGAGGCATCACCGTCCATAGGGACGTTAAAGAACCAATGCAGAGGAGCGTCCATCTTTACGCTTTTTCAGCTTTTATTTACTCCAACGCAACTTCCTTTTTTTGGCTTATGAGTCTTTTCCCCCCCCCCCCCCCAAAATTCTTTGCCTCTGACTGCAAGAATTTCTTTGACTAATGGCTGATTATATAATGTATAAATCTTTATTTATTTGTTAATTAGAATGTCTTCGGAACATGGTGGCTAGCTATCCTCTTTACAAGTTTAATATTTATTGGCTCCAACTAACCTAATAAATGCACTCGGTGGGCCATTCAAGTTAAAAACACATTTACGCCGACGTCTTTTCAGAATGGCCCCATCAACCCAGTTACAATTTTCGAGTACTTTTAATTGAAGGAACCATGAACAAAGTGGAGGACTCGGGGATTGCTAAGTATCAAACGAGTATATTCATGTTTCAAAAGAAGGTGGTGCGGTTTGTTTCCTGACTCGCAGGTGGGAGAGGTTGACAAGTATGCCTAATATTCTAACATGCAAAAAGGGGGTGACAAATTTAACTGATTGGAATTGGAATGCAAGAAGAGAATCAATCTGCTTTTGCTGGGTAAGAGTAAGGACTTATGAAATTGCTGACTTTTGGGCGATATGCCAGACGACAACCTCCACACACAACAGTGGTACTAATAATGCATCTGCCTAATTTGCTTGAAAAGGAGAGAGCTTGCTGTATTAGAAAGGCGTAGATTGCTTTTGAAACGATTATTAAAAAAAAAAAAAAGGGTTAACTTTATAGGTTTCATCAATTGTAAGTGGTCACTTTCAAACACACAATTAATTTGCTATTCTTGATTCTTTTTTCCCTTCCTACCTAAGGCATCATCTATTCCAAAATCAAAACCGCACAATAAGTGGCAAAATGCAAACCGACAACCAAATTACAATCCCAACCCCATCTCTCTCAAACACACACACACACACACGCACAACCCCTTCCTATATCATCAAAGAAAGATGACTTAGGGGGCCACTTCGCCAAAACGTCAATGTCTTTCTTGCACATGTTTTCTGTCTTCATGCTACAAAATGACCAAATCGTGCCCCTGTCACTGTTCTCTCTACCTCTCTTTCTCTCCCTTTCCTACCACCATTCCTGTCATCATCTTCTTCAATCCTACTCTTCCACTACCCACCGCCTCTTTTCCTTTCGTTTTAGTTATCGAACAAAAAATATAGCATAGCTTATTCAATGCTAACGCAATTACCAACTAACCCACCATGACTAAACTGGTAGTAGAAGTAGTCGTCGCAAGTGACCTTATGCCCAAAGATGGCCAAGGCTCAGCCAGTCCCTTCGTGGAAGTGGAATTCGATGAGCAACGGCAAAGGACTCAAACCAAGCATAAAGACCTCAATCCTTACTGGAACGAGAAGCTTGTTTTCAATGTAAACAACCCGAGAGATCTACCCAGTAAGACCATTGACGTTGTTGTATATACTGATCAGAAAGGGGGTCATCATAAGAAATTTCTCGGCCGCGTTAGAATCTCGGGTGTTGTTGTACCCTTCTCTGAGTCTGAGGCGAACGTCGTGAGATATCCGCTGGACAAGCGTGGCCTGTTTTCGAATATCAAAGGTGATCTAGCACTCAAGATTTACGCGGTTCATGGTGGCAACGACTATTCTGCTGCTCCTCCTCCTCCACCAAAAGCTGACAGGGTTGAAACTGAAGCAACTCCGTTTGGACAAGAATTCGACACCAACAAGCTTGATCTAGAGGAAGATGTAATGGTTGATGAGAAGATGAGGAAGAAGGAGAACAAGAAGAAAACCAATAAGGAAAATGATGTTAGGACTTTTCACTCTATAGGGACTGCAGCTGGTGGTCCTGCTGCTCCACCTCCGATGTCTGGTGGGTTCGGATTCGAGAGTCACCTTATGAGGGAAAAGGCACCGGTGGTCGAGCCAAGAACTGATTTTGCTCGAGCTGGGCCGCCGAATGTAATGCACATGAATTTCCCCAGGGACAATCCGGAGTTCCGGTTGGTGGAAACTAGCCCTCCAGTGGCCGCACGTCTGCGATACAGAGGAGGAGACAAGACGGCGAGCACCTATGATTTAGTGGAGCAGATGCACTTCCTGTACGTGACTGTTGTCAAGGCCAGAGATCTTCCGGTGAAGGATGTTTCTGGGAGTCTCGATCCGTATGTTGAAGTCAAGCTTGGGAACTATAAAGGCAGGACTAAACACTTGGAGAAGAATCGAAACCCAGTCTGGAACCAGATTTTTGCCTTCTCCAAGGAAAGAGTGCAGTCCAATGTGCTTGAAGTTACTGTGAAAGATAAGGATTTTGTCAAGGATGATTTTGTGGGCAGCGTTTTTTTTGATCTATTAGAAGTTCCTCTTAGGGTGCCACCGGATAGTCCATTGGCTCCTCAGTGGTATAAGTTGGAGGACCGGAGAGGGTACAAGGCTGCAGGGGAAATTATGCTTGCAGTTTGGATGGGAACACAAGCTGATGAATCTTTTCCTGAGGCATGGCACAGTGATGCTCATGACATCAGTCACACAAACCTTGCTACTACGCGATCCAAGGTATACTTTTCACCGAAATTGTATTACCTTCGAGTTCAAGTCATAGAAGCTCAAGACCTTGTCCCCTCCGACAGGGGACGAGTACCAGATGTATATGTGAAGGTTCAGCTTGGGCTTCAGGGGAGGGTCACTAGGCCTTCACCCGTGAGAACCATCAATCCAGTTTGGAAGGAGGAGCTTATGTTTGTTGCATCCGAGCCTTTTGAGGATCGTATAATAGTATCAGTGGAGGATAGAATTGGTCCGGGCAGGGATGAGATAATGGGAAGGGCAATTGTACCAGTCAGAGATGTCCCACCAAGGCTTGAGACTGCTAAGCTCCCGGATCCACGCTGGCATAATCTTCACAAGCCATCAGTGGCAGAGCAGGAGGGTGACAAAAGGAAGGAGAAATTCTCAAGCAAGATCCTGCTTGGTATGTGTTTAGAGGCTGGTTATCATGTTCTTGATGAGTCAACACATTTTAGCAGTGATCTTCAGCCATCATCCAAGCACCTGAGGAAGGGAAGCATTGGAATTCTTGAGCTGGGGGTTCTGAGTGCGCGAAATTTGGTGCCCATGAAGAGCAAGGAAGGAAGGTCTACTGATGCATATTGTGTAGCAAAATATGGTAACAAATGGGTTCGAACCAGAACACTTCTAGATACCCTCAATCCCCGTTGGAATGAGCAGTACACTTGGGAAGTTTATGATCCCTGCACTGTGATCACGATTGTTGTCTTTGACAATTGGCACATCAATGGAAGCAAGGAAGATGCTAGAGACCAGAAAATTGGCAAGGTAAGAATTCGGCTTTCTACTTTAGAAATGGACCGTATTTATACACATTACTATCCACTGCTAGCTCTTCAAACCTCTGGATTAAAGAAGCACGGGGAACTTCAATTAGCATTACGATTCACCTGTACAGCCTGGGTTAATATGGTCACTCAATATGGCAAGCCATTGCTTCCCAAGATGCATTATGTGCAACCAATTCCTGTAAGACATATCGATTGGCTTCGCCACCAAGCAATGCAGATAGTAGCAGTAAGGCTTTCAAGAGCTGAACCACCTCTCAGGCGCGAAACTGTGGAGTACATGTTGGATGTGGATTACCATATGTTTAGTTTGAGGAGAAGCAAAGCCAATTTCCAGCGCATCCTGTCGGTTCTTTCTGGGATTACAGCTGTCTGTAAATGGTTTAATGACATCTGCTACTGGAGAAACCCAATAACAACATGCCTTGTCCACGTACTGTTCTTGATACTGGTTTGCTACCCTGAGTTGATACTGCCAACTATTTTCCTCTACCTATTTGTGATTGGTATGTGGAATTACCGGTTTAGGCCAAGGAATCCTCCTCACATGGATACTCGACTTTCACAAGCTGACTATGCACATCCAGATGAACTTGACGAGGAATTCGACCCCTTTCCAACATTACGGCAACCAGATATAGTGAGAATGAGGTATGATAGGCTGAGAATTGTGGCAGGCAAGGTGCAGACGGTGATTGGAGATTTGGCAAGCCAAGGGGAAAGAGCTCAGGCAATATTGAGGTGGCGGGATCCAAGGGCAACAGCCATCTTCATCCTTTTTTCATTGATCACAGCCGTGTTTATCTACATTACTCCATTCCAGGTAGTAGCAGTGATTTATGGGCTCTACCTGCTGCGACATCCCAGGTTCAGAAGAAAGTTGCCTTCCGCCCCTGTCAACTTCTTCAAGAGATTACCACCCAAATCAGATATGCTAATCTGAATTGGAAACTGTTGTTGCCGTTTTAATATAATCATCTGCTTCTTTTTTTATTATTATTATTATTGTCAAGGAAAGGTACTTCAGCCAATAAATCCAGCTATACTATTGTGCCAAAAGAGTGAATGTAATCAGTGCTCTCTTTTTCGCTGCCACCCCACCTCGCACGAGAGTCTAAACTCCACTAGAGAGTTAATTAGGCATATCCAACCTTCATTCCAACCCATATGTAAACCCAACTATTCTTTTTGGCTCTTTGTTCCATATTTTATGGTATTGATAACCAATCAATCAATAAGACTTTGATGATCTATTACGGTTCATTGCCTAATATCTGCTATGAAGCCACCACCGACTTGGCTGCAGGCTTGCAGCACCTGTAGTTGGAATAATCAATGTTGAACTAGCAGGCGGAAAACTGAAAGTAGTAAGCAAAATAAGCACTCCAGGTATTTATGAAAGAAAAAAAAGGCAGGCCAGGTGAAGGATAATGTGTGCATTAAAAGATTGCATGATGATTGAGGCATAGCTACATCATTACACTTCAATGATTGTTAACAGGAAACCCGTCACTTGAGTAAAGCCACACACAAAAAAAGAAAACAAAACTCAAGTAGATTACAAAAACGTCATTGTGGATTATATACACCAACTGCAACGAGTCTTAACGAAGCAAGAATTGTCAGTAGCTGACAAGCAGGAGAGTTCTATCAACAACACCCCGCTCAGCCAGGGTACCTCCAGCCCACTCTTGCTCATCTGATCCCAGAGCAATCCCATTTTCCACCTTTTCTTTCGAGATGACCATCCAATCGCATTTCTTCCATTTCAATCTTGTGGCAACATCTCATTACATGAAACTGCACTTTCTGGCCTGCAGCTCTTTGTTCCACAATCGCAATGCCCCAGCTCTGGTGGAACATGGTTAATTTTTGAACATTAAATATTAGATATCAAAAAAATCTAATAAGATTATTCGATTCTGTTAATTTCAAACAAAATTTTGGCACATTGATCACCTCTGAAATTAACTCTTTTGTGGAAGGGATTTTTACTCTACCCCGACCCTCGTGATACCCATAAAAAAAATATGTGTGAATAATAATAAAATGGATTGTCAGAGCTGACCCTGATAAGGCCCGCACCAAACCCTTGTTGAGCAGGACCCTGTGCACAGAGATTCGCAACTCGTTCCGGTTATAGTGCAACCGACCGATCCGATTTACTTGCCGTTTCATGTTTATCTGTTTAAAACTGGCATTTAACCAACTTAGTACCCGTTTAAAAATCGAACTTAATTATGTAAAAAAAATAAAATCAATTAACAACTCTTGAAATACCATCGTCTCCTTTAAATATGTTATGCAATTTTTATATATTTGGGGGCAGGTATTATGTAATTTAAAAACGTTAAAATTAAATTAAGGCCGATCCACTAATTCTGTAAAAATAAATAAAAAAAAGAAAATTAACCCCATAATTTTAACCGCTGTATTTACGCAAATTTTAAAATCATTAGGTAATTGCAGTCCAAAGCATGCCCCTCGGATTTGAGCACCACGTAAATCAAACAAGTAGGACACCACGTGGTGTAAATAGACACGTGTCAATCACAGAACAAGATTTGATCGAAAATAAACCTAATCCCCCGCAAAAGCCCCCGGTTCAGAAGCGAATCCTGAAAAGTAACTGAAAGTTGAAACAAACGAACACTGTGTCTGTGGAGAATTTCAGAGAACAAGACAGAAAGAAAGAGAGGAGATGATGAATGTTTTGGCTCTGTGTCTTGCATTTACTTCGCTGTTCGCTGCAGAGATATTGTCTCCAAACCCTGAAAAATCACTCAACCAGAGGGAGGATGTGATAGTGAAAGAAGGGCATAGGATTATAGTGGTGGAAACATACGACGAGGATGGCCAGCACAACACCAAAGTCTCGATCTCTCCCGAACTGCAGCAACAGCAACAGCAAGAACAAGAAGCCACTGTTTCCGCCGCAGGCGGGCTTGTCTACGGCGTGAAAGAAAAGGTGAAAGAAGCGGCCCGAGAAGTCGAACGCAATGGCGAGAGACGCGCTACTCCCGGAGAGCTTATATGCAAGGCGTTTGGAAAATGCAAGCGCAAGATTGCATCGGTTACCGGTAAAGCTAAAGACAAGGTGAGCGAGAAGGCGCACGAATCGGCGGGGCAGCAGAAAGAGATGGCAGGGGAGGCTGAGGAGAAAGTGGAAGGTGCCTACGAGAAGGCTAAGGAGTCTGCGGCTGAGAAGGTCCATGATGTGAAACAAGCGGCGGAGGAGGCTTACGCGAGAGCCAAGGAGTCTGCGGCCCAGCAAGCCCGCGATGTCAAAGAAAGCGCAAGACGTAAGACCCAAGATACAGCGAAATTGGCGAAAGATATGAAGAAAACAATGGAGAAGGACGTCGTTGGAAATTTATCCAAGAAAGTGGAGCACGCGAGAGAACAGGTAGCCGAGAAAGCAAAAGAAGCAAAGGTGAAAACAGGTTACGCAAAAGAAAGGGTAGGGAGGTCTGTCAGTGGCGCAGCTAGGTACGTGGCTTCATCTGAGGTAATGAATTCTTTGATGGGTGTGACCAATTTGTTGGGTTTTGCCACCGCTTATGGGATGTGCGTGTGGGTAACGTTCGTGTCGAGCTATGTTTTAGCGGGCTCTCTGCCAAGGCAGCAGTTTGCTTTGGTGCAGAGCAAGATGTACCCTGTTTATTTCAAAGCAATGGCGTTTTGTATTGGGTTGACTCTGTTGGCGCATCTGGGGGGCAAAGGAAAGTTGATATTCACCAGCCCTGATGAGATTTTTCAGGGTTACAATCTAATGGTATCGATTTTTATGGTTTTGTTCAATGCTTTGTACTTGGAGCCCTTAGCCACCCAGGTAACTTCTGCTTTGTCCCAATGTCTACATTTATCCGAACGCGCCTACTTTCTCCGCCTTAGTTTGTTTCCTTTGTTTCAAACGATGGCAGGTGATGTTCGAGAGGATGAAGAGTGAAAAGGAGGAAGGCAGAGGAAGAGAGAGCCTAGCCACAGAATCTGAAAAGGCCGGTGAACGGCAACCAGCCATCTACACTACAGGTGCAGGAGGCACAAGCACGACCAGAGAAGAAGCTCCGGCAATGTCTCGGGAATCAAGAGAGAGAGAGGAAGCCATGTCAAAGATAGTCAGATTGAGTGGGAGGCTGAAGATGCTGAATACTTATTCATCTTTGCTCAACATAATGACCCTTATGGCTCTTACTTGGCACCTGGTCTACCTAGGCCAGGGCCTGCATATCACTTGCTAAATGTAATGGCTTAGGAGTCCTCCTGGTGTATTGATTTCTGGTTTTCTTGGTGGTAGCTAGGATGAGGTTTGTAAATGTTGTGTTTATATGGAGTGAAAGATGTGTGGAATTGGGAGGAACGCCCAAGTCTCGTTTAATTAACAAACATGCTTCACGATTCATATGCTAACAAGCACTCCCTTGCAAAGTTCGCTACTCAAGCTGCGGAGTACGGGCCTTTTTCAAAAGTTTTAGAGTTTTGACTCAATTTTTTGACCGTTACACTGCCTGATATAAAATGCACAGATATCTCACGGGTTGACAGTTTCTCAATTTATTTATTTTTATGATTTTAAGTGTAACTCAGATCTTCTTTTCTAGCCAGCAAAACGCTAAGTACAATTATCAGCAACACACAAAAGCAGGGCTATGCAACAGCCAGAAATATATTGGTACAATGGAAAGAGATTTTTATTGATTCAATAGCTTTGACAGGCATGTTTTATTTAACAAAATGCATATTTCTAAATATATAATAGAATTGGGAAAGGAAGACAAAAACATGGATACAGGAGCTTAGTGATCACTAACCATCTCATGTACACTAATTAATCTATGTTGCATTTACACCATAGATACCCATTGAACATGGGAGAGCAGAAACTTCCCCAGACAGAAACTTCCCCAGATACAGCAGGTAAGCCACAGGTACGGAGTTGAAGTATAACTCCTCACAACAAGCCTTAACCTACATAGTGCAGAATAGTGCAATACAATGACATAAATCAGGTAATTAAATGATGATCATCCGAAATCCAATGAAAATATAATGGATCTTCAATAAAAGCTCCACTGTTTACTGATTGGTAGTAAATAATGGTTGCGGAGGCACTACCTTCATCTAATGTTCTTTAGCCATGCACTTACATTGCCTTTGATGCTCTGTGAGTTCCTGCAATTCCAACAAGCAAATATTGTGTCATCAGTTCAGTTTGTTTACCAATATTATTTACAAATGGTAATAGCTCCTTTGACACTCCAACGGCCCACCAAAAGAAAAAAAGGCGAATTTGCAATCTTTTGATCACAGGGAACCACAACAAAGGAATAAGATTAGAGTTCATCTTTCCACCAACACTTCAGAAACCAAGCGAAGCTATTCTATATGGATCAAAGCAGGGAGTACCTGTATCTGCCTTTGAAGAAATTTGACGTAGACTACTGCCTCCTCTAACATGTCAGCAGTGTTTGTTTGCTGTAAATAAAGAACGTGCAACATGAAGTCAAAGGAAAAAAAAAAAAAAAATTCTGCTGTGTTTGATTGCATTAATGACCAAGGTTATACATGTTAAAGTTCACATTGAAAATAACAAGAGGTCCATACAAGGTATAAAATTGCCTGCATGTAAATAGACAGGCTTGATACAAAGATAAACAACCATAAAGTTCACTTTTGTTAACTCTTATTTAACAACAAAGCTAGTGCAATTAAAAATGATGCAATCAAATGCTGGGAGCTAACCAATATTATTTTTCAATTAATAAACTTAAAATGTTAAAGAAAGGGTCAGCTCAAACTGTGGCTCAACCTTGACAAGTGGGACACACATACTGTAAAGGAACAAAGTGAAAAGCAATTAGTTCCTGCTCTTCTTCTTAATGTCCCTCGCAACAGTGATAAGTGGAACAAACATTCACTGTCAAGGAAAGTAGGGGGCGAGACAAAGGATTTTCTATCAAAGTGGGTCAGCACCAGGTGCATACGCTAAGTCCTTGGATGAATTGACATGGTATATTCTGGACTATGTCCTAGGTTTTAGAAACTACATGACATAATTCAGTTCTTGTTTCCACATGAAATGGCACGACAAATGACTTGCTAAAGTCTAACGTAAGACAACTGAGGTTCAACGCTCCCTTACATCTAAATTATCCAATATGCTATATGCCATTAGTATAGATAAGAAAACATCTTCTATTTGAAAATTCTTATGAATGAAACCATTACCTTCTTCATGTTTGGAACAAGCTCCTGAAGCTTCCTTATGCGATCACTGATTTTAGTTCTCCGAACCTTTAACTCGGCAAAAAAAATTATATATATATATATATATATATATATTCAGGACTAATGACAGAATTTTTTGCAGCTTATATAAAGGGTCCAAAATTTAGCAAGTTAACTGATATCTCACCCTCTCTGCAATGCTCCGAGGATGTGTAGCACAGCCACGCTTCGCACGAACCCTACATGGGACTGAATCCTCCAAAAGCTTGTCCATCTCCGAGTCGATTAAACTTGACACCGCACCTGGCAACTGCCCACTCTGCTCCACTTTCTAACGATTCAACAACCACAATAAGTTAATTGCTACCCGTACATAGATACATCTATATAAGCAATTCCCGATTCATGTAAAAAACAAAAGAAAAAAAGAAAAAAAGAGTTAAAATTCTCACCATTCCACACAGAGAATGTCGCAGAAAGACATACTTTCACAAAAAGAAAAAACATTTCAATAATCGCATTTTACCTCAAACGCAAGATACTTCCACGGGACATTACACCAAACTAACTAACGAAACACGGCAAAGGTACCATATTATTAGTTTGAACTTTGAAATTGGTGTGTTCGGTTCTTAGTTCTTACCAACTGGGTGGAAGGTTTAGCAGAGGAGTGCTGCAACTCAACCTCTCTAGCAGTTTTACCAGTGGGAGATACATCCATAAATTGCGAAATATATTCATAATTCGATGACATTCCAGAGGAAGAAAAGTACCCATCATCACCCCTAAGCCCAGAATTCCCAAGAAAATCAGCTGGAGAGCTGCTTTGCCTCTGAAAACCAGTCGGTTCAAAGAGACCCGCCTCGGCCGAGAGGACAGGGTTTCTACTCGAAGGTGCGTTGGAGACGAGTAACTGAGTTAAGTTCTGGCTTGGCTTTAATGGCTCCTCTCCTTCTCCTTCAAGGAGTTCTTCTAGCCAGGTGGCTGGAGCTGAACGGAACCGGGTGAGCCCACCTCGACCCAGTTCACCGCTGCCACCAAAACCTTCTCCTCGTCCTCCGCCACCGGTAGAACCGTGTCTGCTGCTAGTAGGAATCGGTTTCATCTGTTTCTCAGTTACTGGTAAGTTTTGGTGCTCTGCTTTAATGGAGAAATAGATTGAATTCCATTTCCTTTTTTTTTTTTTTTTTTGCCTCCTTTTATTTATTATTATCGGTTGCTAGCCGGAAAACAATGAATGGTTTTTTCTTTTTCTTTTTCTTTTTTTTTTTTCCGGTTTATCGTATCTAAAAATTGTCGTTCTGTCAATTCGTGCAATGTGAAAGTGCGTGAAATTTGACCGTCAGATGCTGATAACATGATCATCAATCAATCGGCCGAACGTGTTGACTGCTGAACCGAAGAGAGAGGGGGCGCGTAAAGCGGTTTAGAATTAGGTAGGCGCAACGTCGTCGTTTCTTAGATTTTTTTACTGTAGCCCTGATCCAGAGAAAAAAAGGAAAAAAGAAAAAGCTTGTGCTCAACCGCAACTCAGGAGAGCGTTTACACACGCTCTATCGAAAAGTAACGTTGGCGGACCAAGGTCCTTTCCTTTTTGGGTGTCTGTAGACACTCCCGTATAGGAGAGCGTGGAGTCAATCGGAGAGAGATTGTGACTATTTGGTTTTCCCTTTTTTACTCTCTAGAAACTATGATTTACTTTTAATGGCAAATTTAAGGAAGGAGGGACCCACCTGTGGCGCAGGAATGAAAGAATTGGGCCGAGTGGGAATCTTTACTGCCTTTTCTCTCATTAAAAAAAATTAAATATATTCAAAAATATTAAATTTAAATAAATAGCATCTATTTATTTATTAAATATAAAATATCTTATATTATACTAATATTTTACTTGTAATTTAAAATATATTATATGTAATGTATAAATTAATTATATCTATCTGAATCGAGTATTTTTTTTTTAATACACGATTATTATTTTTTTATGGGAAATTTTTCTTTCTTTCTCAATCAAGCACTTTTTCTCTTTAACTTTAACTAACCCAATCATTGATGGGGGTACCTGTACAGAGGATAAGTAGGGGCAATGGCAAGTTTTCAACCTACCATATCTTTCTTTGGTGAGAAGCCATTAGTCTCCAATCCTTTTTGAAGTCGTAAACAAAAGTTTGGAGTGATCGTCAAAGATATTAGGCATGTGTGAAAAAGCTTGAATATTTTGGCGTAACACGGCGGTGAGATAGTCCAAATTATATGAGGTGCAAAAGAGTCTACTTTTTCTTTCACAACTCACAATGACTCTGAATAGGATTATGAATTTGGACGGTCAGTCCACGAACTCGGCCTCCTAAACCAACTTGCTGAAGAATTAGATCAAGTTGGAAATCCATAAAATTTGAAGTTAGGTTGACTTCCATTATTTTATTTGATATGTGAGAAAAAGTTTTTTTCTTAATTTTATAAGAATAACATAAATTTGTAGAATATAATTTAGTTCCTCCTTTTGTTTTTGTTTTTTTTTTATTATTTTTTTTTTCTGTTTGCTTGGTATGACAATTTCTACAAATAGAAAAATTTAACCAAGTACTCATGCTCTAAGAAAATACGCTTTTATAGTGGAATTAATAACACAAATGACATTTTGAATACAGTTCAGTTTAATTCAATTTGTTATACTACTTAAAGAAATAGAGAGTTCAATTCACTTGAAAAAAAATAAAAGAGAACATAACTGAATGCGAGATATTTTCGCAATTGGAGAGCTTGTAATGTACGACTAGAGGTAACCTATAAAACGACATTACGTTATGGGTAGTAAAGGCCGCAAAAACTAGAGGGTATCATCCTTTGTATCTTACCGCAGCTGGTCTGCCAAAAGTGGAAACTGCTGCAGCAGCCAAGTTATGCCCTTGATAGCGGCCTGCAATTTGTGGACAATCTCTCATATACTAAAATAAACAATGTCACTTTTAGCAGTACATTAAGCTTTTCCCGTTTTGTGGTTTTGACATTGGTAGACCAAGCTGAGAAAGTAGCAACAAAAAGGGATAGGAGCTATGTGAAGCCAAAAGGAAAAGAAAAACAGAACTATCGTTCTCAGTTACTCTAAACAACATTTTAAACTTCTGCATTTCACTTTTGCTATTAGGAAGAAAGCAGCAACAAAATTGTAACCTTGGCTGGGGTAAGGCCTCATGTCATCTACCCAAAGTTTGGGTAACCAAAATTAACTTGGAGAGATGGAAAAATATGAATGGTTACGAGGTGCAGAAAATTTCATAATTAAGAGTACTCTTGGAATTACACACACAAATACAGGCATGAACCTGCATGTGTATATAAATATATGTTAACTGGTTGCGAGCTTCTGTAAACATGTCCCATGTATGTGTTTGTGTAACCTAGTCACAATACGGAGTGTGATAGGTGCTCTACCGGTGAGAACACACTAATGTCAAAACTCACAGTCAATGACACTCTTGTTTTAGAACACTTGCATGCCTAATATAATTCAGATGCGCAAGAAATGAAAATTTCTGTTCCAATGATAGAATGAACAGTTAATATACATACCAAAGCTGCCGCCCCAGGCTTGATTGCAGGCTCAACGCTATCTCGTCCATAACTGTTTTCGAAAAACCCAGATGAATATCCCCAATGACAAACATGCCGTTTTTCACATAAGTAGATAAGTCTCACCGCTGAGTTTCTATTTCCCATCAAAATTCTATTTGAGAGCATTTTTCCCAGCATTTTCCAAATAATTTAGGCAGTGTAAAGATCAATGTTTGTTTTGAGATTTAATCTCATGAAGATGGCTCTGGATTCTAGAAGACTAAGCTAATTTCTGTCTGCATCTTTGTCCTCCGCCCACAATGTCAACCATGCTTCCTACCCCACGCCCAAAAGAACCAACCAGCCCCTCACACCGATGTAGAATAGTAGGCAAGGACATCACAGGAGTTGTCCTACGATTGCTAAATGCTCATGAAATAAAAAATGTTACACGAACTGCCACCAGAGTCAATATTCTTCATCTGTATGCTACAAGATTTATATTGAAATGGCTATAGTAATAGGTAATTAAAGAAAAAAAGAAAGCTGTCTTTGTGCATGAGTCTCTCATACTATAGAATCGGGTGACATTAAAGCAGCTTTAGTCCCCTTTGAAATTCTGTCTTCTTCAGAAACATGCTCACCCAATGAAGACAGTTAACTCAAGCCAAATCCTATGAAATATGATGCGTTGTGCCCAACCATATATAACATTTAAATAACACTCACTCTCTACTACATGATAATGCATCATTTACAAGACAAAGTCATCACTTACATTAATTGTCTCTTGCCGTCCACCACCTTCAGCCGATAAAAACTGCATCCTTTGCTAAACGGGAATGGCCTCCCTCTCCACTCTAGTGGAATGAGGAACCCAATTCATCAAGAACACCAAAAAAAAATCCGAGCAAGAGTCATTGTATATACGAGAGACGGCGGTGAGCTATAGAAATTGAAAAAAATAAAAAAATAAAATCAAAGAATATATAATTATAAACATACCTAAATGCCATGTCACTCCAACTACTGAGGAATCTTCATCAGATATATCATCAATAACAAATTGAAGATCTGTGCTGATCGAATCAGTGAACTTCTTGAAGAAGTCCAGCACTGCCTGCACAATTAGTGAAGTCACAGCCTTATTTCAGTGAGTTGCTGTTATTTCCATAACAGAAAGCGTTAGTTTCCTCTGGGATTCGTTTGTTTTCTTTCTTTCTTGTCTCTTGTTCCTTTTTCTGCACGAGCTTACTTCGGACTTGTCGGGCGCGATAGAAATTTCAAATAACCGACGAGTCGATTAGCCAGTATGAGAGAGAGAGTGTGTTAGTTGGGTACCTTGCGACCGACGAAGGGGCGGGGAAAGATAAGGTCCTCGTAGACGCAGTCATCGGAAATGAGGTTCTCCACGGAAGCGAGATCACGGCAGTTGATTGCTTCGTAGAAGCTCCTCACGATGTCCAGTGCAGATTGTACGCCATCATCAGCGTCAGCTTCTCCTGTTTGCAACGGGGCAACTGTGACCGTCTGATTCCGTTCTGGTGAGGAGGATGATGATGATGACGATGAGTCCGTGGTTGTGGTTCGTGGGGTCCATATCCTTCTTATATTCCTTGCACTGAGAAAGTTTTTGGCAGTTGTTAGCGGGTAATTGAGTGTTTTGTCGGAGAAACGAAGGGGAAGAGGCGTCGAAGAATGGGGAGATGATACGGTGGAGCAGATCAGCATGGTCGCTGATGATGTTTGGCGATATTAATTGGTTCACAGACTTGACACTACTCCTCAGAAGGTAAATTGGGAATTAAATGCTTGGGGATGGCTTATGTCACTGTTAATCTCATTCTGTCACCGATTGTGTGTCCAGTCCGAAGTCAACCGTTGCCAACAATGAATAAATGCAGCTTGCCCCACATCAGTCTGGTTTTTAGTTTTTTGAGTAATACCCCGCATCGTTCAAGTTGCTGCTAATTGTTCACCAAATCAGAAAAGTTTTGTATATTTATTACCTCACATTCAATGAATATATTTTAATCTTTGCAGGACCACTCTTCCTCTTCGCATATGGTTGAGGGTTACGGATATTCCTTCAAATTGGGGCCATGCCAACATATTTGCCACAAGATTTTGAATTTTAATATTGCCCATAGACTAAAAGTTATAGAAATTCCTAAAACATAAAGTACGCATGTCATGCCTTACATAGTTTAAATTTTATTGTAATTGACTATTTTTTTTTTCAATTTATTATTATGTCTCGACTTGCAGAAACATACTGGGGAAACTATTTTTTGTTTCTTTTAATATATACCAATCAACATCCTGTGTCATCCGCCATGACGTGCTGTTCTGGCTCATATAAATCCCAGCCCAACCGCAACTTGTATTCTTTATCCGTACAAGGGTATTGACATTGTTGAAGCCGTCATGATAGTTAGGATTTAGAGGAGTCATGCAACAATTAAGAAGAAAAATCATGTGACTGGAGAAAATGCCAGACTTTCGCCCATTGAATTCTACGGTAAATTAAATACGACTTGGAAAATGTAGACAGAGAAGAAGTCTGCTTGGCAAGCACAATAAAACGTTTCTGCAGATTACCTGGATCCCTGAAAGACATGAAAGGAGAAATTTTCCACTAGAAGACAACAACAAAGTAATGAATAAATACGCTCATTAATTATATACCTGCCAGGATTTGACATTGCTAAAGCTTCTTCGGCTCCTTTTTTTTTTTTTTTTTTTTTTTTTTTGGTACTTCGAAAAATAATTTAGGTAACACTTCCCTAATTGAAACAACGTGTTTTTCTTTCTTTCTTTTTGCTTTCGGGTACATGGCCTTTTATTGCGGAGCCAGACAAGCAACAACTCGGCTGATATTTCTGAGCCAGCCCAAGCGGTCTTAATTTCCGTCTGAAGTTGATGACCAAACTCATGAGACAATTGTTAAAATTCATATGTGATTTATTTTAAAATTTTATTTGATCATTTATTTTTTTATATTAGATAATTTATTAATATAGCATCAGAGTTTTTATAATTAAGAGCCCATAAATTCTAATTATATTTCTTTCATCCTTTTAATTTATTGTAAATTCATTCATGCACAAATTAAAAAAGAACTTATACTTTGTTTATTCTTGTAGTTTAATGAATTTGTATGGGATATATTGGAGTTTGATATGCATATTGTCATCACACTTCACCCACACACGAAGTTATTTCAAATAAAAGCCAATGAGATTAATTTCTTATGCTTTCGGTTGTATGTTTAGGAAGTTCAAGCATGATATGAGAATTGCTATTTTATTTTATTTAAGAAGCGTAAATAACAATATTCTCAGTTTCTTAAAGCAAGGGCAACAATGGACGAGGGCCCTTACAGTGTACCTAGTTGGTTTTTTTTTTTCCTTTTGTTTTTTGTGTGTGCTTTTTTAAGGGTTATGTGCACCGTACTTCCTTACATATGTCTTCAATTTTTATTTTTTTCAGATGAAGCGCAATTGTTATGACTATTTGATCACAAAACATGAATGATTTTTGTGGCCCAACACCGAACAAGAGCCCAGTCAGCGACATAAAAGTACTCGTCGGTAGCCAACACCGTACAAGACTCTTGTTACGTTTTCGGTTTTTGAGACCACGGAAATGGATCTCGTGTCCATTTTGTCGTTGGAATTGTCAATACCACTCGACCGAAAGGGCCATGGCTACGCTAACAAGAATTTATTTCCTTTTTTTTTTTTTTTTTTTTTTTGGGTCCAAACGCTAACAACATTATTGAAATCGTGTCTTAGCAACCAATTTTTAGGTCCTTTGCTCCTTTACGTTTTGCTTCCGTTATTGTCGACATCTATATTATGAATTGCGGAAAAATTCAGTGGTAATACATTGAAAATAACGTGTTAGGTGCGTTTGTGTGGATGTGTTATAATTTGGTGAAAAGTTTATTACACATATAACATATATTTTTAATTATTAGATAAATTGCACTTTTTTAATTATGTTGATAAATAATTAAATCTAGATAATTTTTTTTTCAAAATCAAAGAATCTTTTTTTTTAAGATAAAAATTAACTAATTAGTTTTGAAGAGTGTTTTAATAGATAATTTGTTTGGTTGAAACTACCTACTACCCTTGAAAAAGCATAAAATTTTCATAATTTTATATAATGAGTATTATTAGATAATAATATTTATTAACTAATATTATAGGCACAAAAGATGATAAAGTAATTTTATTTATTTATAAAATTAAATCAGATATAATTATTTTATATTTATTATTATTATTATTATTATTTTGGGTATTGCTATCTATTTTTTTAATGAACTTTTTGGATAACATAAAAGCAGTGCCTACTTTTTTTTTAAAAAAAAAGACAAAAGAAAATTTTGAGAAATAGCATTATTGGGAACAAAATATATTGTATTATAGAAAAAATTACTGTATTTTTAAAAATATGTTATATTTTTAAATTGAAAAAAAATAATAATCAATGAATATAACTGGACTGGCCTCTCCAATTCTACAAAGGAGGTAGAGAGGTCCATTACACTCTTTTACTTTACCACCGACCCGTATACGCGTACAATTCACCACCTCTACCACCCTCCTCCGCCGCTACAAAGGGCGGGCAACTCGATATTCAACACTGACACGTGTCGCGATAGGAGTAGAAAGAGAGGGAAATAAGAAAAAAAAAAAAGAAAAGAAAAGAAAAGAAAAGAAAAGAGGAAACGCTGTAAAAGAGATTAACACTAGAAGAGTATCTCCAACCGAAAGATCCAACCAAAAGAGAAAAACAGAAGGCCCAGAAGAAAAGGGGAGAGAAAAGAAAGAAAACAAAAGGCAAAAAGGAGGAAAAAGGAAAAGGCAGAGTGAGTGATTAAGGCTCTTCTTTATTTGAGAGGTGGAGGGGGGAGAGAGTCGGCGGCCCTTTTGTCTTCGCCGACCAATCATCATTTTTACTGCTACCCACCACCGCCACTACTCTTTTCCTCTCTCTTTCTTTTTCTCTAATAGAAAACGAAAACGTCTTTTCTTTTATGAATAATTTTCTCTATAGATAAAGCGAAAGAAAAGAAAGAGATCTTATAAAACCCTGTTACCCTCTTAATCTCAGTTTCTTGTTTCTTTTCTTCTTCTTCTTCCTCTTTTTTTTTTTAAAAAAAAAAAAATTTTTTGAAGATTTTTTTTAAAGATTTTTATTGTTTGAAGTTCACAGTATTACCACTGGTTCTTCCGCATCTAATATTTTTTTCGCAGATTCGGAAGATTCCACCGTTTTAATCTGTCCAATCTTAGGCTTTTCTTCAAGCCTTCTTATTGGATTTCTAATTTTTTTTTTTTAATTTTTTTAAACTGCTATTTTGTCCTTCTTGAGAAAAATACTGTGAAATTATGGAAGGAGCGGTGGAGCAACCGGCTGCTGTGGTTGAGAGCGTGGACGATGGCGGCGGAGATAAGGACAAGGAAAAGAAGAAGAATAGGCGCCGTTCCAGTCGGCGATCTAAGCAGAACTCTCTGAATTCAGGTACCGACAGATTGTTCGTGATGCTGACTACTTTGATCTTTTTTTCGGTATGTTTTTGCTTTACCTTTTTTTTTCTTGTTGATGTTTGGCGGGTTAAGAGGATGGGAATAGAATTTAGTTGACGAAAAGTAGAGATGGGTGGATTTGTGAGCTAACTGGAAACTGATATTCGCGGGTTTGGAAGTTTTGTGCTTTTGTTCTTTGTTTCTTTTTTTTTTTTTTTTTTTATGTTCTTGCTGTGTCCAATACCCCAAGGATCGTTAGGGTTTGCTTGGCTGCTGGGTAATTTTATATTCCTGTTCACGTCTGATCCGAGCAGACCTTGACATGGGTGGTTGTTTAACTAAATCGGAGTATGATTGGTTAATTTGATTGATCTATTGAGTTTGTTAGCATGGATTCAAAAGCTAAATTCCAGTTGTTTAATACCTCGATTGAATTAAATTATGAGATTGGTGTTTCCAATCCTAAGAATCTGAAATCTACATGTTGTGTGGTTGATTTATATTGTTTGCATCTGTTAATCTCTTTTCGTTGGAGGCTATGTGTTTGTTTTAATCAATCCTCATTTTAAGTGCCCATTTTTGACATTTTTGTCCTATTTTCTTTAATTTTTATCATCACGAGAGTAGCTTCCTGTTCAGCAAATGAAATATGTGGAGGTGGATTGCCTCAGACTCTTGGAAATGGTAGCAAAACAAAAAATTGTGCAGCATCTGTGAGCATTTTATCAAGGCAGCAAGAATTTGGTGTGAATGTCACAAATGATTGCAGGGAGGCTGCGGCATCAGATATCACATTTAGTTCAATGCCAACCATGCATCTTAATGAACAGGCTGAGCCCCTATTCCCATCTAATATAGCTGGACCAATCTTTTCAAACCCATTACGAGAACCAATTCCTACTGGAAATACCCATAGAGCATATACAGGTAAAGGTATGCATCCATTACACATGGACGGAAGTTCTTCAGAGAGTAAAAGTTTTGCTCCTCACTGGTCGAACGAAGCTGTTGAAGAGGCATTGAAGGTTAGTTGGACTGTCCCATGTGCATTGCATGCCCTGCAATTGATTTCTTCAACAAAACAACAAAATCTTGTTTTATATGATAATAAAACATCTGAATATTTGTCTTTCTTTATTCTGGATGAGACACTGGAGATTGTTCATGTTTGTGTTTATCCTTTTATTTTTATTTGACAGAAAGGAGATGCATTTAGAGCATTATTTCATGTAAATGCTCACAATAGACTTGAGGTGAGTATAAATTTTATGCTTATTTTGACTTGCTTCCAATTTTCTCAATTCTTTTAACTTGTTAAGTTATTGCTGGGCAATCTACATATGCTGTTTTGTATTTTTAGGCTTATTGTAAAATTGAAGGAGTGCCAACAGATATTCTTGTCAGTGGAATTGCTTCACAAAACAGAGCTGTAAGTGTGGAGTCTAGTTTCTCTTAGATTTATGTCATGATGTCATTATCAGTTGTTACATCTTGATCAACTGGTTGGGCAAAATAATTGTTTTATTTCTAAGGCCCAGTTGATTTAGTTAGCAAACCAATGATGATTTTGTACCACATATTAGATGGGTTAAATTTTTAGAAGTTTGAAATTATTTTTTTTCCCTCAAGGTGGAAGGAGATGTGGTGGTCATCAAGGTAGATCCTTTGCCTCTCTGGACCAAGATGAAAGGGTCAAACAGGCCATCGAACAACCTCTTCTTGGCCGAAGATGGTAGTTTATTCCCAGATGTCAATGAGAAAGCTGATAATAGGTACAAGTGCAAAAATACAGTGGAAGTGAATGATGAGTGTGCTGATTCCAGAAGTTTCTCATATTCCCAGAAAGAGTACCATGATGGTGATAATTCTTGTGTTGGCAAATCTTTTCTGGAACCTAATGAGTTAATGGGTTGTAATGTTGTTAAGGTGCAAAACCTTTGCACTGCAGATTCTTCAAATTTCATTTGGTCTATTGGACAGAAGGATGCTGCCAATAGTGTTGAGAGGTTGTGCACCATGCTTGGTTCATTTCCGTCAAAAAGGCCAACTGGCAGAGTTATGGCCATCACTGAAAGTTCTCCTCGTCGAAAAACTATAGTTGGTTTTCTTGATATTAAGCAATGGTTATACCACAGGCAGAGGTGTAAAAAAGATGCAAAAAAGAAGGATCTTTTGTCAATTTCTGACTTTGATTACATCCAACTGATGCCAACTGACCCAAGATTCCCAAAGATGATGGTTCTTGTTGAAGGCTTACCTGACTGTATCAAGAAAAGATTGGAGAATGGAGATGCCACAGTAGAGATGGAGCTGGTAGCTGCTCAAATTGTGGATTGGGCTGAAGACACTCCTCTTCCACGGGCTCATGTGTCACATAGTTTTGGACGGGGCTGCGAACTTGAGCCCCACATCAATGCAATTTTATATGAGAATGCAATTTGTTGTTCTGATTTTTCTCCTGAATCACTTGCCTGCCTGCCGCACGATGCTTGGGAGGTGCCACTGGAGGAGCTCCAAACTAGAAAAGATCTCAGAAGTTTATGTATATTTACTATTGACACTTCTACCACTACTGATTTAGATGATGCTCTCTCAGTTGAAAGGCTACCTGATGGAACTGTCAGAGTGGGCGTCCATATTACTGACGTGTCATATTTTGTTCTACCTGACACAGCCTTAGATGTGGAAGCTCAATTTCGTTCAACATCTGTCTATATGTTGCAACGCAAGTTATCAATGTTGCCTCCTCTACTTTCTGAGAATCTAGGTTCACTTAATCCTGGAGTAGATAGACTTGCATTCTCTATTTTCTGGGATTTGAATGGTGATTTGGATGTGATAGATCGATGGATTGGCCGCACTATAATACGATCTTGTTGCAAGTTGTCATATGAACATGCCCAGGGTATCATTGATGGTATATTTGATGAAGCAGCTTATAAATCACCTGGCAATGACCTTCCTCGTTTGCATGGCCATTTTGAATGGTCAGATATAATTAGATGCATCAAAACTCTCCATGAAATTTCAAAAACTTTAAGGGAGAAAAGATTTCAGGATGGGGCTCTACAGCTTGAAAGCTCAAAATTTGTTTTTTGGTTGGATGAAAATGGAATTCCATATGATGGCATGCTTGCTGAGCAGAGGGACTCCAATTTTCTTGTGGAGGAGTTCATGCTTTTAGCAAATAAGACTGCAGCTGAAATCATATCCAGAGCTTTTCCAGATACCGCATTACTGAGGAGGCATCCTGAGCCTGATATGCGGAAGCTGAGAGAATTTGAGGCTTTTTGTTGCAAGCATGGTCTGGAGATAGACACTTCTTCTTCTAGTCGCTTGCAGTGGTCTCTGGATTGCATCAGGGAAAAGCTTAAGGATGATAGTATGCTGTTCAGTATACTTATTTCCTATGCTACAAAGCCAATGCAATTAGCAGTGTACTTTTGTACTGGTGATTTGAAAGACAAGTCAAGTGATTGGGGCCATTATGCATTGGCTATTCCTCTTTACACACATTTCACTTCTCCATTGCGTAGATATCCTGATATTGTAGTGCATCGAACACTGGCTGCGGCTATTGAAGCAGAGAAGTTGTACATGAAAGGTAGGAGAATGTTACAGAAAGTGAGCTGTGAGGAAGAAGTGACAACATGCTTCACTGGTATCCACTTTGATAGAATTGCTGCAGAATCCTTGGAAGGCAGAGAATTATTAGTAGCTGCAGCAACCAAGTATAAGGTTCCTTGCTCAGAAATACTTGCGGATATTGCGTCTTTTTGCAATGGAAGAAATCTGGCTAGTGGGCATGTCAAGGATGCGTGTGATAGGCTCTACATGTGGGCTCTGTTGAAGAAGAGAGAGGTATATCTTCTCCTCCATTTACTTTGTTCAATTTGCTTTTGTTCTGTATGATAACGTGAAGCTGCTGTAATTGGTAGAAAGATTTGTGGTTCTGTCAGGTTCCTTGGTTCATTAGATGCTTATTTCTGTAGAACATTTAGGGAAATGGGAACTGTTTAGAAATGAAAGCTCATAATGCATGAGGAGGCATTTTTTGATGTCTAGTCAACATGTAGAAACTTAGGCGGTTCTGGTTTGTGATGTTTGGGAATTTCAAGGTCACCAACATTTAACTGTCATTTAGTTTTGGCAAGAGGTTATCTGAATGACTCTTTTTGCAGGTTATATTATCGGAAGCTAGAGTTTTGGGTATTGGGCCGAGATTTATGTCCGTTTATATTGGCAAACTAGCTGTAAGTTGCTTTCTGTACTTGTTTTCCCTTGTATTTTACTAGGTTTGTATTGATGTTTTTAATATGCTCATCCATGCATGCATGCTTTCAGGTTGAACGGAGAATATATTATGACGACGTCGAAAACTTGAAAGCTGAATGGCTTGAAGCTACATCAGCATTGGTGTTGAATTTTTGTGCTCATAAACGCTTGTCTAGGAGATCTGGTTCGGGTTACTACCGGGCACTTGAAGATGTGGCCTGGGTTGTAGACCCATATGACCTAGAGGAAACTGGCATGTTTGGAGAGAATGCCAAGGAGCCTGGTGCATCAGCTCCACACATAGATGTCATGTCCAGATCTACGATTGATCCAATGGTTTTCCCACTCACCATTCGTCTTCTTTCGACAATTCCGGTTGCACTTCATGCTGTTGGTGGGGATGATGGACCCATTGATATTGGGGTGAGGTTGTTAACAAGCTCATATTTTAGGTAAACAGTGTCAAATGAGCTTGTACTTGGAGATTGCGGGTCAAGTTTGTCAAAGTTGCAACTGAACAAACTCATAGAGATTTGTGGCGACAGAGCTTATTCAACGATTGCAGGAGCTTTGTTGTAGATAAAATCCTTACTGTATAGTTCAAATCGAGTCTTAGATGAAGAAGATTGGTTGGTGGTTATGTCGATGATGTATCGCGAGCTTGTCACGTCGTTAATACCTCAAAGATCTGGTGGCAAGGTGTAGATACCGGCAGGCTTTGTGGTTGTGGGTTTTAGTTTTAGTGACTGTTTTTTAACAGAAGATGCTTTGCGGAACTGACCCTTTGTTTTTGTGGGGCAGATCCATAACAATTTAGTGCTCCTATCGGGTGCTAAGGCACAGGAGCGTGAGCCAATTTAACTTCTAGTGCTGCCCAATAATTTTTTATTTTGGGTGGCCGGTGGTTCTTTTTCTACTTTTACCCTTTTGTTTATGTGTTCTGGAGTCGAGTTGGGCAAGCCGAATATTTATTTTTTCATGGAATAAATGGTTGAATTGCATAAAATGAAATTGGATGTTATAATTTTTCCTGTGCCTCTTTATCAAACTTTATTTACCTTTTACGTCTGGACTTATAAAAAGAGGTTGAGGAAATCGTTGAGCGCCTTGGGGACGTTTTTCTAAGTCTCTTCGTGGGTGTGGTAGAGTGGGGTCAATACATCTTACGAGCTTCCATGCGAAATAAAAACTTGGGTTGAGGCTTTGTAATTAGCAGTGCAAAGCCTGGTCTCAGGGCATCATCTTCTTATTGATATTGATTAATGTAGTGACGTATATAGCTCAAGCCTCTAACACGATCATTTTAATGTAGTTTGCAGGGGAGGAGGATGAGTGTGTGGTCATTAATCATTTAAGTAGGCACTAAAAATTGAAAAAAAAAAAAAAGTAGTAATCTTAGAAATGGGTGAGAGAATTTGATGCTTCAACCTCACTCCCTCCTAGTGTCCCCCCTTGAAGGACCAGAAGTGTGATCACTTGGGCTTGCTAGCCCAAGTCTCACGTTGATCTAACAACTAGATGAGAAACGCCGTTTACATGTACCTGGTGATGCATGAACACCAAGTTTTGTAAACGTAGTCTCGTATTTGTGCGATTCCCCTCAAAAAATGCTAGGCCTTAGGTCAAGTTTTCTGGGCCCAGACCCTTTGGGCTTGGTGTTAGTAAGCCTCTATACAACGGAAAAAGCCCATGTCTCTGACTATTTATCTTTACCGTGCCGTGCAGTTAAGGGGCCACAGGCCCCTATCTCCTCTCATCTCTTTTTCGCTCCTTTCTCTTCTTTGTGTTTAAATTTTTGAGGAGAGAGACAAGAGGCCACGGGTTCCCCATTTTTTTTTTTTTTCTCACCTTTTTAAATTTTCAATGATAGAATTTGAACTCTTTTAACACCCATCCAAAAAATGCAACGCTTAAGCTACTAGGTCATCTAAATGTGACCCTTTTGGAATAAGGATTGGATTTTAAGAGTTTATACGGAGAAATAACAAAAATTTATAAAATCATATTATTTTTTCACACCCCATTAACTTGTGAGAAATTCTAGAGAGAATTCAATCCTGTATATTTTCATTGACCTAACTAATAAATGAAATTGCATGTAACTAGAAAATGAATTGTAACAAATTTATTTCAGCTTTACCAAATTTTCTTTCGTACTGTAAATATATCCGTAGAGAGCGTTCACCTAACAACTTCCCCTCAAACGTTACTATTATATCCACCTTGCACATATCAAAACCAATGCAACCTTGACCTGCATGATTTGATGGTTTTTGCTTACGGCATTTTTCCAAAACAATCGATATTTCCCCCACAGAAACGTTTTGGAATCGATGTGACAGCCGAGCAATACGATAAATAATAGCAATGGCTCCTATTAAAATTCCCAAAAAAAGCTCGACTTGAGCAAAGGAAGACGGCAAGCCTATCGACAACCATCCATTCTCCGAAGTCCCAACTTGCTTGTTCTTTATCAATAAGTACCAATCTCACTACCCTATAAAACTTCGTGAATAGGCTCCAAAACTGAACGAAGCAAAAAAGAATGCACTTAGGAATTGAACTTATAGAATATGGGTTGATTCTCTTTAAGTCTCTTTCGTGACCTTTTTTTCTGTTTGATGGATCTAAAAGTTAGTGATATCACTGGCCTTCAAATTTAACATATGTTTACTTTCCTTCTTTTGTTTTTATTTATGTATTTTCTAGCTAAAGAAAGGGTGATCTCTACGATAGGAAAAGCACAAACTTGATTGAGCATGCTATTATAGAGACATGGAAACTCGATCCACATGGAAGACGATCACACAACGTTGGGGATTTCAACAACCAAGTTTTTTTTTTTTTTTTTTTTTTTTTTGGGGGGGGGGGGGCAGGGAGGTATTAAAATAATTAATTAAAACTATATCCTGAGTGTTTGAATAAATTTAACTAATTATTAAACACAAATCGTGACATGTTGATGCAGAAAAAAAGCATAAGCATTAAAATTTATCCACAAAATTTTTTCATCTGAGATTAAATATCGTGCACATTAAGGCATGTAGACTTTCAATAGTTTCCAATTGCGTTACATATAGGTATCGAATTAAGTAGCAGCGAGAGTTAAGAATCAGGAGAAATTCTTAGGTGAACCATGTTTATCAAACAATCATGGAATTAATTACAAAAATTAAAATGTAACAATAGTGTTTTGGATCCCGTTAAACTTTTGCAATTTAATTATTATTTTTTTAATGTATATATATAGCAAATATAGCTACTGGGACGGCCAGTCTTGCGAGATGATCAGTTAAAACGACCAAAAACAGAAAAGTAAATAAGAAAATATAAATGTTGGTAGCGTTAGGAGGTTGTCACAATTTCGTTGACTAAAAGTTATAGATATTGGGAAAGGTCACGATCAATCCAACCTGTGCGGAAACGCAATCAAACAAATTGTTTAAAGCGCAGCATATGAGTGTGCGATTGATGGTTGTTGGCACTAAAAGAAATTATTTTTTCTTCCTTCAGTTCCTTTCAGAAAGGTGAGGGATTTAAAGTTGCTGCTGTTGTGTTATGGAAACCTAACTTACTACTTTGGTCAATCAAACCTCTTTTAATTTCGTTTTTCTGTCTTTCTTTTGTTTTTTTCCATGACGATGTACATTTTACAGAGAAGATTAGCATGATACCATTGCTATATTATCTTATCAAATTCAATTTATTGTAAAAAGAAATGACGATGATAAATTCACATAGCTGACTCTGATTAAATTTGACTGTAACTTATGAGTGCAAGCAACAATGGTCCGACTTCTTCTTTTCATGGGGTTAGTACTTGCAGTAGGCGATAGACAAGACATTCCAAATGGGGAAATGGCAAAGAGCGGATCCGGAAATTCGTCTAATGTGCATGCATCTGAATCTACCGGACACAGGATATTAGCAGGTTGTCAAGTCCCAAGCTTGAGTTATTTTTATCGTTACATTTCCATCTCTCAATAATTGTTCCCTTAACATCCTAGGAAAAAGTCGGAACCCCACAAGTAGCTATCTAAAATGATCTCCAAAATATAAAACAAAAAAACAAAAGGAAAATATTTATTTATGACTCCAACTCTATAACGACCTGAGAGATTCGTAAGCTTTATAGAAATCTTATAAGCTATATAATGCAGCAACATGCTCGGTCGCAGACAACAAGAAAAACAAAGTTTCAAACAGATTCGATTCAGATTTCCCCACTTTTGTAGGGAATTAATTGATTTGCCGGTTGGCCCTATAAACAGGACCCCCTTCATGGTGTGTCATTCCCACGTTGGTTCAAATCAAAACACGTTATTAAATATTCCTGAACGATCATGGTTGAATTTATCCCATATTGGGGTTTGTCATTGCCTTTGGTTTCTTTCTAATTATAAAGAAGGGAATCTTTTGGTCCTGACGACAGACAAAGAATCCCATTTCTCACAAGGTACATGCCAATGGACATCTAAGCGAACCCATATTATAAAGAAGGTTTGTTGCTTTATGAAAAAAGAAAGTCATACAAGTTTAGCATATATTAAAAGATAGAGGGAGAGGGGGGGGGGAGAGAAGGCGTTCAAAGAAAGGTATTTAATTGACTGTAAATTTGGAAAGGGACCAATCGATTTGACTTGCCATTAATGTGTATGCTTTGATCACCATCGATTAGGCCCTAGAAAGTGATGGGCAAGTTGTATATTTATTTTTTCTAAAAATTGTTTTTTTTAGAGATAATAATAATAATTATTATTATTATCTGAAAAAAAAGAAACCAAATGGATAATAAAATATATCTTGCGTGTAGGCTTACAAATGGTATTGTTCAGTTTGCATCCAATATTTAAGTTTGAGTAAATGACAGGTCTAGTCTGCATCAGGAAATATTTAGACTTTATTGTTCCACTTATATTATTTTTTATTTATTTATTGGGTAGTAATAAGTTATTTAATAAAAAAAATTTATACCTGTTTTTTAAGATTATAATTCAAAATTTTTAAAAAATAGAAATATAAATTTTTTTTTATTATTAGAGGGCCACTGTTATTCTGATGTCATTGATCTTGGCTGCATGCCAATAGAGCTTTATCCCTACCCTATAGCTTAGCAGGCTTAAGTTGAAGCTCATTAAGATAAGCCCCAAGTTCAATCAGAACAAGAAATCTTCTTTCTTATGGTAATTGGCTGTCTACATAATATGCATAATATGATTCAGAATTAGAGATAGATAGTTATGGTGATTAAACCTCAGAAACTAGTTCATTTGATTATTAGAGGGCCACTGTTATATGATTACAATTTTCACTTTGCGGAATGGTGTGCGTGTGACGAGAAAGGGCTTTTTTGTTACTTTATTATTATTATTTTCTTTTGGGGTGGGGGTGGGGAAGCAAGGGCTTTTTAGCTACTGTGAGGTACTTTTTTTTATTTACTAGAAAAAGAAGCTTTTAGGCTTGAAAATAAAAGATCTGATCTGACACCCTTTTTTTTAGGCAAACTATAGTAATTTAACTTGTATTTAGCCCAATATAATCCTGTTTATAGTTTTATTGATGCTGATTATGTGTGTAATTAATTTCCATTCCTTCTTGCAAATTTCCAGAGTCTTTATCCAGCGGATTGCGGGGACTTGTGGCTGGGTGTCCACCACCCTTCTCTGCCTTAATCACAGCCATTTGATAGCTTGACTTCTTTTGTTATAAATGCGATGGAATGCGGAATTTACAGCCTACAAAATTTTTCAATCAGAACGGACAAACAATGAGCAAAAACCATTTAAGCGAACAAAACATTTTACTTTGCATTAGACGATGCATATGACATATCCAAATATTAGAAAATTATGGTTGTGATTTCAATTCTAACTCTAAATGCATAGGAATTGTTGTTTAGATTTCAATTTCCACGTTGAACCAACCATACTATCTTTTAATAGACGATATTTTAACTAGAAATCTCTCTATCTCCAGGCCTAAGCTTTGCCAATAATCAAGATGCTCATTGAATCATCTTGATAGACTATATATATATATATATATATATATATATAGTCTATCAATATGAATCAATGAGCATCTTGATTATTGGCAAAGCTTAGGCCTGGAGATAGAGCTGTCTCTTATACACATCTAGATGTGTATAAGAGACAGCTCTATCTCCAGGCCTAAGCTTTGCCAATAATCAAGATGCTCATTGATTCATATTGATAGACTATATATATATATATATATATATCTAACTTTAATTATTAAACTAAAGTATTTATTAGCATGTAATAAACACTATTATTTATTTTACTTTTAACAGACATATTTGGGTCATTCAATTAACCAAGAATTTTTTTTAAGTCTCGAAAATTAAAAAAAAAAAAAACATTTTACTATGAATTTTTTTAGTCTATTATAATTCTCATAAAACTGTGAATTATACATAATTTAATTATTCATCGATTAAGATCTTTTAAGCACAGCAATCCATAGCTGAGACATATCGGCCACCTATTATATGTGTTTTTTACTCAACTTTTGCCTTTGCTCTCATAGCCGCTATCTCTGTTCCGACTTCTCGACCATCCAGTCATATGTTTTGTATGAAAATATCAACTTCCAAACAATACATATTGTCGGATTGTCAAAAACAACCTATACCCATTGTCGCCAGTTACATAAGATAGCTACTACAAGAAGTTGATCTAGTCTTCTTTTTCATCTGACCTACTTGGACGGTCTAGTCATATTTTTTAGTTGACTTATATGAGCCGATCCAACGCATATGCCATTGCACTAAATACACAAACAAATACGCGGGATTTATCTAATTAATATTCATACAATTTTATCGCCCTAATTAATAGGCGGGTGCTACCAATGTTGCGAACTACGAGTCTTTCATTTTATTTTATTTTATTTTCTCTCTTGAGCATGTAGTATCACCATCCCAAAATGAAAGTCATTAGTCTAACATATCAAAGGTTCCAAGCCCAAAAGGTTGAAGGTTTATTAGTCTTTGCCTGATGGTTTCTGTATGGTTCATCAGAAAATCAATTGGCCTGAGCGAGACAGTAGAAGCCTAACCTCTTTCCACGTAGTCCACCTGTTTAATTCTGTTGATTCAAAGATGAGAACTACAATTTCAAATCTCAAGTACTTAATCAGTAGAATTTGATGTTAAGACTGCTAGTGATACTCGGTAAAAAGTGCTTCGTGTCCCCATCCCAACTTTAACGTGAATATTCGCAATTAAATTCAATCATGCATTCATTGAAGAGCTTGTCCATCATCTTCTTGTAAAAGGGAAGTAGGGGCTAGCGAAAATTTTGCCATGCCCCAACTAGAACAAACCGCAAAAGCCATAGGGGTCAAATGAAAAGAGATCCAACTTGTAAGGACAACTTCATATTTTATATGTGAAAGTGTCCATCATCACATGTGATTTATATACATAAGCCTAAGTTTTTATTTATTTATTGGATAATTGTGTGTTTTGAATCTTTAACGCCTATTTCTTTAGGCAAATCATTCGGTCCACTTGCATTGGTAAATATTTCAGCTTTTAGCTAGTAGGAGTGTTCCTTCTCATATAGAAAATTATGATCAGTTTAGATCGCACTTCCAGCAATTCCCCCCCCCCTTCCTTCCCTTTTATTTTCGTATAATTAATGACCATTAGATAGCTCAGCACTTATCTGATTAGTGAGATTAAGCGTTACTTTGCATTACAGGTATGCATATAAAATCAAACTAATTGTAATCCATGCCATGGGCGTCCCTTCCTACTATATAATCCCTTAAAATTGAAAGCTCTAAAAATAGTGACTCTGCATCTCTCCCTGTCTCTTATTCCAGCTCTTTTCAGCCCCCCGCTCTCTCTCTCTCTCTCTCTCTCTCGACCCCTTTTAAATACAGCAGTATCAACGCTAAAACTTAATATTTTTAGTATATAGTACATATACCACGTCAACAGAAGTAGGAGCAGCGGCAGCTCAAGGATGGACATGGCCATTGATGGCATCCATGAGCTTGACCTTACAAGTCACAGCGCGTCCACAATGAACACGACGACCACCACCTCCACCGAAAATGGCCACGCCTGTAACTGGAGTGATTGGTCTCCTGTTGTGGACTGGGAAGCCTTGTCAGCCCATCACGATGACTTTCAAGATCTCTTGCAATCCGCGATGGACGATGGTGGGTTGATTAATTTCACTCAAAACTCTTATGATGACCCAAGAGACGTGTAACTCCGTCGACTCCTCTTCCTCCAATACTGGCACCACGCTCATGGACGAAGAGACGAGTAGTGAGGACTTCAAGGGTTTGAGGCTTGTCCATCTGTTGATGGCCGCCGCCGAGGCGCTAACCGGCTTCAACAAAAGCCGTGAACTGGCTCGGGTGATATTGGTTCGGCTCAAGGATTTGGTGTCCCCTACCGATGGAACCAACATGGAGAGGCTGGCCGCCTATTTCACCGACGCCTTACAAGTTTTGCTTGACAGCGGGGGAGGGAGCGGAGCCGGTGGTCACGCTCATCACGGCAAGCATTTAACAAGCAACGGTCCCCACCACAATCGTGATGCCTGTCAAGCGGACGTCCTGGCGGCTCTGCAGCTCTTGCAGGACATGTCTCCTTATGTGAAGTTCGGGCATTTCACTGCAAATCAAGCAATCCTGGAAGCAGTGTCGCTGGACAGGAGGATCCATATCGTGGACTTCGACATCATGGAGGGGATCCAGTGGGCCTCATTGATGCAGGCGTTAGTTTCTAGAAAGGATGGCCCGCCTACCCCACACCTCAGGATCACGGCTTTGTCAAGGGGAAGCAGTGGGCGAAGATCAATCGGGACCGTCCAAGAGACCGGGCGCCGTTTGGTGGCTTTTGCCACCTCGATTGGTCAACCTTTCTCCTTTCATCAGTGCAGGTTGAACTCCGACCAGACTTTTCGACCGTCGGCTTTGAAGTTAGTCAGAGGGGAGGGATTGATCATGAATTGCATGCTACACCTCCCTCATTTTGGTTACTGGGCACCCGACTCGATCGCTTCGTTTTTATCCAGATCCAAGACCCTGAACCCGAAGCTTTTGACGTTGGTGGAGGAGGAGGCGGGGCCCACCGGGGAGGGAGGGTTCGTGGGGAGGTTCATGGACACACTGCACCATTTCTCCGCCGTATACGACTCCCTGGAGGCAGGGTTTCCGATGCAGAGTCGGGTCCGGAGCTTCGTAGAAAGGGTGTTCTTGGGGCCCAGAATAGCCGGGTCGTTGTCTCGGATCTACGGGACCCGTGGAGAGGAGAAGGGTTGCTCTTGGGGGGATTGGTTGCCCGCGATGGGGTTCGTGCCAGCAAACATGAGCTTCGCCAATCATTGTCAGGCGAAGCTTTTGTTGGGACTATTCCACGATGGATATCGGCTAGAGGAGTTAGACTGCAATAGGCTTGTCCTCGGCTGGAAATCCAGACGTTTACTCTCAGCCTCCATTTGGACTTCTTCTTCTTCGGACTCCAATTTGTAAAATAAAATATTAATAAATAAAAAATAAATCACTCTAGACGTACAATAGTGATTTCCCACTTTTATATATATCTCAGCCTTCATTCATAGGCGTTTGCACTATTTGTTTTCGAGATTCAGCAAGTCAACAACAGCGGGCGACGAAAATTAATGAATTATAAAATGGATCATCTTAGTGCAAATTAATTAATTAAATTTTTAGCAAATTAATAAATATATTTTAATAGTTATCATACTTAAAATTCTTGAATGAGAATTAAGATTCCAGATTCCCTTGGTAAAAAATACCTACCTCCCTAATTTAACTAAAATAAATAAATACATCAATTTTAATTTATCATCATCTCATTCAATTTACCCGTCTTCTTCAAAAAGTACCTATAGAACTTTTGAAGTGATTATTTAACTTCATGATAAAATCAAAACAGTTTTTCTTTAGGTTATCTCATGCACTTTCAAAATCTGGTCTCACATAAATTTCCTTGATTCATAAAGCTCCAAGGTTGCAAAAGCCAAAAAAATAATAATAATAAAATGCAAATCGACCAACTCGATTAGTTTGTAGAAAACTATGCTGCGACCCCCTTAGCTGCACGATTGTCCAACTCAGAGGATATGAATAATTAAATTAGTACACCATTCACTAGTGTACAAATGCATTGGCTGCACTAGCTATTATTGTAGAATATAAGTTAGCCTAAGATACCATGCCACTATAATCTATGCTAAAAGGAAAATTAAAATGTACAACTCACAGAGAGAGAGAGAGAGAGAGAGAGAGAGAGAGAGAGAGAGTTGTTAGTGGTTAGCATATCCCTCTCTCCATTGGGGGAGTACAACTGTTAGAATCTTCTGGGATTGTGGCCAAGCACAATAAATAATCCATGTTTTTAGATTGACACACATCAGGGACCTTCTGCTGGTTTTCGACCTAATGTCTGCTCTGTCATATTGTCAAGTATGTTAGGGAGACGCGGGCAGGAATTGAAGTTCCCCTTCTAGAGAACTTGATCAGCAAGTAATGACCAATCAATGATCAGTATACAGTAAAGTACATGGACATGTGTTACTAGTAATTAGTTATATTTATTGACCATGATCAGTTAGTTAGTTTGGCTTTTGTTTAAATTAGAATCCATAATGAAATCAGTGATGCTTAATCATGCTTGCCTTCTCTCAATTATTTTCTTTAGTTAATAAACTGCCCTCATTAACAATGTTTATTGTTGTCTTGGCCTTCCCAATGACGTGCTTGATGATGCAAATGCAGCGCACACAAGTTGATGGAACTGTAGCAAGTTCATGCTTGACAAATAGAGAAAGATATTGTAAACACAATTTGGCAAAATATGGCGGAAGTTAGAAAAGGAAAACACCCCCAATAACAGAGTCCTTAATCGAAGTTTGCTAACCTCAGCATTCAATGGCGTGATAATTGGCAAACGGACGGTGGTCAATAGTTAAAAAAAAAAAACACACTTATTCTAACTTTGAAGTGTACGATTTAAGACGGGGAATAGCCCTAAAAGTACAACGCTTGTTGTACGTTTTATCCGGGCACTTTTCTGTTAACTATAACTTTTTTTAAAAAAAAAAATTCTAATCTAATTTCCATAAAAAAATAATTCACACATTTTAAATAATTATTCAAATTTAGTATTTTTTTTATTTAAATATTATTTTTTTCAATAAATTTAAATAATTTGTTACATAAATTATGATAAAAATTTAAATTTGAATAACTTCATTATTTATTTAAATAATTACTCAAATTAAGTATTTTTATTTAAATATATATTTTTAATTTATTTTTAAATTTTAAGTAACCTATTACTTAAATTAAAAAAATTACTTAAGATTTTAAATTTGAATAACACTAAGATCTATTTAAATAATTACTTGAATCAAATATTTTTCATTTAAATCTCAGTTATTCTTATTTTTTCTTGAACTTTTTTTAAAAAAATTATTACTTAAATTACTTAAAAATAAAATAAGTCTAAATTACACTAAGATTTATTTAAGCAATTATTTGATAAAAATAATATTGATATTAGAAAGACTAATTTGATTAATTTGTTATTTAAATTACATAGAAATATTTTAAAATTAAATAAAATTAAAATTTATTTTAACGTATTTTATTTTAAAAAAAATTTGATAAATTTATTGCTTAAATTTCAAAAATTAAATAAAAAGTAAATTTAAATAATAAAAAATTATTTAAGCAATTAACCAAGAATAAAAATAGTGATACTGAATAGGTCGATTTGATATTTGAAAAAAAAAATTATAAATTTTCCCACTTGCACTAAAAAAAATATATTTTTTAACTTATTTATTCGATAATCTCATTATTTTTTTTTATAAAAAAAAAATACTATATCCATATTTTTTAGGAGTGAAATTAGCAAGCAGCTCCTTTTTGTACTTCAACTCGCGAATACTGTGAAATCATTCATCCCCAGTTAAGGTTCAAAATATTTTTATGTCAAACTATAATTAAGTAATATACAAATTATCATGTCATACGAGAGTACGAGACAGACAAGCAGTTAGATATTCTTTTCATTTGAAAAAGACACGATGATACATAAAATATGCAGAGTTTGTGCTGCCCATGCCTGATAGAAACCTAAGCCTAATATATATATCTTTGGCTACTTTTACTTTATTAAATTTAATCGTAACGTTAGTTTTTTAAAAAAAAATAAAATAAAATCTACGAGAGCAACGTTAAAACGAGCAATTTTATCGGCCACATAACTGAAATCTCCTCGGGAGAAGTTGGATGTTCAAACACAGCCTCTCTCAAATTCCTACAAAATATGACTTCAATTTTCTAGAACCCAAAAGAACAAAAAAAAAAAAATCTTAAACTTGAGTTTGAGCCCAGATTGAAACCAACCATAAAGCACCTGCTTTGCCTATATATATATAAAGAAAGTCAAAAGAGTTAAAAAAAATAATTATAAATTGATAATTATTATGGATGAATGTAACAGTAAAATTACTTAATCCTAAGCTGTGATGCCCTTTTTTTCTACTTGGGACTCTGGGGATATTGGACGGATGCAAGCCTTGTAATTATACAGCAACCCACAGAATGAAAATTAAAATATTAAATCTATGGTTAATTTTAGAAGAACTCTCAACATTCTTGTCCTTGACTTTGACAGGATAGCATGTAAAACACAGAGCAAAAACAAATCACCTTAACCAAAATAATAATAAAAAAAGAGAAAATCTCTGTTGTAGTGATCTTCACGTTACCTGGTTATCTACCCAAGAAAAGCTCCAGACATATGTAAATACTTTAAATTTAAATTTTATACGAGAAAATGCAACGTAACTCCATAACATAAAGAAAATCTTATTTAGTTATTTCCTTTGTATCTATTTATAACATGTTTTTATATTTTTCTAACAACCACCAAAAGTGGACAACAATTAAAAAATGAAACAGTCCATTTTTGAAACTACTCAAAGCGAAGGATTTGAAAGTTTCAGCTGCCTCTGTGACAATGACTGACTCTGTTGTTACTGCCATGCCATGTCCCTTCAAGGTGCATATATATGTATAAATTTAAAATTGAGCACATTGGTTCTGAGATTAGTAGGATTCTTAACCCAAAACAAAGACTGAGAGCCACAACTATGAGAAGCATGAAACTCTCCCTAAGATAACCAAACCGACCCGGAAACTGCCACCGAACCAATGCAAGTTGGGACTGAGAGATTCGCCTAGACACTGTAGACAATGAGTGCTGTGTTTGAAATGGAATGGAATGAGAAACAGGCGATCCATTGCGTTGAGGGCGGTTGCAACTAGCCGGCGTCGTTTTGGAGAGAAAAATAAAAATAAAAATTGCTTGTTACAGAAAGCCGCCGCCTGGTTCTGGTTTTGACGTTAAATCACTGAACTTCGGTTCTGAGTGATAAGGCCCAACTGCGTTTTATTAACGATGCTCGCTAATCAAGAATAGAACGTGGCTTATGTATCCAAAGCGAACCTATCTGATCCAATTTTACAAAGTCCATCGACTTCTTCGAGTTGGACGCATTTCGAGGTGCAGAGTTCAACAACTTTCACAAAATAGTTGATGTCATAGATTTCGGTCCAATTTCCTATTCGGAAGAATTAGAATTGAATTAGTTACATACTACTTACTTTTAATTCTAATTTTGGTTTCAGTTTCATTTCGAACTCCGATCCTTGTCCAATTACACAATTTTTATTTTTATTTTTTAATTTTATAGAACATTTTTAATAATTTTATAAAATATTATTTTAAACCTATTAAGATTCCTAATGTGAATACTATAAAAGTTCATAAAGGAAAAAAAATCCCAATATATAAAAGTTTTTGAATTTAATTTTTACTAAATTAAGTTCTATACATATTTTCTTAAAATTTTTAAAAATCAAAGTGTAAATTTCAACTTTTAATTTGGTTAAATGACCTATTCACTAGACTGTAAGTTGAATCGATCCACTTCACTTGAGTTTAATAATATTTATTTAAAATTTTTATAATCAATTAATTTAGAATTGAGTCAATGACTTATGAGTTTTTTTTTTTTTAAAATAAAGTTCTTTAAATTTTTTATTAAAAATGAAAATAATATATACATACATATATATATATATATATATGTATGTATTTTTTCAATATACAACATTTTTTTTATCTATAAACGTCTCGTTATTTTATAAGATATGTTGGGAGAAAAATATCCATCCAATTAAGAGCCCATGGATGTCTTACCCCAGTTCCTTCTCCCACGTATTCCCTCCCCCTCTTCACAGATAGATCCTTTTTCTAAATTTTGAGAAATTAGAAACGAGAAAGCCAGAAAATATCTTATATAATTGATCTTATCAATAAGAGTTTCGTAAGTAAAATCAGAAAGGAGCGTTTAATGATGTGTTAGAAGTCGAGGGCATCGAGTGCTAGTTTGAATGCAAGAGAACGAGACAGTGCTTCTTAATGCCAGCGGCTCTTTTTGGGTTATTTTCCAGGGAACTTTTCAATCGAGATGGATTGCACTTACTCGACACGGCAGCCGCTTGGTTCTCACTTGACGACAACTGACATTGCATATTGGAGCCTGTACTTGACCCAAAAAAGATGTTTTCGGGGCTGTGGTACGTCTTCTTCCTTTTTCCATCAGCCAGAAAATTTAATGCAAATCAATGACGTAACATGACTTATAAAAAATACGGTGACGGTGTTGTCTCTTTCAATGTAAAATGTTACTCGTCCAATTCACTTTTTAATTTCTCAGCTTAAGAAGGGTTATTCGAAAAAAAAAACATTACTATCATGTATGTATGGAATTGCATTATTCTTTTTATGCAAATGTTAGGCTCACTAGCTACTAGCTCTACATTTGTCATACAAAGCTGACATCTTTCCAGTCACGTTCAGGTCAACTAGCAATGTTCACCCTTTTGGTTCCAGAGCAAAATTCGAAGGGAAGATCTCTAGAAAAAGATTTCAGGATAGAACGAAGAAGCAGGTGATCAATTACGTTTGCAGGAGCTGCTCTGTCTAGTTGTATTGTCCAAATAATTATTTCATTCGTCAATTTGCATAAAATTTATTAGAAAGTGAATTCTGATGTAATATATTCTTTTTAATTTATTAGAAAGTTTATAAAAACGTAAATTATAGAATACAATTAATTTTTTATTTGCATAAAATTTATGTTTTATTTTTAGGATTAAAACCTATGTTCGTAATAATAGAAATATAAATTTTTAAGGCGACCAATGAGACTCTTCTCATCCTCTAAAATGGTGACAGCGAAAAAAAAAAAAAAAAAAAGAGAAAAAGAGTCGGGAAGGAGGCTGCAGATAAGGTTGGCAGCCTTTTTTCTCTGGACGGGATGCACTCGACTCATAAAACTTGCTTAGACATGGTCCAATTGAAAGACTAGCCCACCTTCAGACAATGAGTGCCAACTAACGAGACCAGACCGAGTTACTTAAAGCGAGCCATCTTGTCTAGTCCAAACAAGTCTTCCATGATGCAACTATGCTAATTTTTCTTTTCTTTTACCTTTTCGCTCTCTCTCTCTCTCTCTCTCTCTCTCTTTTTGTATTTGACAACAAAAGCATGAGACTTTAATTTTGTGATAGACCAATCTTCCAAATACATCCAACTAATATCCCACCCATATAATTCGGCCAAAAAAAAGTGCGTCTAACAAAAAATAATTTATTTATTATTTTTTTATTTTTTTTGCAGTTGCTCAAAGCAAACTTGGAATGTATGCAACACAAGCTATGGACAGATTCAATATTCAATTCTAGATGTTAATTTTGGGTATATGATTGATAAAAATCATGTGCAAATTAAATTTCTACCCATCAAAGAAAGGAAATATTACAGCTGATTTAACTCTAATAAGTCACTTGAAAAAAAAACTATATTGTATAGAAAGAAAAAAGTGATAATTGACTGCAAGCTTTTGGACTGAAGGTGACTTGAACCAAACATGATCAAGGCCAACCTTGAGCTTCCTTTACCAGCGAGGCTGAGATGTTTCAACCAAGTCGAAGGCCGCCCATGGATGTCAATGTGTACCAATTACGTGACCCTTCTTTGGTTATAAAACAAGCCAGCCTTCTTTTGAGCTTAAAAACGATATTTGATGGAAACTTCGACGAGTGCTTTACGCCTTGCATTCAGAAAATGGAAGGGAAACTAGCAAAGACTTTTTAACTCTCCTTTTAGTTGGTTCTACCTATATAGCATATGCACAGGGTGTGATCCTATGCAGAATTTAAGATTTTCTGCAAACAAATTATACAAATACCATTCAACTAATCAAATCATATCATGTTCAATGCAAAATGCATTAGTGGAAGAAATACTACAAAATTAAAACACCTATGCTACCAACCTTCCAAACACATCGAAATAATTGTTGAAAGATAAAGTATATTATTTTAAAAAATTATTTCATAAAAAATAATAAAAAGTCTTATTATACTTATTTATATAATAATTCAAAATTTAAGCCTAATATACTTAATGGAATGATCACAAAATTTATGTACATGAAACTAAAAGCGTCTCAATATTTGTATGATTTTTATATTTTTTTTTATACAAAAAAATCACTGTGTTATATCTGACTAAGGAAAAAAAATTCAAAAAAACACTATGACATAATAAAACATAAAGATTAATATAAGTGCAACAATAAAACATTATAAGGAATTGTTTATATAATTTTATTTATTTAGAAATTTTTTAAAAAATATATAATTAATCTATATTCTCAATACTATCGTGTTATTTCATAATCATAGGTACTTCTACCTGATTTTTCTCAATTCAAAACTGCAATGGCACGTGGTGATGGGTGCATAAACAATTGTCCAGCTTCGAGAAGGCAAGCTTGAAAATTCCCAACACCCGTTGTCCAAAGCAATATTTGACGTGAGTATCGAAAGAGACGTGCGTACGCGATTGGCCAATAAGATGATGTCGACTTGCACTTGCACTGCTTTTGGGACGTGTGTACACATAAATTTCTTTGTAAAGACGACAAAACATTTTGGTGGGTGCTATTTACGATTAAATGTATGTATTCACCAAGGATTTAATTATTTTGGAGTTAATATCTATGAAGAAGAAGAAGAAGAAGAAGAAGAAGAAGAAGAAAGGCTAAAGATCAATTGTTGGAAACTTGGGTAGTTTTTATTTTATTTTATTTTATTTGGGAGTGAAATTCTTGCGGAAAAATATTTATCCGAATTCCAGGATGTATTATTGGGCATTCAAAGAAAAGATTATATAAGAAAATGAGAATAGTTTATAAAAACTTCTTTAATATCAAACTTGTAATTTCTTTTTCTTTTTCTTTTTGTTTTTTTTTTTCATTTCACTCGTTACCCTTGCCACTACTATTATTATTATCCACTTTTTTCACTTCTTTAGGACCACCACTTACGCCTCACAAAGTGCGAATGCAGGGAACAATGAACCACAGTTTTTATTTTTTAATTAAAGAAAAGATAGTGTATATATATATATATATTTAAATAATGTGACACATTTTGTTATAATTATTTATCAAAAATTAATTAAATCGTAGTCCACGTTGCTTTGCACTCAAGATAACCTGGGTAACAAGTACCACCCTCTTCACAAAAATTGTACGGATTTGGGAAATTTCCGCATTGCATTTATTGAATCAATACGGACAAATTTTATGCTAATCATAAACAGCGAATAAAAAGATTAAGGACGTTGTTACCTAACACATTGTCTGATATACATATATATTACTTAAAATAATATTTGATTTTGTATAAAAATATATATTATTTTTATATAATTTTATTATTATTATATATATACACACTATATTTAAGTGCATTTACTAAATAATATATGTCTATTTATTATTTTTCAAAGATTAATTTGACCTAACAAGCCACCTGAACGTCCAAACCCCGTATTCTCATCACCCCTCACGTCCACCACCCAGCCCATTTGCGATATGTTCATTACTAATTCGAAATTCGAACTCATTGCCTTCCTCACGTGATACACCCCCAGATGGGACCCACAATATTTTTTATACATTCAAATCCCCACCGTCCAAATCATGATGAACCCATTTTTGGCCCTGATATGATGACAATACAGAGGTTGATAAAGAAAATCAAAGCCCATGGGTCATTTAAAAATTGTGATAAAAAAATATCAAACGGCTATGAGACGGTTGAGTTTGCACTGGCTGAGGCGAAAGTTCATGTAAAAATGTGTTGGCATGTGCCGGCCTGCCACAGTAAAGTGAAAGAAAGGACCGAATCTTAGATCCGACGACCACACATGATCTACCCGTCGAGACTGGAACCTCTTTCCATTTATATCACATCCAACGGCTACCGCTTCAGATTTCAAATTGACCGCCTGATTACCATCCAACGGCCCTTTTTAATCTCCCTCCATCTCCCTCGTTACACCATAAATCCACGCTGAAACTCGAGCCAAGTCTTCTCTTTCTCACCCCTCCTCTCTCGTTGTCCCTCTCACACTCTCATTGCGTTGCTGTGTTCAGAACGGAAGCACAAAGCCTTTCTCTGTCTTTGTGCTTTTCTTTCTCTCTCTATGAGGGAGGACTTTTTTCTGTTGTGTTGTGCTGTGCGAACTTGCACAATCTGCCACTGCTCAACGTGCACCGCCTGAGATATGTCGCCGTCGTCCCTAATTGAAAAGGCGATAATCCGAATCTCGCGTTACAGGAGAGCCTAGTGGGAGGTTTGAATCGTAATCAGAAGGCAAAGATTGCATTTCCGTGGGACCTACACCAGGAAAATGGAGGGCCAGAAAAGCCAAGCGAAGCTTACGAGAACGCAGTCAGTGCTTCTCCGTTCATCCCCAACCGTCCGATCGTCCATCCACAGCCTCACTTCCGTCGCCGAGGAGGACCTTGTCAAACCCCAACAGCAGCAACAGCTACAGCAGGACTTGGAAGGGAAAGCGAAAAGAGAGGAGAGAAGAACCGGCTCAACCCCAAGAAGAACCGGTTCAACCCCAAGAAGAGCCGGTTCGTCCCGGTTCGTCTCGCTTCTGTCAATGGTTTCCATCGCCTTCTTCAGCATCTTTTCTCTCTCTTTCTTTCTCTTCATCATCATCTTCTTCTATTACTATTTGAGAGGAGAAGAGATACCCACTTCCGAGAACCTCCTGTTGGCTTTGATTTTCATTGCCATTACCCTATTCTTCGCCAGCAAGAACAAGAACTTAATCAACCAGAATTTGACGATCATCAAGCAATTATGGGAAGAGAACGCAAAAAGACTGGGGCTTTGTACTCCGAGGACCAAATCAAAGTCGGTTCAGTGGTTTATAGGCGAGTCAAATGATAATGACGACAAAAAAATCAGGAAAGAGAAAGGGGTTATAAGAGAAGGAGTGGAGTTTTACAGCAATGGGGATTTCTACGAAGGTGAATTCCACAAAGGGCAATGCAACGGGAGTGGGGTGTATAACTACTTTGTGAATGGAAGATACGAAGGGGATTGGATTGATGGGAGATATGATGGGTTTGGTATAGAGAGCTGGGCTAGAGGGAGTAGATACAGAGGGCAGTATAGACAGGGTCTAAGGCATGGATATGGTGTTTACAGGTTTTACACAGGGGATTCCTATGCCGGGGAATGGTATAATGGGCAGAGCCATGGCGTTGGAGTGCAAACTTGCTCCGACGGAAGCTGCTATGTTGGTGAATTCAAGTTTGGGGTCAATCATGGCCTTGGTGTTTACCATTTCAGGTGATCTATCTTCAGCAGTGTTATTTTCCCCTTCGTTCCCTGTTCAACAATGAGGACTTGCTTTGGTTGTGGCCTAATTAGTTTTTTATTCTTCTGTTTAATTTTATGTGTTGGAATTCTTTGTGAGGATAATACTCTGCGCTTCTGTGTTTTGCTCTATAATTGAGCTTAAAACAAAAAAAAAAAGAAAATAAAATAAAAATTATGCCACTGCCTTGAAATTCTTGATTATTTTGATATCCTGACGGCAACCAGTTTTTCATTTGTTACCACTGGGTTGCTTACCCAGGTCAAGTTTTGAAATTATTCGTAATCATATCGTTTTGAAATTCTTCTAAGTCATATAGTTTTGAAATCTAAATTTCCGATTTCTACCTCTTACACCAAATGATTAATAGAAGAGTGAATTTTGATTAATCTGTTTCCATCAGTCACTTCAATAGGATTTATGGGAAAGAATTTTGTAAATTTATTTTCTGTAATCTATAACATCTTCGAGCCATGCATATCTTGTGCTTCTGTTTTTACCTGTTTAACTGTTTGATATGATTCCAAACTAAACTGTTATCTTATTTGTTGACTCGATGTAATTGCTTTTCATTCTTGCATTCACGCAATGATTTGAAGTGTTTTGGTAAGGAACCTGGTAGCCATGATGAATTGGTCGTGTTGCAGAAATGGAGATAGATATGCTGGAGAATATTTCGGAGACAAAATCCATGGGTTCGGTGTTTATCACTTTGCCAAAGGCCACTGCTACGAAGGGTCATGGCACGAGGGCCGGAAACAAGGTTATGGGAAGTACACTTTCAGAAGTGGGGAAACGAGATGTGGAGAATGGGATGGTGGGAACCTTAAGACCCCTCTGCCTCCACAAACGGAGTCAGTTCTTCGAGCGGTTCAGGTACTCTGATTTTACTCTCTAGTATCAGTTAATTACAGGCAGTGACAAAACATTGTACCAGTCTACATTAATTGATGAATCTTGCCTCCTCTGAAATACAGGCTGCTAGGAAAACTGCAGAAAATGCAATCCATCTTCGTCGGGTGGATGAACAAGTGAACAAGGCAGTTCAGGCGGCAAATAAGGCTGCCACTGCTGCCAGAGTTGCTGCTGTTAAAGCTGTTCAAAGCCGGATGGACGGCAAATTTTGTGATACAAATGTCTAATAGTCTAAGCTTTCCTTGTTCACCTTTTTTTTTCCCCCTCTTTTGTTACATCGGGAAGGAAGGGTCTAAGCTTTATGGGAAAGTGTATATCTAATTTCATGTACTTGAAATCTGTCAACCCCGTGGGCAAAAATGCTCATTGTCGGAGGTTGAGAGGGTTTTAGGCTTCTTTCATTACGCTAGTAACTTGTACATACGAGGTGTTTGTCATCAATGGATGGAAGTTTTCAGTAGGCATTCTCATTCTCTTCGTAAGATCGTTGACTTGGTTTCCTTGGTTCAACTATGTTGTCTACGGCAACATTTAAGATGATAGATTTTCATGCCAGCCACTTTTCAGCAACACCATTATCCACTCAAGAAGGAAAATATTACTCGCAGTCCATGTTGGATGGCGGCAAATTCAGAAAAGATCGAGATAATGTAAGAAAATGGTGGGCCTGAAAATGTTTCCTGCCCTTAATTAACCATAATTTTTTCAATTTATTTGCTGAGAAGCGAGAGCTCCCCACAAGTGAATTCATCTGTTTCGACGTGGCTGAAAGGTAGGTGGGATACTCACAAGAAATTGAACCAGACACCTTGATTGACCTTTACCTTTTCCCGGGAACCAAAAAAAAGAACTTTCAAATACTATAGAAAACTAAAAATGATTCTCCAGGCTCTTTGTGTGTTGGGCACCTACATGTAGATGCTGGTGACTCAGCCGATCGTCCGTTCCCAGCTCATACCCCAGAACTAATGTCAAAATGCTATAGACATATCAAGGTGTACACGTGAATGCTTTCTCAAACATTATGTGACAACTAACCAATAATGATGATGATGGGCTAGGATTAAAAACAAAAGGGGAAAACAAAGTGAGGCTTGGATCGATGCCGATCTTCACTAAACTAATGCTAAAACCCCATGTGACTTCCTCATTCAAGTAGGTTAATGTTGGGTGTGTTTGTCTTGTCCAAAGATACTTCAGCTTTACGAGTACGATGGATTTCCACAATCCCAGCCAGCTCCATGTGTCTGTTTTCATATATATATTTTTTTTTTGTGAGAGAAAATAAAGGAAATGCAAAAGGACTTTTTTTCTTTAGTTTGAAATCCTAAATCTTCTGGAGATTCTTTGGCCTAGTTCTCTTTTCATTTTCCATTACTTTTAGTAAGTTGATACATTAAAATTTCAAAGTATTGCCTTAGATAATTATACAATTATTAATAAATTTATTAAACTAAAAAAATATATTATACAATAATTAAGAAATATATGTAATAATATAAATAATGTATTTTATATACTTATAAACATTTAAATTTTTTAAAATAATAAAAACTAAATTGAATTTAATTAAATTGATTATTATTATAATTCTAATAAATTCTTGATTTGGATTAACTTGAATGCAAGTGCATTTCTTATCAGGTTGTGTAGTGAGATTTCTTGGGGTTATGTCAATAAAATCATGGATCGGTTTAGATGCCCCATCGAAGGAAGACCAATGAACCCTGGCAGAGCTTTGTTCCCTCCATCAGCACGCTGAGAGAGAGAGAGAGAGAGAGAGAGAGATAGGGTTCTTCCTAGCGTGACCTTGCCATTACCACTTTAAAATATCATTTGGTTGATAATTATTGCCACGGTTAATTAATATAAAGTGGAGCTGCTTTTCAACCACTTGCATTGGAAGGTTTCAACACTTCAACTTCAGAACATAGTAGTCGTCGTCGAGTTATAAATGTACGTGGGACTTTTGTTTCAATTCATCTGAGCCGCTGATCTAGTCAAATTTCTTGGAGGACTCCCCGAGACGTGTTTGTAAAAACAAAAATTAAGCTGCGTGGTTGCCTTGGAGCTCCTCCCTATGAAAAAATAATGAACTTGGTAAAGCTACTGTACATTATTAGATTGGTATCGAATAGAGAAAAGGGTAATTTGCAATTTTTGCAAAGAAATCTTTTAGGACTGGATACTAATTAAAACTTCAAACCCATGTAGGAATTAAGCAAATCTTACTACAGACATAACATGCTTCACTGATCAATCTTTGATAAGACCCCCCCCCTCTATACTCCCAATTGTCATCAAAGCGCCGTGTCCCTATTTGCTGAAGTGATTGTGTGGTTGACTCTTAATTGCTTCTGGGGTAACCAGAGACCTTCGAAGTATGTTCCTGGAATTGTAATTTCCTGACGTTCAAGAAGCTCTTGTTTGAATGAAAATAATGCGTGGTCCCAAGTTCCTCGTAATTCTAACTTCGTTTCTCAAGGGTTATCAATTAATGCCAGAAGAAGACGCATGCCTGGTTGGCGCGTTCATTACGTTTTCTCGTAATCGCTTGCATTACAACGGGCGTCGTTCTGGAGATTGGATTCTGATCAGGGTTCTTTCTTTATTCTATTTGGTTCCTCATTTTAGAATGTCAATTTCGTTTGTCTTATCAACTTTGGCAATTTGGCATCACTATTAGGAACTAAACGGCTTTTAACCAAAAGAACATTTCTTCTATTTAAATCAGTCTGCAAAGGTGAACATGGACCATCGAGCTTGCAACAAGTTCACTATGTGACACTTCACGATAACAGGTGCACAAAACTGAAGAGGCCAAAAAAAAAAAAAAAAAAAAAAAAAGGTGGCTCTTCCTTTTCTCGCCGCAACATAATTGGGTCCGTGTTGAATCATATTAGTGCAGGAGGTAACATGATCATTGCCATCCACAAATGTGTATATCTAGCTAAATCCAGAACACCGGTTCTCCATTTTGCTTCAAGTTCACACAAGCCATAGCACTACTATCCTAAAATCTTTCTCAATAATGGGTGTGGCCAGCTGGGGGACATTGGTCCCAGAATTAGAAAAAGCCAGCTCCTAGAATCCAAATTTAATTTCTTTAGAAGGAATAAAAATGCGTGCTTGCCGTTCTAGTAGGCACCAAATAACTGTCATGAATGAAGGAACGTTTAACACGTTTTAGGTGAAAAGGGATTGTTTATGGGGCGAAAGTTCCATCAGGCATCTCAATAATAGCCCACCAGGCTACCATCATTGTTTTTTTTTAACCTAAAGTGCAAACACTTCAGTGATAGAATTGGGAAGTAGCAAACAAGGTCCAGACACCTCAGTGCTTGATTCACCTTGGAGGAATTGGAAAGGGATTCTCTGAATTGGAAACTCTTGTAATTATATCTGTTTGGCTCTCTGTGCTGTTTTTTCTTTCAACACTACTTGAGTCAGGAGTTTTGATAATGCTTTTACATTATATGTATTCAATCCGAAAATGTTTCAAAACCGAATTTTCACTGTCACTTTTGAAAAATGTCACCTGATTTCTTATAAATTTAGGGTCTTCGTCCTCATATGAAGTTGCCTTCAAGCACAAGGTTATCTGACCAGAATTTTGAAGTTTTCAACCTAACCCTAATCAAATCAGATACCTTTTGTTTTGCCAATTTTGACTTCCAAAATGTAACATATTATCCTTTTTTTTCTTTTTTTTTTCTTTCCCCTTTATGTTGTTGAGCATTTAAGCGTCACACAAACCCAACTAAATAAGAAAAATCCAACCCACAAAATCCAAAACCATTGTGATATGTGAAGAGTTCTACGTTTGCTTCAAAGGCAGCAAATGACTACGCAAAATCTTCTGTGTCTGTCTGCTGCTCTCGTGCCTTTCTTTTGCAGGAACCAATAGAAATGTGGGTTAGGTCACCTAACCCATTTTCTTTATTGATTTCATAACTAGAGTATGGCTTCGAATTTAATTCCCCGCTAAAATCATTACAAAAATTTTATTTACAAACAAATATTTTAGAGACCTATGACACTTAAATTTTAAATAAAATATTATAATTGATTAAAAAAATATTTGTATCATTTTTTTTTTGTAAGAAAGAATAACATTATTCTAAAAGTAGTGAAGAAATTCTTCCTTTGATTTTACGTTACCCAAACGCCTCAGTGCAATACACGCGCCGTCCTGGGATGTTACTATAGAAGACAAATTTTGGACCGTCAAGAACGGCACTCAACTAAAATTTAAAGAAGCTAACGTTACCAACACGCAGTTCATCTGTAGCCACAAAGAGTAGAGCATTAGAATTTCCTTTGACCTCTCTCTCTCTCTCTCTCTCTCTCTCTCTGTTTATATATATATAAGAAATAAAGTTTTGTCTTCTATTTATTAATCCAATTTTTTCTGCACCATTAAATTGTATTATTTCTTTAGATTTTGATCACTATTTGAGCACAAAATTAATGATGCTGACTAAATGGGACATATCAAATATATACAAATGGCGATTCGAGATTGTTCGACTTTGAGGAAATTGATTGACTCTGCTTTGTCTATCAATTAGGTGAGTATCATTCATTCACGTCCCTAGTGTTGACTTGGAAGGTTAGGTGGGACTAATCGGACATGAATGTTTCAGCATCAAACGAAGCAATTTTTGGTCATAAAAAGAAAAAGAAAAAAAAGGGCAATAAAAAGAAGATAATTTTAGGCTTTCTTTTCTTTCCTTTCCTTTCATATCAAATAATAAACATTTAAAAAATTATATGCTTTTATCTATATATATATATATATATTAATAATATTTTTTTTTTCAATTTTAAAAATTAAACTGTATTGTTAGAATCAAGAGTTTAATTATTCTATCAATTAAACCGAACAACATATAATATTAATATACATTATATATATATATATATATATATATATATATATATATATATATAAATAATGATTTTATCATAATGATTCTTTGTATCAAATTCATTTAAAAAAAGATTGGTTGGGAAAGTAAATTCTCCCCAAATCCTTCACGCTTTGTTGAATAGATTCATCAGTAATAGCGCTAAGTTACGGGCAGGCGGTTGAGGCGTTGAGCTAAATGCTGTACCAAAGATAAATGCAACTTGCGGGTTTACAATCTGTGCTATGGATCAGAAACTAGTCATCAGGAACAGCAGGAATGTATAGTCTCCTATGTACAGTCTCTATCCTTTCATGAAAAACGACATCTAGACTTTAGCCAGCTGTTTGAATTCATTTTCTATAAACTAAACCATATCATCATAAGAGTGTTTAAAAGATGTCCCAACTTCCAATCTGACTTTTGTTTTCTTTTTAGCTTGAAGAAATGGTTCTCAGGTGCACAATGTGCAACAGACGGCAAGCCGCTTCTCTAGGAGATTCCTCTTTCTTGTCTACCCCCAATATCACCACATTCATCAGGATGATTCGTATATATCCTTTGAGTGAGATTCTTCTAATTTATTGGGAAGTTCAAGTCCTAATAGTCTCATTGAATTATTTCTAAAGCGTATCTTTGTCAAATAATGTCGTGCAACCTTGGTTAATCTTGTAGTTCACGAAATCTATAGGCACTATAAGTCAAGATTTTATACTCTTTAACAATCACAATTCGTAAATTTATGAAAGCTTTTTTAACGTCGACCACTTTAAAACTAACTTTGATTTAGTATTGTATCAAGAAGGCTACAATGTAAGTGACATTTTTTTTTTCTTTTCTTTTTAAATAGCGCGTACTTTCTTATAAAGAATTGTGTGCCTTCGCACATGAAAGTGAGATCAGTCGGATTGAACAGTTAAAACTTGCTGCACGTGATACAGTAATCTTTGTTTGATAAGACAAACAATTAATTGTGAAACATAAGCTCGCGCTTGCTATAATTTATACGCGTCCTAAGTCAGCAGTAAAGCAAAGCAAGCGGCTAGCCACCAAGAAAGTTGACAAACCCTTTCTCCCAAACTCAATACTTTTTCTTGGAATCATAATTACATGAACAAGCACATGGAGGTAGTCAGATAGGCATGTTCCAAATTTCCAAATAGTGGGGGAGAAGAGTTAACTTGTGGTTATTTGCTTACCCTTTTTCCCTTTCTCTTCGTGAAATCGATTTATAACTAAATTAGTATGAGCTGGAGGTGTGGCTTAGAGAATTTTTAATTCAATGGAAGGACCATTGTCTTCAGTGTGAAATTTTCCTCCTTACGTTATTTTGAGTAGCCCATAATCTCTCAGTTAACAATATTCTCAGGGTGGGGGGGTGTTTCATTTTGGCTACATTGCCATTAATATTCTTTTAAATGTCATTTACACCACTCTCCAATTTTTGACATGGGTTTTTTTTTTTTTAAGTAGAAACAAAAAGTCATATGGAGAAGTCAGACAAGAAAAATAAGGGCTGAAATATTCTTAAAATCTAATCACAAGAAAAGCAAACCTTTTGTGATGTTGATGTGTAGAGGTCAAGAAAATTTTCTCCTGTTTTGTATCGTAGAGTGAATTAATAAATGAGATTAATATAATTATATTGAAATCAATTTCATTTTTATTTTTTTATTTTGGGTCCAATTTCATATATTCTTAACTACATATATTATTAGAAAATTTCAATTAAGGGTCCCCACAGAGACTGGCCTGTGTTGTGGGTCGAGCCCCATTTCGCTTTCTGTTTTGGGTTCTGTTGCCTTAACAGGTGGACCATTGTCACCACCATTTGAAGTCCATTTCTGAGGCTGGCTGAACTTTGTGCTCAGGAAAGAATGCCCATTTACTGGCCCATTTTCTTCACCGGCTGAACTTTGTGAATTTATGAACCTTCGTTCATTTGAACCCCAAGCCTTGAGATTGCTTTGGACCCATGATAAAAATGAAGGTGCAGAACTTTAATCAATTAAAATTTGTGTTTATTGTCCGCTAATTAAAAAAATTAAACTTCCGTCTTGGAGACTTTAAGTTGTAATTTATGTCTGAAAATTTTTTAATGAAAAAATAAAATAAAATTGTGTCTGTTGAGTTGAGGAAAATATGAAAATCCCTCATGTATTAGGCCATAACGGTACAGCCCCAACTCGTCATTTATTAATTTCAATTGAAAGGGAAAGAAATTAAAACTAACGTCCCTTACCGGGAAAAGAAAAAGGCCCTTTTCCCTTGCAATTCGATTGTTCAAAACTATTCCTTCCCCCACTAAAACGCAAAAAACGGCAACCCATTTTTTCCTTTTCTCCATTGTTGTAAGGTGGGACAAAGCGAAAATGAAAGAATTGACTTCCTCGACCCAGAAAAGCCATCCTCTTCTTGCTGTCTGTGCATTATATTTATATGTTTTTTGCCCGTTTGATTTCTTGACCACTTACATTTGCAGTGCACATTGTTTAGCCCGCTGTGGTTCTCATCTCAGTTCCACCGGCCGGGAACTTAAACAATGCTTTTGGAGCCCATCAAGAGCAAAGAACCCACGGCGCCACTGGAACATGCCAGCTGTACCGGTGCTACCAATACCACCGAGCGGTCAAGATTACCGCAGCTGACCCATGGGTAATCATCTGGCCCTCGAATGCTCCGGCAGTTCCTTTACGAGATTGAGATTAATAGTCCGAGACTAGTGGTTGATTTCACTGTTTTTTGATATAACTTTATAAACTTCAAAGCGCGTTAGAACTTGATTGGGCGGTGGGGGAATTTTTGAAGAGGCAAACCTTCAAGAGAGGAAGCAACTGCTCCTTTGTAAGACCCACATTTCACTTTTCTCCTCTTTTTTTTTTTTTTTTTTTTTCTTGGGGGATAAGCAAAATTTTATTTACTATAAAATGGTATTTATTTTATTTGACAACAAATGGTTATTGTTGAACTTAAATATTTATTTAGAACTTTTGGATTTTGATCTCTAAATTAAAAAAATAACAAAACAATAGCATTATAATTCTGAGGCAATACAACAAAATTTGAGTAAAGACATGGCGATTGATCCCTCCTGGCATGAACAAACAAACTATGAGCAATTAGACATTGGCACAGGTGACTTTCTATCATGGGGTAGATGCTTTTAATATCATGTGATGTGTTGTGAATTTGCAACATCATTTGTGGTGTAAGAGTACTGGCTGGTAGAGGTACATCATGGGCTCAAATTAGAATAAAAAAAATTCTGCTGATGTGGGACCATAATCCAAAGTAGGTCCAATTGTACCACGGCAGTGCCCAAAAGTCCAAATTCTGATTAATGAGGGCCCTCGAACCTACAGATGGAATTGTAGCTGTTATGGGGAACCCCCTGAATCTGAGACCAAATGCAATGTAGAAGCTGCTAAAGAAACAATCAAAAGATGGGGACTCCATGGCTCAACCACTGCACAAGAGGACCGGTCATGTGCCATCTTAGCTTAAAGCATTTGACCAGGGTCGAAAATTTTGTGCCAAAAAGTGATAATTTGATTAGACATGTCACACGTGGCATGATCATAGTTATCCAATGTATTGAATTGCATCCATTATCTAGCGTAAAGATCCAAAAGGCTTGAGTTTTCGTTTTCAAGCACTGTTATCAGGAATGTAGATGTTGCGGACAGTTAATTTGATTGGTGTCAGACGCTGACTGGTTAAATTGTTTGATGGAAGTTCCAGATAGGAAGGAGCATGCCATATTCATCCCAATCTTTCTTAGATCTACTTCTCGTCATTGAACTATAGGCAAGTTTTCCTATAAACCATTCTGAGAAAAACAAACATCTGCAGGTGGTTTAAAGTTTCCACAGAGCATTTTTGACACCCAATCGAACAAAAAGAGCATTCAACAATCAAATTTTATAGTCCCCCTCCCCCAATTGGTGTATATAAAGCAGTAATTTCTTTAAATAGAATATAATATATTTAACAATCCTCGATTATAATATAAGAAGTTATTTAACAACTAAAAAACTCTATATATTTAGTTACAAACTTACAGTGTAAGACAATCCACGACACTGCATATGGCACAGATTGAATAATTCATAGGACATTATTTCACCAATATGCGGATACCCACATGAGAGAGTCCCAAAAAACAAAAAAATGTTTCCTTCCCCATGTGAGCCTCATCTCCTAATTGAATACGCTACCCTATAAAAATTTTACGTCACTGTTAGTAAAGTCTTCAAGCGAACAACAGAGGACCACAAAATTTAATATGACTAGAACAAAAAAGAATGAAATGGGGTAGGCTTCAATGGATCGAACTATTCAGCAAAGCTCCACAGACGAATATCACCTTCATAAAAATCGTCGATGGACGGTGGATTGTAGGAAACCCCACTGAACATTTGATCAAGATATTCAGGTGATTGTAGAAAATAAAAATTGTACTCTGATTCTAGCATAGGCAATGGTTCATTGTAGGTCTCTAATGATTGCACGAGTGAAACATCATCGTCGAACTGATCAGACGGCGAGGATGACATCGATGGAGTTGATGAGATTGATGAGGAGGAGGAGGAGACCAGAGATGGTGATGATACTGGTGGGATGTTGCTGACAGTGACACTGTGATCTGTGAAACTATTGGCAGCTGCTGCAGCAGCCTTTTGGATGGACTTGGGAGACATAACAGTATCAGGAATGTAATGTGAGGAAGTGATGGGGAAGTTGAGATTGGCTGAAGAGCCCTTGAGGCATAAAAGTGCAGCATCATAGGCCCTAGCAGCAGCTTCAGGTGTAGAATAAGAGCCTAACCATATTCTTGTTTTCTGATTTGGTGCCCTTATCTCAGATACCCATGATCCCCAGCTCCTCATTCTCACTCCCCTGTACTTTTTGCTTGATGAAGAAGATGTTCCCATTGGTTTTGATGCCTCCATTTGGATGTTTTGCTCAGTCTTCACCATTGATAAGAGGATACAATTCAAAGAATAGCAGCAACCTTGAGAAGGAAAAATGCTCCGTGGAGCGTAGCACTGAAAGTTGCTTATAAGATCTAGATGTTATTTGGCAAGCTAAACGTGTTGAAGGACCAATAATGCTGTTTGGGTATAAGCTGCTTATTTGAATTTCTTTTCTTCCAAACAAGAAGGCGTGTATTGGAAATGTGAGAAGAAAGGTTGCTATATTTATAGATGGGGGAGATGGGAGATGAGTTTTTAAGTTTAGCTGATACCCCTAATCAATGAAAGCCACAGTATGGTTCTACATAGGAATATGAAATGGATGACAGATATTTTTTAGCTTTCACAAATCGAAAATTATTTGTCCCTTCATATATGTATATATTTCTATTTAAATGACTTCTTTGTCCTGTTATATTAATAAACTTTCATATTATATTTACTCTTCTTTTTTTTTTTTTTTCTCCCAATGACATAATAATATTTTTTAACTTTCTTTAGCGCGCAAAGGTGCAGAGAAATCCAAAATGAGATTCAGCCCTCTGAAGGGATCGGATGGAGAATTGGTTAAATGAACTTAGCTCGAGGTTACCACTATCTGTTTTTTCACACACACACACATGACTAATTTGCATCACTAGATAACCACTTCATTATCTTAATGTGTTTATTTTGTGCTCATCTAAATGTCAGATGGCCCTGAATGCCCGTTGATTTTATTTTTATATATTCATCATTCTTCAATATTCAATAGAGAGTTTGTACATTTAGTAGAGGGTTTTGAAATTGTCAAACTGAATTGTCACTCGAGAGAAGAAAGAATAATTTTCAATGATGTCAAAAGATTACACCTACATTAATTAATATGCACAATGTGGCGTGCTATGACTATTGAAGAAGTTCTTCCCCTCCCCCCCCCCCTAAAAAAAAAAATCGATACATCAATGTGGTAAATCCAGTGACCTTTTTGGATTAAAGACAGTTTAATTTAGACTCAGCTGCTTGTTTATGTAACTTTGTTCTTTTTCTGCTGGGGCCAGTATACTTGAATATAACCTAAAACACCTAAAATTGCAAGACTATTTCCCGAAGACAACAGTAGTAATTTTTTAGAGGAGGCAAAAAATGTTTCCGTGGATTAATTCAGCAGACTACAACCCACATGGAACAATCAAAGACCAGCATGAAAGAGGGGGGGGGGGTTTAAAGAAAAGCAGTTTTCAGGAGTCTCCCTCTCGCTTTTTTGGCCAGTCATCCTTCCACCCCTGTTAACCCCACTTAACCCCAAGCTGCAAAGACTTAAGACTTAAAGAGTTGTTCATTAATTAAAGATGTCACAGACAAAATGACGAACTGGAATTTTGAATTATTGAGAGTGCCGACTTTTAAATTGAAAGTCTTACGTTTAAATTTGTTGAGTAAGATAACAAGAATACTGAATAGGCAAAGTCGTAATTCAGTACTTGTGACCATCTCGGGGTGTCAATCATTAAAATAAGATATGGTATTTATCATATAATAATAGCTAATTAAACACAGGATTGTTCTCCAAAGGAAACTTCTAGGATCTGCAGGTTGACGCCTGAGTTACTTAAAAATAATCCAAAAAAAAAAAAAACAAATACATTATATTTAAAGAACAAAACACACAATACCCAAAACGCGCAGTGTAACAGTAATAGCAATAAAATGACCTCAACAAAAGAAAATTAATAAATAATAAAAATAAAAACACATTAGCTGTTGCTCCTCTGTCATGCATATCACAAACCGCGTCAACTCATGAATATATCCAAAGATACGTACCTTTCAATAAAGAAGATGAAGAAGAAGAAGAAAAAAAAAAACTCTGATCTTTATGTCAATTCTGTTTAATTGACCATTGCCAAGGTTAATAAATAAGTTAGAGAGAGACAACGATTTTTATGGGGTTTGCTTACGCCTGCATGATCTGACTATAGCAACTCCCTTTGAAAATATTTCTGAGAAATTCGATGGGGTTGTTTGTGTAGTCCGGCAAAAACCAATACTGCCAACTGCTATATTGCACCTTGTGTGGAAAAAAAATGCCGAATGCCAGCGCACATGCCTGGGCCTCCTCGTTGAGAGAGTGTGTGGAAGGGAAGCCCCTTTTGGGGTTAGATGGACTTTTATTAAATGTCATGGACCACATAAGACCTAATTGAGAACCACAAGTTGAGTTAAAATTAGTTGGTATTAGCTTTCACGCTGCGAAAATGAGCCGAAGACCGAGTAAATGTAACTTGTACATTTTGTCAACTTTCGAGTACCAATTCTTGCTTTTTGCCACTCATGCAGAGGCATGAGAGGCTAATATTAATGGGAGAATTAATCATAGTTTTACACTGGCAGAATTTTCTTAAGCTTGGACATGTATACGGAAATGGCTATTATTTTGCTATTGTCTTCCCCTTAGTACTGCAAAAACACTCATATATAATTTCACTCCTCATTACTTAAAGAGTCTAATCGCTCTTGACTACATTACAATTCCACCACTTCAAAAGTCATTTATAAATTCTTGAAATAAGGAGGTCCATTCTACTAATTTTATGAATCTTAACTTGGTATATGTCCTTCCGAGCCTACTATTCGCCAATATATTACCCTCTTAAATTTTCATTCGGTATTAGATAGTTTTTGGTCACTACTTTGGATTGAAGAAGATTAGATTCTTAAATTAACACTTTTGCTGAAATGAAAACTTATTGAACCATGAGAAAAAAGAAAATTGGTCAATCCTTCGGATAGAGGAGGATTGGACTCTTAAATAAACATTGTTATACTTTGCTGAAATTAAAGCTTATTATACCGTGAGAAACAGAAAATTGGTCAATACTTTGGATAGAAGAGGATTAGATTCTTAAATTACCACTAGTGTAATTTGCTGAAAATGAAAAACTTATTAAACGGTGGGAGAAAAAGAAAAGTGGGGACGTTCATTATTAAATCAGTATCTGTTTACCTAAAGTTGATTTCTTCAATGATAATTCATAAGTGTTTGTCGTCAATCCAGACTAGTTCCCTCCATCCTCCCTCCTTCCTTTTTTCACCATTTGCCACCCATAACTATAAAGTCGTCGAAAAATTCGAGCTACAAGGACATCTGCTTCTCATTAGAGTGCTATTGTCATGCTCTGTTAACAGGTGGCTGACAGCGTGATTATTATTAAATTCTACAAGTTTTCTAAAAGCGAACATATGATCACATGCAAATGGAGAAAACACAGGTTTTACCTTTTTAATTCTAATCAAATCTGTCAGAAATTAAGGGAATATGGCAATGATTATGATTCTTGGAAGTTGGAAGGAAATTTCACTTTGAGTTGTGTTTGTTTTGGATATTAAGAAATTATTTAACTTAAAATTTTAATTTATTATTATTTTTTTTTGTTAGTAATACTCAATATACTTATCCTATATGAATTTCAACATGGCATCTTACACGAAATTTATGGGCTAAAAATATTAACAAAATATAACTTTTTATTTTTATCTTGTATTCATGGTGTATTGATTATAAAACCTCTAATATCACATTAATTAATTATATAATTTAAATTATTATTTAAAATTTAAGATATGGACTCTACGTTATCTTCAATATAGCAATGTTCAATTTACTTAATCTTATGGCACTTTGGGATGTAATAGTCTGATTTTAGCTGATTTTGACCTACCAAAAATGCATTGTAAATATGAAAGGTGGGTGGAATTTTGAGCTCTCCAAACAAGTTTGTGGAGAGGTGGTTGAACTGTGAAAAGTCGATCACTTTGAATGTGACAGGAAGAGAAAGAGAGACATAAATGGAAGGTTGGAAAGGTAGCATCGCATGGGCCGGTTAATCTATGAAAAAAGACTAAAATGAAATAGTATGAGATTTAAGAGATAAATTAGGTGCATATTTTTCTTATAAGTCAATATCATATTTTATTAAGAAAAGTAGGGCTAATTCAAGTACAGAAGGACGGAGATGGGTAGCTAAATAAGAAAATCAAAGTTAGACAATAAGATTAGATTGCTTTCTTGCTATACTAAGTTATTTGCAATAAAATTACAATTTCTGCTTTTTTTTTTTTGAAAGACTAAAGTTTACAAATATTAATAACTTTAAAAATACATGAAAAGAACTATTTCCACTTTCATGGTCGTAACTCTTTCTTGTGAACCATACGAGGACAATTTGTGAATCAATGTATAAGACAAAGGGCGTATTCTCCAATCCTTCTTTTGATGAGGTCAATTCAATAACTCTGAGCATTCTTAACAATTCAATATAGTTAGAATCAACTTTGCCGACTGAAGAGGAGAATACACGAATAAGGTATAAGAGTCTCTAAGAACACCGACAATATTCCTAGAACCCGGCTTCCAAGTCATCAACATCCTATTTTAGATAATGTGGTTGAGGGGGATGTAAGACTAATGTTTTGGAAATAATTTCAGAAACCCCCCAAGATTTCAAAGCGTCAGCCAAAAGAAGTAGGGATTGAGTTTCGGCCGGGTAAGTGTCATCTTTAAACTTTAGCCAAAGATGAAGCTTCACAAAAACAAGATCAAGCATACATATTTTCCCATTGTCGAGCCTCATTTCTAAAATCCACCTTGCTCCTTCGTACTAAGGACATTTCGAGTTTAATCAACGTTCAATAGACTGTGAAGTCAAACATAAATGACAAACAAAATAGTTCCTCATATTCCTATCATATGCCCATCTATCTAGCATTATATGATCATAACACAAACGAGCAATTCTTATATCATGCCGCTGATATCTATAGATATTAGGGCTTCCCCTTGTCATTCAGATTCGTGTCTAGCTGCTGCACTCCTCGAGTGTTACACTCCTACTCAAGTCCACACCCCCGATGGTTGAAGTACGAAGAAACTTAAATGAAGATACATGCCCTCTTCTCTCGCATATCCATCACATCATGTGAATACGTCCAACTATCTTATCGTAGAGAGTGAACTCCTCGCTGGCACCGTACCCATATCTTCCGTACCTCGCATTCGAACGAAGCAGAATTAATTAATATATCTTTGATTGCAACTATGCAAAAGGTACCGCGGGGCCCCACATTAAAAGGAGGCTGGCTGAGCCAGCGGGATGTGGGACCCTGCAAGCCAGACGGCATTTAGGCCACTGTCACTTCTCCAATGAATGTACGTGGAAAAGATGGAAGCGATATGGATCCTGGAGAATGGACGAGGCGAAAGCACAACCAAAACCAAGGATCGCTCAAAATTTCAAAGCGTGTGGATGGATGAAGTGGCAAGATCTCAAATGGGTAAGGCTGTTACCAGAATCAAAGCTCTCATGTTTCCCTATGGGCCTTTCTTAAGATCGACTGATGAAACTTCCAGGAAAGGGACTTGCTTTTCTTTTTTTTTTTTTCTTTTTTTTAAAAAAAAAAGCAAAAAATGAAAAAGGGTTATGGATGACAACCACCATATCCAATAGTACTGGCTCACATGATGCCCACAAACAAACATTATCTCTGGGAGAGAGGTGGTGCACTTGTTGACCAAACTCCTTCGTTTTCTTTTGTGAGACTACGCGGGACATGTCATTTATGATTCGGTGTTACATTATGCTTCTTGGACGGATTCCCAAGGGATAGCGACATAGGTCTTGGCATGAAATGCCGACATTTTAGAGATTTTGGCGAAAAGCAGAAAGGTTTCCTAAGAACTCAAAGGTCTTGATTGATGGGAATTTTTATTTTTTATTTTATTTTATTATTTTTTTTTCGGGAATCTGCCTATTCAGAATTTGACTAAAGGAGTTATTATGACATTCCCAACAATAACAAACTCTCATAGCTTGTCCTTCCGTAAAATTTTACAAAGAATGGGAAGCGAGCGAGATGGTGAAGACTGAAAAGGTTTTATTCGAGCTAGGCAATCACATTTGTCGGAAGAGGGCTCCAGAGTCCCAAGCCCAAAAGGTGGCGTGGAGACTTTCTGGGCTGTGCCCACTTCAGTTACCCAATTAGCATCCAGGTCCACCTGCCTTGGTCTTGTATTTCCACCCACAAGTTGGGAAGCTCGAAACAGAGAGATGGACCATGGGCCCATCTACCACTTCCTGGTCCGTTCCTTTTCCCTTGACGAAGCCCTTGATCGAAAACAGACTATGTCAAGGGGAAATTCAACGACCAGCCGACTACATTCATGAACGCCGGGTGCTTTAACAGTGCAGCTAAGTATTCGGCACGCTAATAAGACACGCGTGAGTAAGCGCCCTTGGGATTAGAGTCTCTGTCCTAACTGGACAAAGATACTCAAAAGTGATTGGGCATCTCAAGGGCCCCACTGACGAAGCCACGTCGTGAAAGCACAACTCTCGTCCATATCCCACGCTCCCCGGACAACACAGCGGTTCAAAGTTTGTCCGAACAAGACAAAACGAAACTCATCTAAAACGCATAGAGAGGAAAAAATCAAGAGAAAAAGAAAACGAGAAAGCAGCTCGGGATCCAATATATCAAAGAAAGGCATTGTTATCTTCATGGCGAGGAACGGCAACCCACGCGCTGGAGTGGCCGTGTTGCCGTTGATCCTGTTATGTACGGTGGCTATGAACAACCTAGTGCGAACGGCGGAGGGACTGTGGTTGACGATTCCTAGTTCTGGAACCAAGTGCGTTTCGGAGGAGATCCAGAGCAACGTCGTCGTTTTGGCCGATTTCTATGCCTTCAACGAAGAACATCCCGAAAAAACCCCCGCTATCTCTGCTCGGGTAATCTGTCTATATATATATACGTTTTATCTTTTTTTTTTTTTTACTTTATTTGATACGGACTTGACTCTTGCAATAGTGGCAATGATTCAGCGGCTTGTCTTCGAATATGTTGATTTTGATTTTCAATTATAGTTTCTGTCTTTCATATATGTATATATGTAGTTGGATTATCTGGAACTTAATTTTTGTGATATTTGTGCGCTAACACAGGCGATGTGAATTTTGTGGTTATTTATTGCTGCTTTGGAGTAGTAGAAAGCGCAAATGCCAAGGATTTTCAGTTGTTTCGTTCTTCTTCAGTTATATATATATATAGATATATATTTTCCTGAACTAAGGCAGGGAGGATGTTTTTATTGCTCTAGTGATCACAAAACTTTGACTTCATTTGCCGTGTGTGTGAGTTCGTGGCTTAGGCTGTTGGTGTTTTTATGAAGTTTGGTAGCATATTCTGGAAGTGGTTGTGGTGTTCTTGCTTCAGTATTATGTGATATTAAGAAACATAGAACTGGGTTTCTTTATTTGTTTTCTACCAAAGTGCACTGAAGGCTGGTTTCCTGTTTGTTTTCGGTTCCTTGCTTCAATCAGTGCAAGTCAGATGATGGATTCAACTTACAGTTTACCATCCATCTCTTAAGTTTGCCGTGAAATGTGGTTGATGGATTCTTTTGTTGCAATAAAATACTTTGGTTGAATGGTTATGAAATGGGAATAGATGGTTTTTATGAACTGTACAAATGTTCATTTTAAAATCCAAAGCAAAGTTGAACTTCTTGTACTTTCAATGACAGGATGCACTCTCTATCTCTTAAATTTATCATGAAATGTAGGGAGAATATTGTTTTGTTCCCATAGCTGTATGTTTACAGCCCTTCTTCTTTGGCTGCATTAGTTGTCTGTGCGGCATATTTAGCTGCTTCAAGTAAGACCAATTCTTTCCAAACAGTGATAAAGTAAAATAAAATAAAATAACTGTGCAATAGGACACCTGTCTTTTTTATTATGAACAATCCCCTCCCTCTTGGTGGATAAATTCTAAATCTACAAGACACTGCTAACTAATGAACCTCTTGAATTCAGTGCCAAAACTTGCACAAGTATCCTAAAATGGAATTGTTTGCACTCATAGCTCTAGTTTGAACCACATGTCTCCAGCTGATCCCTTTGCTAAATGAGCCAAGCCAGCCCACGGGATTGAGGGCCCTGAATTCCTTAAAGAAAGCATACACGGACAAAACAATGCCAAAATTTACCCCTAAATTCTGGTACTGATGTTCCATTGTTGGTGGTTATCATTATATTGGGTATTTCCTCATCTGTATCTGTTCTGCAGAAAGCTAGGTCAACAAGTAAAGTTGTGTAGGTGGTGGTGATACATGGTTTGAAGTTGGAGTGGCTTCATGTGTAACTTACAAGCTTCATGTGTCTTCTCTCAGGTAACATCCCCATTTGGGAACAATCTTCACCAAAGTGAAAATTCAACTCATGGCCAATTTGCATTCACAACCAGCGAGTCTGGTAATTACATGGCATGCTTCTGGCAGGATGCCCAGCAGCAACAACAGACAAGTGTTACTTTGGGTCTAGATTGGAAAATTGGAATAGCTGCAAAGGATTGGGACTCAGTGGCAAGGAAAGAAAAGATTGAGGCAAGTTTGTTAAGTGCTTCAGCTTGGTTTCAGTTTTCTAATTAGAAGTTTTACATATTTATCATCACTTCAATTTTGTAATGGTGATGTATAATGTGTATAAACATATGCAGGGTGTTGAACTTGACCTAAAGAGACTTGAGGGAGTAGTGCAAGCCATACGTAGCAACAGTATCTATCTTAAAGAAAAGTATACTATCTTATCTCTTCCTCACTTTGGATCTTTAGAAGCTCACAAATGCCTTTTTTATTCTGTTTTCTTGTTCCCTTAATGTTTTTTTTTTAATTTTTTTTCTCCTTCTAATTATCCTGCGTTTGTTATTTTGGAATGGAAAAGTTTGTTACTTTGGAATGGAAAAGAATGATGCTTTTTGTAGATTGGCCACTGAAACAAGCAGAGACTGAAGTGAATAGAATGTAATTCTAATAAGCACATTGTGCAAACAGAGCCAAAACGAAGGGAGGCTAGGATATGGGGGAAATAGGTGTATACAAGACATGAAGGATTTAAGGGAAACTCAAACCTAAACCCTAATCTTGTTGGTGAATGCTATGTGGATATTCTAGGATGTGCTAAAATTTTAATTTCTCCTCAGTTTGAATATATGCTTAACCTTTCCTTTGGGACACTTCACAGGGAAGCACAGATGAGGGAAGTCAGTGAAAGAACCAATGCTAGAGTGGCATGGTTCAGCATTATGTCTGTTGGTGTATGCATTGCGGTTTCAGTTCTGCAGCTGTGGCACCTGAAGCGCTTTTTCCAAAAGAAAAAGCTCATCTAGACTTTATTCTGAGAGTCGCTCTTTGATACAGAACTGGACTTGTACTTTTGAAGTTACTTTGGCATGGCACAGCCTTTCGTTTGTTGGTCCCCTTGGTTTTCTTATTCTGTGAGGTGGGTGGTGGCATAATGGCAAGGGCGAGCGTTCATCAGAAGTGCCATTTTGTGTTGTGACAAAAGCTAAGAAGGAAAAGAAATAGCAAAAGATTGACTTTTTGGGAAATCCGATGCTTTGATAGGTGTAACAACGTGTGTAACATCAATTAAGAACACCAAGTCTAGTACATGTATATCATGGCAGAAGAAAGAGATTGGTGATTTTAAAATCTATTGCTATCAAATTCTCACACAGATTTGAATAAATTCCAATGAACTAAAGTGAAAAAAAAAAAAAAAAAAGAAGAAGAAGAAAGAAAGAAAGAAAGAAAGAAAAGAAAAGTTGACCAATCAAGTTGGATGTCGAATAGACCAATCCTAAAAACCAAGGAATGATAACGCCGTCAAAAAGCTTTGATACTAATAATTACCAATTAGTAGTCACCTAATGAGCCTGAAATCCCTTCGATAGAGCCTACGCGAGTTCAAGGGGCTGAGAACCGAAACAAATAAACCGAAATGGGCTTCGCAAAATCTTGAACTGTTTCCTAACGAAGATTGAACGAGAGAGAAAGAGAGACAGAGAGAGGAATTGGGGGAATGGCGGTCGCATGGGGCATAGCCGGGGCAGTGGTGACGACAGCAGGAAGGCCTATCTCAAAAACGGCATTCGGGAGGCAAAGACCGCCACCCATTTGTGCCTTTACTTCTTTTATGGCCTTCTGCTCTTCTTCTTCGTCGTCGTCGTCGTCACCCGGCAGAACGAGAAAGCTGGTTCTTTACTCAAAGCCTGGATGCTGTTTGTGCGATGGCCTCAAAGAGAAGCTCCATGCTGCTTTCTCCCTCGCCGGTCCTCATTCCCTTCACGACGTCGAATTGCAGGTTCTACCCTCTCTCTCTCTCTCTCTCTCTCTCTCTCTCTCTCTCTCAATGCGTTTCTGCTATTGAATTGGGTGGTTAAATTAAATTTGTATATGTTCCGACAATTTTATTATTATTTTTTAAGGTAAGGGACATTACAAGGAATCCAGAGTGGGAGAGGGCTTACCAGTACGAGATTCCCGTGTTGGCCAAACTACTCCCAGATGGCACCGAGGTCAGTTAGACTCATTTTCATCTTCATCATAAAAGTCTTGTTTGTGTTGTGATTTTCCTTGCAAAAAATTGTGTCTGATGTTCCTAAGGAATCCAAGGCTCTAAAAATCTTGCTTTTTTTTATCTTCCTCTCCCCCCCCTACCATTTTAGCTATGACCATGCAATTTCTCTTCTTGCACCTGAATTATGAGGAACTATCCGAAGCTCTCACTCTGAAATTGTTCGTTAGTTAGACTATCCTTTTTCATCATGGAGAATTTCTAGAGTTTGTGTCCATATGTGGTAAAGCTTGGTTCTCATCAACCAGCAAGATGATTTGCTTTGAATAGTGGGATGCTGTGGGCAATCAATCTAAAACCATTAATTCTTGCACTTAATTCAAGTTTTCAATGTAGTGCTAATAATGGCAGAAGGTTCCTACAAGTAGTTCAAGGCCAATCCACTCTAAGTAGGCTTGGGGGTGTGATGAATCAGTTGTAAGCATTTGTTTAGTATTCATGAACAAATCATAGAAATGGACACGCGTTTGTTTGTGTAGCTTTCCCTTTGAAGGTGGTGTCTCACATAGACAAGTCTTTTCTTTCAGGAAGTTCTACCTAGATTATCTCCTCGACTTGGAGTGGAGCTCATCCAAAAGAAGATAGCGGCTGCTTTGACGAGATAACAAGCCTCCCATGTAATTGAAGGTCTCATGGAGATTACGCAACCTGTTGCTGAGAAAAGAAACAGACAAAAAGAGGAATCTCGGACAATAATTCTAAGCTTGTCTACAACGGATCCCTCCTCTCCCACCTCCCCAGTGACCATGTGTGCTTGAGAATATGACTGACGACGTACCCTTCATGTGATTCTTGATACTGCCATTTTAAATTTTGCCAATGCATGCTCGGCGTTAATAAAATTCTGATGTTAATTCTGTCTACCAATGTAGCTATACATCTAATGAATGAAAAGTGGGTTGTGGCTACTGAAAAACTGAGATGTTTACAAATTGAACGAGGTTCAAAATAAAATTTTCAGCCTTTTCAATTTGTTGAGTTTATGATCATGCGATAGAAAAACAAGTTCGCCACAGGCCAATCAGAAAAACACAAGGGAACCCACCGGCCAACGAGCCCAACCATACAAGTGGGCAACGAGCGATGCAACCTCGGCCCAAAAACGCATGCTGCGGTGTCGAGGTTTTATTGGCCAGTAAGTCGCTTCGTTTCCTAGTATTTATGCTGGGTTTCAAGATTGCTTCACTCTCTAAGGATTGGATCAATTCGCCTGCGACTTCCCCTCTCTACCTGCGCTCTTTCTCTCACTACGCCTGTGACCACTGCATCTTCCGCACACAGAGAGAGGGAGAGAGCCAAATGGTCATGTGGGTATTCGGGTATGGGTCTCTGATATGGAAAGCAGGCTTTAAACACGACGATCGCGTTGTCGGCTTCATCAAAGGCTATCGCCGTGTCTTCTACCAAGGTCACATCTCTTTGTATTTATTTCTTCTCTCACACCCACAGACGCACGCACAGTGTTGTCGTTCGTTTCTATGATTGGATTCTGAAATTGATTGGTGGGCACACGCAGGCAGCACTGACCACCGAGGAACACCAGAGTTTCCGGGAAGAACTGTGACTTTGGAACCTGCTGATGGGGATGTCTGTGTGAGTGTTTTTTTTTTCCCTCAAACTTCTCCAATCTACTCTCCGTTTTCCTGCAACTGTGTTTATTGTTTTCGCGCTGGCTGATTGACCGAGGTGCTTATAATTTATATAACTAATCACATTCAGCCTGATGCCAATGCTTTGCTACAATTCTTGATCCTCACAACAATATAGATGTCTGTTTGACTCTTGTGACCCTTCATGACAAACTATCCAGTGACACCAGAATAATAAAGTTAACACTTTCTTTTCCCTTTTTTTTTTTTTATATATATTTTGTGAGGCCACAGTGGGGAGTCGCTTACAAGGTCTCCAAGAAGGAAGATCAAGAAGCTGCCATAAATGTATGGTCTGCTGTTTTTTGTTATTTCCCTTTATTTCTTTTCTTTTTGGTCAGCATATAATTGATGTAGCAAGTCCCTGAAATTTGTTCTTATTTTGGCTTGCAGTATTTAGAAGTAAGGGAGAAGCAGTATGATCAAAAGGCGTATCTTGATTTTTTTACTGTAAGTTCTGTGTGTCAATTGTGTTGTAGATTTGTCCATCATGTAAGTATCTACTGAATCTTGTTTCCAGGAGCCCACAGCTACAACGCCAGCTGTCTCAGGAGTACTGGTGTAAGTGGCAGGAATCACCATTAGCTATTAGTTTTCATACTCACCATCTAAATAAAGATCTTTATATTTCAGTTATATAGGATCTGCAGACAAGAAATGTAACCAAAACTACTTGGGGCCTGCATCTGCGGAAGATATAGCCAAGTAAGGTTCTTAACTTATTAATTCTTCAATCTGAGAACTGAGATCTGTATAAGTGGATGCAGCATCTTGCTGCATGAGTAGCTAATTAGAAACCTAGTTTGGCCGTTACTGGGTGCTGGATTTTCATGTAGATAGATAGGCAGGGTATGAATTTCTTGTACATCAATCCAAATAGAATGATACACTGCAGTTTTTATTTTAATTTTTTGGCTGGACGATTCATTGTGGTTGGAGCCTTCTCAAATTTTATCATTTGTGTAGGCAAATTGCTCATGCTCAAGGACCCTCAGGACCTAACAAAGACTACCTTTTCCACCTTGAAATGGCATTGCTTCAGATTGGTAAGGTTTCTCCTTGAATTTGCTTTACAATTCAAAATTTGTCCGGGCCTGTCATAATAATTCTTGGAACACTTTACTATCTTTCTTCCTAGGGTGTAAAGACAAGCATGTAATGGATCTTGCCAACAAGGTGAAGCTCATTCTTTCAGAGCCGGAGCCAATTGGTTCATGATGCCAATCAACACTAGCTCATTTTGATGGATTGGAGTATCCTCTGAATGGATTTGTTTAGGAAGTTTGAATATCCAGATTTGAGTGCCTTGGCCCTGCACTGGGATATTGGTTAAATTTTTTCTTCTTTTTTATCATGAGCGACTATGATTTATCAGACTAGGATAGATTCTGGCCGCACCTGATCAACATGCATATCACTTCAAAGTTAAACCAACGCCAGAAGCATGCCTGATCTCTTGATTATTCTCATGCTAAATGTCTAGTCTGATCAGAATTTATTATTATATTTGAGAACTATTGAAAATGAAATTTGCAACTCCAAGCTCCAACAAAGCCTGTGGAATGAGTGAATTATTTGATGTTGCAGCTGCTATTGTCCCATCAATTTGTTGCAGAGCTTGGGTCCTTTTTATATGTTCAATTCTCAATAAACCATTTGGAAATATCTTTTGCGAAAGTCAGGATCTTGCACGATTTCATTTTGTGCTCTTCTACATTACAAGTCAATTACCTGCTGTAGATAATGGCTTCAGTTTAGAGCTTTTTTTTTTTTTTTTTTTTTTTTTTGGCTTTTTTCACTTTGTAAAAAATACAGCCCGGAATGAGGGGTATCAGTTATAAAATCTTCCTGGATATAACCAACGTATATGCACATCAAGTTACAAACACTCGGTTTACAAGTGATGCAAACATTTTCAATGTGGGATAAGCCTCCCTTTATGTCAAAAGTCCTACAACAAAATATCCTGGTACTAATAAGTAGTTACAACCACACTCTACATCTAGACTACCTCTACCTACAGCAAGAAGAAAGTAGGAAAACATTCACTCTAAATAAGTAGAGTACGTAAGAGCTCATAATGTAATAATAAACTTGTTGAAGACTTGTATAATCAGAGTGGCGGGTCAGCTTATCAAGGATTCAAAAACTGTCTTCGTCATTATCTGCACCCAAGGGAGATGAATTGACTCATTGCATAAGCCTTAATTAAACTCGAGGCCATTTACACTCCACTGATGCTCATGGTGAAAATCATAAATAACAAAGGAAACTAGCTTTTCCACAATCACTTACCCTCATCGGATTCTTCACTCTCACCATCATCATTATTGTCAATATCTCCATCAGCTTCATCATCATTTACCTCATCCTCTTCATCATCTTGGTTGTCATCTTCATCAGTATCATCACTATTACTTTCTACTGGTACCTTTGGCTTTGGAGAAGGCACATAGCTGGTTGTGGACCTCCTGCGGGAACTTGAAACAATGTTACTTGTGTCAATACCCTCAAGTTCCTTTGCTCTTTCCTTTCTCTTTTTGACATCCTTAATTTCTGAAATAAAGGAATATAAATTGTCAATAATCAAGCACAAATGCACACACCCATGAAAGTTAAGCCTGATGTTTGTCACAACATCCTCAAATGCATGGCAAAGTGATGAACTTAAGTTCCCTACATGCTACTTTGACCTAAAAATTCATTAAAGCTTTCCACCCTTTCTTAGCATGTATAGAAGCAATACTACCAACAGATACAGACCTTAAATCTAAAATTGTGAAGACCAATGTTTTCATCGAATGTGTTTTCATTACCTCTCTAAGAAAACAATAGTATCCTAACTTATACATCAATTTCTACTTATCAATAGAGCCTTATGACCACTCATAATCCTGGGTGCTTTCAGCATCCATGACAGGATCCCATATTGCCATGGCCAATAAAGGGGGACCACCAATGGGTCAGCCGGTAGATTTTCCTTTTCACTTATTAAATTGTCAAAATAGATGGCACAAAACTAAACACTTGAAAATTTATTGTACAGAAACTGCAAAAGAAAGAAAATCAGAGATTATACCATATACTAGTTTTTGTTAAGATGCAACTATTCACAACTTTCAGCTAAATTTCAGGATATAGATTTCCAAGTCTTAAGGAGAATGACAGCACTCCAATTAAAACTACTTTCCACAAACAAAAGTAGTCCATGAAACATTGTAAATTTGAATGTTAGAGATAGATGTTTAATAGTAACACCACCTTTTTCAGAAGGTTTTGATGACAATCCTTCTCTAGAAAGTATATCCTCCAGTTCCTTTATTAGCTGGGCCTCACGTTTGTTCTCAGGCACCTGCTTGACTTTCTTGTAAACTGAAGGAGGTACACTGCAAGGGCATAGCATGCTAAGATATCAAGCTTGACAAGGATCTGGCAAGTTTATACATTCCAGGTCAAGGGAAAACCTCATTCCACAGGATTTGATAACAGATTTTAGATGCTCCACATGTTTTCCATAAGCCTGGCTTGCTGACTCCTTTTTCTGCAAAAGAATTAAAATAATGCTATAAATTTTGCAGCAATTTCAGGATTTATTGGACAGGAGAGTTTTGGGGCAAGGAATGGTTGTGGGAATTGACACCTTCACTGGTTTTTCAGCAGAAGATTGAGAAAGACTATCTTCAGAGGCATTTGCACCATTTTCTGCATCACTATTGTCTTCTGCCACTGTTTCCACATCCTTAATCCTCTTCTTAGAAGATGTCTTGGTTTCCTTTTCAGGTCTTTTCCGTTTTTTAGACCCCTCAGAGTTCAGCATCTTCTTTTTTGAACCAATTTTTTGTTTTGGATTTACCTGGTTCTCAACCTCCTCATCACTCTCTTCAGCTGAAAGATCTGAACAGCCTTCACTGCTAATCGTTTTAGATGCTTTGGCTCCAGAACTTTTCTTAGGAGTTTTCTTTTTGGGTGTAGAAACTTCAGGAGATTTTAGTACCTACAGTAGGGTAAAAATATCAAAAGAATTTAAAGTATATAAAATACTTTTAGAAAAGGAACCTTCTAAACAAATAATATTTACTTCATCTAACTGCTTGCTTATGAACTTCTTGTACGGATCAAGTGTATTTATCTCGAGTTTAAGATCTTCCTCCAAAAGTCGACGAAGTCCTCCCATTGTAACTTTACTGAAATGAAACAAGAGTCAACATCTTGCTCATGGAAAAAAAAAAAAACTAAAGATATAGATTGATTCAACCAAATAACAACAGCACACAAAAAATAACATCAAATCACAAGCACAAAAACATAAACACAGTAGCCATTTAGTAAAGGAACAAGTAGATTAAAAAAAAACTGCATACTCAGAGTTAGCTTTGATATAAGCAGCCCTTTTCTGAAGAGCTCTTTTTATGGTGGCCTCACTTGGGACTTTGTTATTCTTATTGACTGGAGTTTCTGCATTGGCTACGTTTTGTCCTGTCAACAGACCCATTACAGGTGAATCTTCCATTTTCTCTTCGTCATCTGAGCAAGTTCCCTTTATGCCATTCTTTGAATGAGGTCCTCCAAGTGATTCTTCCAATTTTTCTCTTGCTGAATTGTCTTGTTTGTTCCCAGTTTCCTCATAATCATTGTGGGCATTGCCATTGGCAGCCCCATCTAAGCACTATCATCAGAATGGAAATCTATGTAAACAAATTGACCAAATAATTGCAAATAAGAAAATTCTTTGTGAGAATGAATGGATGGATGTTTTGGAATTTGAATGGCCTTTATCTGCAATCAGTACCGCACAAAAAAAAACGCATTGGGAAGAGTTGAAATCTAGAAATATAATGAAATACCAATGGCAGCACCACCAATATTCAAATAAAAAAAATTTTGAAGCATCCCAGTACGAACTGCACAAAACTGGAGCTGCGTGTACATAAGTCTCCAAAGCTAAATGTACATAAATCTCCAAACAAACATGATCTTACTTAAGGCCCATGCTTTAGATCCGTGACTTCTCAACAGAGGGAGACTTAATAAACTACGGGAAGCATAAGCTTAATTTCAAAGTGTTACCAGAAGCAAGCATACACGAACAACAGAAATGAATTTGAGACAGGGAAATGTACCTCGGATAGACATTGCTTGACAAATCTCTTATGTACGTCTAACGCATATCTCTCCAATCCCAAGTCCTTCTCCAAAAGCCGACGAACCCCCTCAAATGTCAAAGAGCTGCAACACAAGCAATTTCAGCTACCCTATGCCTCTCACAAAAAACAAACAATCTTTTTTTTAAAAAAATTTAAAGACGCAATATTTGAAAATTAGGTCTAATTTCACAGGCTAAAAAGCTAATAGAACGTAAAAAGAAGCAACAATATACCTACGCCGAAATTATTCCCTCAATTGAAACAGAGAAAAGAAAAGGAGAAACAATTACAACCAAAAAAAAAAAAGTCATCAATAATTGAGGCGAGGGAAGAGAGAGAGAGAGAGAGAGAGAGTACGGACTCGGCTTGCGCTTTGAAGTCGTGGACGCGAGAGTGCATAGCTTCCTGAATCCGTGACTGGATATTGCACGGCACCTCCTCGGCTTCGGCCGCTTCTTTTTTGACTGCTTCGCCATCTTCCGCCATTTTCCCCCGCTGCTAAGTCTGCTCTCCCACGCAGTACGAAATATTTTGGACTCGGGGAAGGAGGAATGGAGGCTCGGGAGTATCGGGTGCGCACGTGTCTACGTCACGTTTTGACTTTGTGTTTACTGAGTGGTTTAATTTTTTATTATTATTTAATATAGTTAACTTTTAAATTTTACTAGATCTAGGCCGTCAGTCCCTATTAATTTCTAAATTACTCGAATTTTCACCCTCACTTATCGAAATTACACTTCTGGAAGAAATTTTGATAATATTCAGAAATACGAGGGCCGTTTTGAAATTTAATGCCCAAAATCCCCATGCCTTCTTCCTGCTTTCGGGACACGCCAATTATTACCAAATTTCAAGAAATCAGAGGGCACCGCAGGAAGAGAGCGAGCGATGGGAGGACCCGGTGCTTTGGAGGTGGCGAAGACGGTCCTTGAGGTGGCCGACGTGGCGTGGACCGCCATGGAAGTCACCCACCATCACCACGACCACCACAACACCGAAAATAAGGACCCAGTCCCCTCTCACGACGACGACGAAAAACCTAAATCTGCAGCGTCGGTGGACGAAGAGTTGGAGTTGTTGAGATCGGAGAATCGCCGATTGAGGAACTTGCTGGAGCAGAACATGAGACTCCTTCAAAATTTGTCTGAATCGCCTTGCTTAGTGAACGATTGCCCTCCCGATGTACGTTGATGCTACACATGCTTGGATTTTCAGCCAACTATTTTGCTTTCTTAATTAATTAATTAATCAATCTATTCATCATAACGAGTTATCGTAACAGGTTTTTGGTTATAACAATTATTTGATATTATGAATTTTTGTGTTAAAGCTTTCTAATTTTTGTGTTCTTTTTCTGCATCGATAAAATTTGTGATTTTTGAAAAAAAATATCGTACCTTCGGCCATAACATTTAAGCGGAAGCTGGAATTACTGGTAAGTTTGGGGAAAAGAAAAGGTATAAGAGAGCATGTGCTTCTGTGTTTTTTGCAATATTGTTTTGCTGAAAGCATATATATTCTCAAATAAGGATTAACAATTAACAGAGCAAATCAAAACCTGTTAATCTAACCCCTTTGGTTCTTTATATTGTTTTCTACCTGGATCAAGTTTATTTTCCGCTTGTTTTTCATCAGGTAAGTGATTGTGATGCTGTACTATCCTTTTTTTATTAATGGACCAGAACATACTAGGACAAAGTGAATTAATCCAGTTTTATAGGAATTCGGACAGAGGCCCTGGAAATCCCACTTTTCATTGTTATCTGTGAAGATATCATTAGCTGTAATGCTCGTATGTGGACTACTATGCTTGTTCTCCTTCAATTGTGTGTTGATGAAAGGGCAAGGTTAACTTATCAAGTGTCAAATATTAAAATTCTACATCACATGTGGAGTTGCTTTTTGAAGTTTTAAGCAGATTGCAGACATGTAACTTTGACTTTGATGAGTTCAATATTAATCTTATGGGGTTTCTTTGTATGATAATTGCAGTTGTATGCCCGCCTAGTAGCTACTGTGGATTCTGAAAACTTCTTGACTCGGCTTAAGTCTTTCCAGCAGGCATCAGTAAATGGGACCAGCATTGAATTTCCTTTTAAAGAGGCCACAGGTCTATTCTGTTTATTGCAAATGGGTGATTATTCTGTTTACTTACTTATATGTGCATCATTCATATTGATTTTGAGTTTTTCAATAGGAGATGATAAGCACTCAGCCGAAATACTAATTAACATTGACCACGAAGAGCCTAGTTGGTGGGTATGGGTCACAGAAGAAATGGTTTTCGGCAAAGTCGAAGAAAAAAGTGGAATTGACAACGATAATTATGTAATCGTTACTGAGGAACACGTCGTGGATGGGGTTGCCAACTTCATGGCTAAATGCATTGTATCAAACCCAAAAGCTCAGGTATATGGCTAGTGAGATTTGATCGCAGTGAGCAATGTTATATGCTGCAACTCACTTGATTTTATACCTTGGAATTGCAGAACTTGACACCAAAGGAACTACAGAAAAGTGAGTTTTTGGTTACTTGATGATCTGTACTTTTTCTTTTTCTGGCCTTTTGTGCCTAAATTCACATTTCATATCCTGAAACATAATTGATATCTATATGATTTATGTTCCTCTTATCTATTCTGGGTTCAACTGTAGGTAGTTAGAAGCATTTATTCTTGATTGGTAAAATAAACATTAACACTGCTTTGGGCAAAATATGAGTTCCATGTCCATTTACTATTGGTTCAAGCATAACTAGTTTTCTTCCCCTTAATGCTTAGCTGATGTTGAAGGCACTTAATTGTGGTTTTTTTTTTCCTACACAACCACTATAAGGATATTTATATAGAGCATCTAAATTCTCTACTCTTTGATGCTTCAAAAGTAGTTAGTTTTGTGTCCAGATAACTTTTGGTGTTTAACAGTCAGTTAATATATTCTGGGCACAATGCTGACCATTTTAGCCCCTTTTGGAAGTACTTCAAATGTATACTTTTATTTTGACTTTGAACATGAGATTCCCAATTTGCAGCTCTGGCAAGAGCATTAGATGGTGTGAACAAATTCGAGAGAATTTTAGATATTTGGCATGCTGGAAGACTGTTTTATGCTCTGTCAACTTGGGGACTTGCACTGGCTGGGTGAGTTATTTTGCCGTTTAACATTTTTTCTTATATTTCTAGTTTTGCACTACTATCAGTCCATGTGCCAACTAAATGTGCACTGTAAAAACTGCTGTCGAGGTGACACTAGACCGCCTAGTATCATGAGGAACCAAGTCGCTTGTAGGTCTTTATCAATATCATTCATGAATTTGTTAGATTGTAGGAAAGCGTGTGATTATTTTTCTTGACACTTGTTTTGGATGCAGGTTATACCAGAGCCGAAAGGTAGTGCGACTTGCTGCAATGGGTGTTCACACAACCAGCAAAGCTGTCCTAAGGGCTCTCTAAAGATGGTCTTTCCATGGAACGGGCAAAAATGAACTGTAAATAAATTATAATTCATCTTATTCGCCTTGTGTGCAAATTAAAAACCAAATTCTGTCAAAATTTCACTGCTGTAAATAGCATTGTGATGTGGACTCTCTGTTGTTATACTTTGATCGACTAATTCGATTTATTTATTCTCGACTGGTTGCCAGAATAATTACATTTTAGTGAAAGAAAATGCCATTGTAGACGCAGAGTGACTTTCCCCCTTTTGTTCTCAATCAAAAGAAAAAAAATCAAGTTTTTTTTTTTTTTTTTCTCTCCCAGAGCAAGAGGAGGTCGGGATTGAGGTTTCAATTCCATAACTCATTTTTTCTCCCAGTGACTTTTTCCTGTTGTTATCTTCAAGCAATGTTAGTTTGTCAAGACAAATCAGCATAAATTTTCTTGATTAGGTGAAAGGGTTACGTCATTCGAAAGCTTTGTGGTGGATTGTATTGGACACAAGACCTTGCTAAAAAGTAATAAGGAAGGCCCTACAACAGCTCAAATCTCTCTGTGCACCACGATTTTGCTTACGAAATGGAATTTCAAGTGAATATCACGGACACGAAAGCAAGGATTCCACCGTATCATCTGGTACTAATTAAGTCCAATTCCAAAAGCTAAAACCGAGCTGGTGGCGTCAATTCAACGGAGTAGCAAAAACATTTGTGGTCATAACACCGGAAAACATGGTACAATGATTTCTTTATCAGCACAAATGAAAAAACTGCCATGAATTGAAGAATCCAGTAGCAACACTGGGAAACATAATCAAAAGAATTAAAATGTCCATTTTTCAGTGTAAAAGAAGCAGGACAGGACCGAAGGCAAAGGCCTTAAAAATAATTCCAGACATCAACACAAATTGGTATCCGCATATACAGCTAGCAGATGTTCCAAAAACCAAGTCTAGACATTTAAGACATCATTGGTTACAACTTACAACCAATTTTCTGTTTCAGCGTATGGGATGCATGCAGCATGACCATGATAAAGGCATCACTACCAGGCAAGAAAGATCACCAAAATTCAGATTCTTGGCCGAAATTGGTCAACTACTGTCATTTCTTCCCGTTCCATTCCTTGACAAGCATTTTTCTGTTTAAGTAAATGCCTTCACAGGAGTATGGTTATGTCTCTGCAGCCTTTCTTTTACGGTCTGATGTTGTAGAATCATCTGATTGAGCTTGACCAAATATTGAACTGCATCATATCCAAAGCCACAATGACAATCAAAAAAGCTATTAAGAAAATGGAAGAACTGAATAAGCACCTGAAAATAAGTTGAACTTATTGAAGAAAATCCTCCCACATTCAGTGTGTGTGTGTGTCAGAGAGAGAGAGACAGAGATCCATTTCTCCGATTTCATCAATAATTGTTCAAGCAGTAAATGACTTTATTCAAATAAAAGTAAAATCTTGACTAAGATTCATACTATGAAGCCATGAATTCAGAAGGCATTAATCTGCCAGCCTTGTCTCCTCAGCACAAATAGACAATAGTACAAAGGCACCACTGCCCAAGGAGATATTAAATTGGAACTTCTTTTTCACGCAGCCTCATGACTAAACTAACACATTCTGATCAATCTTGGGCCATATTACTTAAAAAAAAATAATCACCAAATATGTGCAAAATATTGTCTGTAGTTGATCAAGAATACAACCAAAACAAAAAGAATGCACACCAGCTCTACAGAAAATTGTTATATCAGTAAAAAATGCTCACCCACAGGTCAAACACTTCTTATGATGCTTACAAAATATGGACAAACACACAGAACATATGTAGCCCATATCAATTGTCATTTTATGGCAAAAGCACCTGCAGAAGAAACAGATATGATAAGAGACAGCACAATTTAAATCATAGAGTAAGATTGTGTTACACAACAGTGAAACAATGCCTTGAGGCTAATGTTCATTGTACTAAAGCCAGGATCAGATTATTTACAAGAAACTCGGGTTAACACTAATTGCTACATGTTCAGTAGATCTGAAAGCATCAAGTGTGGCCTTATCAAGTGGATTATTCACCAAACATATTATTAGTAAATGTTCAAAGGAAATTACAGAAATTCACATCTGTCTCCACATGCACATGCATGTGTGTACAAGAGAGACATTTATCAAGCTGACACTGCCCTAACCTCAAAAGGCAAGAAATTTTTCTTTTGGGTGCAAGTGTGTACAAGAGAGACATTTATCAAGCGGACACTGCCCTAATCTCAAAAGGCAAGAAATTTTTCTTTTGGGTTGGGGGGGGTGCTGGCATCAATAATTGTAAGAGCTTCAAATTCCCCAGCAAGGATTACTATGAATACACCCTCGTAAAACCTGATAGCGTAGAATATTTTTTAGATGTTGAATGGCAGTCTACAACATCAGAGGACTCTTCTCTTGTAACTATGCATGATTGCGGAATAAGTAGTAGAAATCATGGTAGCTTTTGAAGGAAAATATACAAGCACAACTATATCTCTCTGTTTTGATTTCCACATCAAGTGGTCATTAAGGAGGTAAGGATACAGAGACTGCTCGCATTTAAAAGCTGTAACTCAAGACATCAGAACCTAGGTTAGGAATCACAACATGAATCAAAGCTTACGATGCACGGAAATCCACTCCGGCAGGCCTAGGAAGTTGTAAGAAACTGCGCGAATGCAAGTCAGTTGCAAACACAGTCTGCACATAAGAACAATATCACCATATCAAGATGTTGAACCAAAATGGAAAAGGAAATGAATGTCTAGTCAAACTTAGCCGACAGTTTACTTTCAACCAAATTAGTGGGAGATCTAATGCCCAGGGCCAGAGAGATAGAATACAATAAACCAAAAATCTATTCCAATTTATCTGCAAAACTAGCGGTACATCCTTCTCCTACAACAAATGCACTTTCAGAATACTGAGAACATTAGCAATCACAGAGTTAAAATTGTTTTCAAACCAAACTTCCAGGATGAATCATACCACCAAATACTGGAACAGCCCATCCAAATGTTGGGGCTTAACATAAACACCGCCAGTTATGTAGGAAGCCTGTTACACATCCATCACATGTGAGTAGAAAAATATGGAAGCTTGATGCTAAAGTGCATTAACTTGCAGAGCAAGCCCCTCGACAAGCATACACTACCTGCTGCAAGAAGGCTGAATTATGAGCACCAACAAAACAAGAATCTATAGGCACCTGCACCAAGAGGGTAATGTAAAGTGATCAAAGACATGTGATAGTGACTACATCTCATAGGAACCAATATCAAGATTGAGAGGCTATGCTGTGATTGATTTCTTCATGGAGAAGTTGACATTTTGTATATAGATTAAGAAGACACACTCATGTCCTTGCATTTAATACCCAGTAGAGGGAAGGTACACTGGTTACCTTGACACTGCCAAAGGAGAAGCCTCGATTACATTCTAGAATCAGAGCAAGGAGTTATGAGAGAAATGCGAGAAATCAAGCAGTATCTTGAATAATGCAAAGTTCAAGTTGGTGCGGAAAAGGTGGCAAAGCAAGACACAGGCATCAAGATTTAAAGGAGCTGATGAAGACTATGAATGACTGTGGTCGAGGAGAATGGGGAGTCCAATAAAAGATTGCCATGATTGGCCACTTTTGGTCATCAAATAATTACCTATAGGCTTCACTCATGTTCAGAGTTGTGGGAAAATAAAACAAGTAGACTAAACACATTATATTTACCATGGATCGTTGGGCAGAGAATATTGCATTCATTACTGCAACGTATCTGGAAAGGTCCACCAGAAAAAATTCAGAACAAAATCTCAAGAAACAAAACTATAAATAAGCAAAAGGTCCGAGAATACATACTGTTCAGGCCCATCTGGGGATCCCTGCAAACATAAAATCTGCAATTGGATGTGAGAAAAAAGGGTAATAACAATGTTAGATATATAAGGGATCATAATCTTTAATATTTTTGATCCAGATAAGAAGTAGTAATAAGTCCATTGAAATCCTTTGTTAATTTTGCACAGGAGTCCATAAACGTGGAGGACTACATGTATATAAGGGTTTTCTCTCATTATCTTCTACAACACATGTAATCAAATTGAATAACACCAATGGAGCCACTTTCTTCCTCAGGTTTTTTTTTTTTTTTCATAATGCAATTAAAAACAGAAACAGCAACTGATGAGTGTTGAATAGATGAAATTTCAAATGCAAGTCATTCACTCAGACAAGTGTTATGTGCTGTTAAGGAAACAAGTGAATACTTACCCGAGGTTGAGGATGAAACGGTCCTGAACGGAAAAGCTGTTGTATATCTAATCACATAGTCAAATGAAACAATAAGATGCACTTTTGAAGTTTCACCATCAAATCACAGCTAAAATAAATCATAAGTTATAACAAAGGCTACAGCTGTCCCTAATGCCTGACATTTCTATCAAAATTTTATATTTAAACCAGCAAACAAAAATCTTCCAATTTTTAAAAAATGTGCATATTTTTCACTCGTTATACTTGCAACGCATACAAGAACGCCTCCAAAAGGACCAAGAAAATGATGAAAAATAAAAGAGATTGAAAAAGGAACACGTGTTTCTAAAAAGGATACAACAAAGAGCCTTGGATAACGACCCAGATAGCAAGGAAGATGCAATCTTTCCCCGAGACTCCTCCTTCCCGAGTTTCTCATCTCTTGCCAAAAACTCCTCCAAATTCTGCAGCAAATTGGAGTATAGAGTGGGCATTCTTGCATCCACGGCGCTCTGACTCGTGTCCGCAGAAGAATCATATATATAATCACAAGAACTATAGCCCGTAGCGATCACCACCACTCGGTTCAGTTGATTCAGCAGCAATATAGAATTCAGAAATGCAAACACCTAAATTAACAATAAAATAAAATAAAATAAAATAAATAAATAAAAAAACCAATCATCTTCCTTGCTGTCGGGGTCGTTATCCAAGGCTCTTTGTTAGGGTTTTGATAAGAAAACGAAAGCGGGGGGGAGAGAGAGGAGGCGTTACATGAGAGAGAAATTGAGAAAATGAGAACGAAGTCGTAGTCCAGAAGAAGGGATTGACATCCACCAACACCACCAGAAGGCTTACATCATCTGCATTTCAGCGCCAAACAAACAAATCAAATCAGAATGCGTGTACAGTTATACATACATATATATACACGCGCGCGCACAGCAATATAAGGAAAAGGCAAAGGAAATAGGGGGAACTGAAATTGAGAGAGAGAGAGACCAGCGTAGAGTTTAGAAGAGACGGAAGCCATGGGCGTGGTTTTGCCCAAAATGCTTCTGGAATTTGGCGGGAAAAAAAAATAGATGCAACTACTGTGGCTCCCAGATTTCAGTTCATGACTTTTATTACGGACAAGGGTTTTTCGGATTTTAATTCTCAAATCCTCTTTATTTATATGTGGATTTGAGTTTTCTTCTTCGCATATATGATAATGGGCTGGGCTTCTTCCTTTCCTGGGCCCTAATGGGCCAGCAGCTCCCCTTGGCAGACAGAAATGGCAATTATCCTGATCCCCAGGATAAATCTCGTGCTCCAGAAATTGCTCATATCAAACCGCTAGGCATATCTTAGTTGCCACCAAGTTTAAAGTTTGAGATGAAATTTAAAATTTGAATTTTAAACTTTATTTATAGTTAAAACCCTTCACTCCATTCCATTTAGAAACCCCACCAAAACACCCAAAAAGAAAAAAGCATTGCCCGAATCACTCGTTTTGTTCTAAAGGGTGCACGAATTATAACTGGTAATTGAATAATCATTGGAAAATAGACCACTGGTTAGAAGTGCTCAATACTCCCTTTTAAGTTACAAAATCAGGTCATTCTGCACCACCAAACCCGTGCTCAAAATGAACCACCAAAAAGGGAAATTTCCTCACAGGTCATAATATGTCAGCGTGTGAATACAACAGGACACTAGCAAAGCACAAAACAGGCCACAATTTCTCAGTTCCCACATCAACAAATCTCTGTAACAAATTAAAAAGTTTACATACAACAGAAAAGTGGGAACTGAAAAAAATGAAGCAACAAAGCAGACCAAACTCCACCTCCCCAGACACACGATTCATTGGAAAAATTACAATGAGATGGAGATCATTAAGTTAGTAAACAAGTATGGCATAAATGCAAATAGGAAAGTGGCCAATGGATTGACCAACGGAGAAGCATCCGAGGCACTTCCTATCGGGCTGCTTACAGGCTGTAATCCAGGAAGTGAGCCAGTTGAAGGAACAACTGAAGTCTTGGGCGTTGTTGTCCTAGGTGTTGTCATCCTACCTCCGTGTGACAGAGGTGTGGGTGCAGGAGCTGGTGCAAACATTGATCCCCTGCTCACCATAGTAGGTGGGGCTACAAGGGGTGGAAATTGTTGTGGTCCTGTACCACAGTTTTTGTAACAAAATGCAAAACAGGTTAGCAATAACAAAAAGTAGCTAGTAGTATCCAGACTACTAATAAGCTGTATTGGCAAAATGACAGGCGATAACAAAGAAAACAGATAGAGTAATTGGTGACACAGGAGGTAAGCTAGCCCATAACTTCCTATGGTGACTGGGTGAAAAACTGGTGATGAAATCGAGGCACAGAATTATCATCATGACAATCAATTGTCATAGTAAAGCACTCTGTTCAGATACAGGGAAAAATTGATGTTTTAGACCCCACTTACCAAGAATCAGTCCAGTGCAATACAGAAATTCAATTGCACATGAAAAAAAAGAATTAAAATGTGTTTAATGCTCCAGTTCCTACAAAGCAGTCCCAAGTGATATAAATAGATTTACACCATAAAAAAAGAGTATTTGCCGTGCTTGATAAAATTTAAACATTGAGAAGCAGCCTATCTCAAGTCCATATGTCTATGCTATTCATCAAACTTTTACCTGGACATCGAGGTTGAAGAGAAGTGGACAACCTGCAAAATGACAAAAGTAGCATCGAAATGAATTAGTCATCAAGACACATGCAGCTAGATTATATCTCATTTATTATTCAAGAAACTATTAAAGAGAAGCCACTAAGAAGATACAGCATACATGGTAATTATGGTGCCATTCACATATCCACCATAGCTGCAGGAAGTAACATTGCATCCAGCACTACTCTGCTGCACTGTATAATTCCCAACCATGAGATTGCTATTCCTACATTGCACACTTGAGCAAGAAACTGCCAAGGAAGCAGGCATGCAGCGCAAGCTACATGAAACACACCAAAGAAAGGATTACAACAGGGAGGTAAATAAAGAAAAAGAGCCATTTTTCATCTTTGATAGCATCAACTATATGGTGAAATCATCAATAACACAAGCACAAGCATTCAATTACTTGAGATTTCCAGGCCCACAGCTGCATTGAACACAGTGACTTGCAGTAATTGCATAACTCCCATTGGGCACAGTCAAACCATAGTCTGAGGCATATCTTGGAAACTTTGAAGCACATGCTGCAATGCAAGAAACAGAGTAGCCACTCAGCATAAGCAGAATATTCACTCATAAAATTACACGATACTTTGAAACAAAAAGTGGCAAGTAATACCAGTAGTCAACTATGGCATGAGAAACACATGACATCAATTCACTTGGGACCAATGGGTAATCATAACATAGAGTAAAAATCCCTACAAATAAAAATCAGCTAAAGTAGACCATAAAACACAACTGCAATATCAATTTACTTAGAACCAAAGGGTGATACATACAAGCAAGAGAACAATAATCCATACAAACAGCAATCAGTGAAGGTAAACTACAAAACACAAAACATCAGATAGCTCAAACTTAGCAGCTTGAACATACAAGGTAGTATTGAAAGGTACCAATGTCAATTCAATAGATCGCTTCAAGTTAAAAAAAAAAAAAGAGTACCTGGCAATGGCACGGCAAGTATATCACCAGCCTTGATCGCTGTACTTCCCATAGCATTAACATTCATCAAATCAGTGATAGTGGTAAAATACCTGGCAGCAATCCCGGCCAAAGTATCCACATCCCTTACCACATAAGACAAATAAACGGCCGGCAGCGAATTATCCGTGTTATTAAAACAAGTACACGGCAATGGCACCACAAGGTTCTGCCCCACGTCCAGAACCGAAGGATCCTGAATCGAATTGGCCTCCTGTATCTGATTGGCAGACACCAAACCGGAATAAATGGAGACAGCAATGGAAGCCAAAGTATCTGAAGGTCGGGTCTTGTAGCGGGTCGAGACAGTTTTGCGAATCCCATCGACGCAGGAGCAGGTGATGGGGATCTTGAGGAAGAGCTGCGAAGGGAGGATGCGGTTTTCGATGTCTGGGTAAGAGATGTCAATGGAGTTGGCCATGAGCAGAGCAATGGGGTCAATTTGGAAGAGAGAGGCCACTTCTGAGACTTTGAGGTCGGTGTAAAGCGTGTAACCCAGAAGCGCGTTGCAGGAGTCCGAATTCGAGCAAGGTTCTATTGTAGATTTACAAGTCACTATAGCTACTACATTGACAAAAATAAAAAAGAGACAAAGGGGTTTTGGGTTTGGCATTTTAGATTCTTGAAGTGTGAATGTGAGAGAGACAGAAAAATGGGGTAAATCGAAAAGTGTGAGATGTGGGTGAAGCGTGATTTTCTGGCTGAAGGAAAGGATTCAAGTTTGGATTTTTCAGGTTTTCAAGAGAACGAAAAGTTCTTTTCTTTTTCTATTTCCTTTATTTTTTCTTCCAACTTTGGAAAGGTGTTCTTCAAGGAGAATGTGATGGGTAAAGGGAGGGTTTAGGATCTGCCTGGCTGCTTTCTGTTAATCCTCCTCAACCTAAACTGCAAAAATGACTGCACATACATTTGGAGCTTTAGAAGGAGATGATATGTAAATGGATAGGGATGGTTTTGGTACTCTAAAAAACATCATGCCTCCAGTAGGGTTTTCGGGGTTTACCTTTTCTACTTCTTTCTAAAATAATAATAATGACCTCCAGCAAAAAAAACAGAGAGAGAGAGAGAGAAAGGGGGGGGGAGAGAGAGAGTGAAGAGTGCTTTTGAAAAGAAAGCATAGAGAGACATGGTGAGAGAGGACAAATGTATTGCATTAGCAGCAATAGGATGTTGAGCAGACATGGTCAGATTCTCGAACCTAGAATTTGAAGTGAGCCTTTCGCTTTTGACTATTTTATCCTTTGTCCTTTGGTGACGGAAAGTGACGTTGGCAAAGCAATCGGCAACCCCCAACGTCGTCGTCTCGACCTTTTATTTTATTTATTGCCTTGCCAGGTACACCTTTTTTGCCCCGTTGTCTGATTTCAGGGTCTTTTTGGTAATTTGGTGCCCAGCTTTTCAAATTTAATGGCAGTCTTCAAAGTACGGGTCTAAACGGGCTTTTCAATTTTTTTTTACTATATATATATCCATTTTAAATGCATTTATTTTTATATAAAAAAGACAAATTAAATTTATGTAACTTTTTTTATTTTAAATTTTAATATTAATAAATATAAAATTTAATATAATGCATTTAACGTAAATATCTATTTTGTATCTTAATGGACTTAGCATGTCCTTATTCGCTGCATTTAATAAGCAAGAACCTAGAAATAAAAGTAGGCATTGTTTAAGAAATGACTTCGGGCATACATTCGGTTCAACCAAGATAACATGCTGCGAGTTCCTAAGTCGCTCTCAAACAGATGATTTTAGGATTTTGATAGATTATTAAAGAAAACACAGCTCTTTTCAATTCAGGATTTCTATGTGCTTTCCACGATTCAAGAATTAATTTAATAGATTTACAGATTTTTATTAATTAAAAATCATTTAAATAACAACTATAAATAGTAATATATATAATCAAATATAGATACTGAGTATTTCAATAGGGAAATGGTTTAATAGGCAAATAGTTTTGATTCACTTGGGAAATAAATAATTCAGTGAGTAATCTAACTAAATCCCTTAATGGCTGGTAATAAAGACAAATTCAATTACTAAATTTAACTTCTTAAAATATAACAAGCAACTAAATATGGAGAATTTAGTGTATTAATTACTTAATAATCTAATAGGCTCTCGCACAACAACAAAGTGAATGAAGTACACTTTTTCAATAGCTACTACCTCTTATAGTCATCAATCCGATGCCACCGGTTCTTGTATCTATTCTCTTTGATTAAACCTTATCATCTAGTTTATCGTTTACAAGGGGAAGCAATTCCATACGATTTTTTGGAGTCCGTGGTGTTCTAGGAGTTCCGGGCAGTGGTTGCAGCTGGGAGAGCATGTGCCTCACATACCCATAGAATGTGCATCCTCCAAGAGTAATAGCACATCCAACAGCATTCAAAGCTGAAATGGGGTTCCGGAATATCAGCCATGAAACCAGGACGGCAACTGCGACCTAAATCACATAAACATGGGCACGCACCTATTAAGAGACAAGACTATAACACAATTTGTATGCTGAGTAGCCCTACCAAATTAAACATTTAGAAACGGGGAATTCACACAGAATTGACGTTTAAAAATATGTCATCAACTTGGCTTGATTGGTCGTCCAATAGAATTTCTATGCGATGGACAGGGAAGGGCCAGTTTTGGTGTAGCTATAAAATTTAACTATGAATGAGTGGCTAGATTTTTCTAGATGACCTCACCTTAAGGTTTCCAGCAACATTGAATGTGACTGCAGTTGTGGAATGGATTACATAAAAGATGGAAAAGTTAAGACAGAATGCCAGCACCCCAGAGCAGAAAATGATGACAAGGGAAGAACCGATAGACTGGTTGGTGTAAAACCATTCTATAATTCCACTTCCTTCAAGCAGTATTGCTGGTACTCCCAGGATCATGGTTGCAAAAGGTGCCATGTAGTAAACTGTGTTTATACTATAACAGCGTGCAAAAAGATAAAATAGAAAGAAAAATATGAGATTCAATCGTGCCATGTGGATGGTGTCAAAACTCAAACAAGTTATAAACAAGCATACAAGCAAAGAAATTGACAGAAACTTGTGGACGAGAAGTCCTACAGACACAAGTCTATTCCAAAAAATTATATTTTGCCTTACTAGCTTGACCAGGAAGACAAGCAAACAGGTATATTAATATAACAATCAACAAACTCTGCTACTAAAAACAGATAGAAAAATTAAAAGACAAAGCAACACAGTGCCTGTCAATAGAACAAGTTCTAAAAGCACAAAATTTGATTCTGCAGGGCAATTGGAAAAATTTGCTATGCTACCTAAAACGAACCTTCCAAGTAATATTTAAAACTAGTCTTGTCCACAAAATCAGGATACACTATGATATCAAGGCTGGTATGCCAAACATTCAAAATATGTGGGAGTTTATGTTAAAGAGACTTTCACTGCCAAGATGCTGCTTTACAAGTGGACAGCTTCTTTCTTTTCACTGACAAACCCAATAGGCAGTACAAACTTGCTAAACTGTATTGCTTACAAACCAGCCTTTTCAATCAAATCAGCCTTTAAGTAGTTCCTAAAGACTTCATGGAAAAAAATGGCATATCTGCTAATATTCAAGCAGCTGGCTATCATAAAGTTCTGAAGGTTGACAGAGTGGTCAAAGCAATGAAATGTCCCTGACAAGGTATTTGCAAAGAAAAGTAAAACCTAGATATATGAATAATGCAAAAAAATCAACAAAGTTACTCTCATCAAATGGACCCAGCATGATCATTATACTAGCAGTGAAAAGCAAATGGCAAAGTTGTCAAATAACTTGAAGCAACAGCATTTCCAAAGTTGAAAGCAAAACTGAAAATGGAAAACTCCGTATTATTAGATGTAAGGATTCTTAGTCTCTTGACAAGATAATCACAATAGTATAAAAAACAACTAACAGCACAGAAGAAGAGTTGCAAACAAGAATAACAACACTACCTGTCAAATTTATATCCATGAAGGAGAGATTCTGCAAGGATAGTCTTTGTGGAAGTAGCCAAACATCCAAACAAGGCAGCACAAAATCCAAGCATATTGAAACTAAGCTCTGTTATAGATGTGAGGAGTATTCCTCCAACAATAGGCACTAATGATGCCCAAATCTGCCAGTCAAAGTATTTTCTCCAAACCAACCACTGCAAAACAACTGTTCCAATCCCTCAAAATGAGGTGCAAATGTGATATGACCAGAAGACGATACCAAAATGCAGCAAAAATATAAAAGTTCATGTCATTCAGCCTGACCTGTGGTTGCTGGAGTGAATGACTTTATTGTTTGCATAAAAGAAACTGGAATGTAACGCAAGCTCACATTCCCCAACACAATGTTGATACAGAATACAAATGACATTGGAAATATTCTTCGCCAACGATCTTCAGGGTCAACCACTATCAACGGTTTGAGCTTCAACACCTTGATTACAAGATATGCTCCAATGGATGAGCAGATGAAGTGAATGCAAGATACCGATAGGGGAAATTTGAAATCACATTTCTGCAAAATGGAACTTATCAAATTCACAAAGCTACGAGAATACCCAAGAAAATCAACCTTACTCCTTCTGTGGGATATAAAAGTATCATGAGTAACAGTTGAATGTCAAAGATATAAGTTGCCAAGAAGTCAGCAACCAACCTAAGGGGAATCACAGTATGTGAGCTCATACGTGAGTGACTCAACTAGTGGGGAAAAAAGGGTAAAGAATAATTGACCATAACTTTGATCATTTTATTTCCACAAGGTCATTTCCTTCGGATACAAGAATGACCAATCATTTCCTACAGGTTCCCATCATTTTAGATCTAACCAAAATAATGATGCTAGTCAGTATAACTACTTGATCAAAGAGAATATAAGCAACCACCCCGCTTCAGAGCAAAGCCAGATAAATCTGACTTTTGTTCCATGACAGTTGAAACAACCGAAATAAACACTAGGTTAATTTGCCAATTCTCAATTCCAACTATAGTTAATGGGAGCACTAATGCTCTCAAAGCTTATCTGCTTATGCATTATCCATACGGAGTCTACAAGTCTTCTGTAGAAGATATCTCAAAGTAATTTTTAGTATTGCAGTTTGCTGAATTAAAAGCAACCTAGCCCTCCAAGGATCTACATCTTTTTTTCTATTTTTCCAAACACATAGTTTAGACGTCCTCCATAGAAGATACTTCAAAAGTAATTTTTAGTGTTGCAGTTTGCTGAATTAGAAGCAAACTAGCCCTTCCTAGAATCCACTTTTTATATATATATATATATATATATATATATAACTTAATACAGTTTTAAATTATGTCAACTTGAATTTAAAAACACTATCAAACAAAAACATTGTATTAATTAAGGAGATTGTCTCAGACATGAGATGGAGAAGTCCATATCCAAGTTAAACATCTCACTCGGACAGGTGGGGGCCAGATTCCAAACCTAAATGAACGAAACAGTGAATACCAAATAACAGACCAGCTTCAAGTGATGTTCTCTGTATAGAAGCAGAATACATTTTGGAATGAGGCTGTAGGGTTTTGAGAAGAAATATCAGACAAGACAAACAAGCTAAGGCATACACCAATTTGCAAAAGGTATCTTATAGTTTATTAGGCTTAGTGCCAAGCACTTGTCTGTGGGAACAAACTGCTCTCGTAAATAGCTGGAAACAAGCAGGAATGCATAGAAATCTCGAAACAGATTTCATAGACTCCAGAATTGAGAGCGAAGATGTGGAAAATGAAAATCCAAAGAATATTATGGATTAAAACCCAAACATTCTGAACCTCGATCGGCAAACCAATACAAACCAAGAAAATTGAACGTTAAAACTAAGCTTATCCATGAAACAAAAAAAACCGAAAATCATCACATATAATAAATTAAGCGTATCAAACAAGAAAATTCAAAAAAAAAAAAAAAAAGCCACTCAAGCAAAATTCAGCTCAAAAATTGAGCAAATTTGGTTGAAATGAAATAACAAAGCAAGATTAAGTTAACCCATCGTCGGAAATCCACAGACCAACCGTAGTGTAAAAATGCATCACCTACTAACGATCAGATTAGAAGACAGACCTGAAAGATCCACTTGTTCATGACAATCACGGTAACATTGAAAGCCCACCATTGAACAATCGCGAGTAAGGATCTGACCACGCTCCACTGACACAACACACTCTCTTCCATCTCTCCAACTCTAGGCTTCTCTGTCCCACACAAACAAGGAAACGAAACAAAAGAAAACCAAAAAGACCCAGATCACAAAACCATCTAATTCGTCTCAATTTCACTTCTCTTCACCTTTTTCTTTTATAAAAAAAAAAAGCACCAGAATTGATGAAAATAAGCAAGTGGGGACTGGAGAGAACTAGAGAAACCCAAAAGCAAAGAAGGTTGTACAGAGAATATGAGAATTTTAATAAGTATTGTCAGATTTAAAATGAGAAGAGAAGGAAATAAGCATGCGAGGGAGGGCGCAACGGAGCAGACAGCTGCTCTTTCATATATTTTGTCCCTCTCGGGCTTTCATGTTGATTGTCTTATATATTAAACGTCTCTCTCTCTCTCTCTCTCTCTCTCTCTCTCTCTCTCTCTCTCTCTCTCTCTCTCTCGTCAATGCGAAGCTAATACCTAATGCCATGGAAAATATGCTTTCCATATAAATAAAATGATAGTTTTTATTTTTTGGCCTTTTCTCGGGGAAAATAATTTTCGCCTAGAACCTTGAAAATTATCGTTCTCTGCTACGATCCTGCATCTGATTCCGTTGTCGGATCCCACGTTAACTTTCTGGGTCCTAGGTTATTCTGTTGCCATGGGACCCTGCCCCAAACGAATTTCAATCACGACATTGTAACTAATATATTGATGGAGATTTCTTTTTTTTTTAAAAAAAAAAATTATACAATTTATTCTTAATTTTATATTTAAAAAATTATTTAAAATAATAAATAATAAAATAAATTTTTATATTATAAAATCATGAATTATAAATAAATAAATATAATACATACCTATATTAATAATTTTAAAAAATATACTTTATAAATATATCAACAATTATATTTATACAGTGATACCATAATAACCTCTTATCAAATTAAATTACATTGTGAAGACTCAAATAAAGGAAAATATTAAAAAATATATTACATCAAATTATTAATCAAACTATAATCTCATATCAGATTATATATATTAATGCTTCCTCTCTTTATTCCTATCAAGCATACATGTGTGAGTACAATAATACTAAGTGTTGCACATAGACCATTTTTATTTTTTAAGACCAATTTTCTGTTTTGGTACATTTTCGTATAATTTAATGAGATAATCACTTTACTTTGTTAGAATCATTAAACATATATTTGTGATTTTGATTCCTTAATTGTAAAGACAATGGTCCTTATACTGCAATATGTATATATAATACAATATATTCATATGTCATTAGTCACGTTTAATTTGAACTCTCAATTCCAGCAATCCTAACAAAAATCTTGATATTACTTTTCTTTATATTAACGGAATAACAAAGTTACCTCTCCTTCGGCACTGTCGGTATCAACCATGTGTTAGGTAAACGTGTTTGTCATTGTCCAACGAAGACTTCTTCTTTTATTTTTTTTTATTTTTTTATTTTTATTTTATTTTTTACAACGTAACGAAGTTGATATCTCGAGAAGATGGCTTTGTAGACACTGTACTAAGTTCAATTAAATATATGTGGAAACTAAAAAATATATATATGGGAAATTATCTTTTTTACAATATGATTATATAAGTTAGGCTTTGATCAATAAAGTATCAAGTGCACTGTTGTGTTAAACAAACCAAACCCTCAAAAGCTTCGTTGACCATTACTCTGCGCCGTTGATCATCGCTACTTGGCAATGTCGTTAGGCTTGCCTACTTAAAATGGTGTGCGGCCGCAGTCCTGCACGTGTCACGACTCGTTGGGTTTGGCATTGACCATAATTATGTAGCACTGTATACTGAGAGGTCTGCAGGGGCTTTGAAGAACAACAGCAGATGCGCCATGTTAAAAGAAATTAGAATATTTAGATATTTTGTTTGGTAGGAAGAATGTTATATGGATTCACAACGCTGCTTGTTTATTAAAGTTGGATTGACTTGAAAGAAATAAATAATTAAACAACCATTTACGTCCAGCGGGTCCATTTGATTGGGCGTGGGACGGGGTGCGGATTTCAGTGGCGACTTCCATGTGAGAGGGAGAGTTGTCACATTCGTGCTGTTCCGTTGTGTGGTTACGATTGTAAGTGACTAGGAATAACCTGCGTTAGGTTGGGTTAAAATTTTGATTTTTGGTTCATTTTAATTTTGATTTGATTTAATTTAATTTAATTTAATTTAATTTAAAATTATCTAATTCAAATCAATTTAGTCTGGTTCGATCATTAAAAAAAAAATGAAATATTTAATTTTTTAATAAATAAAATGTATATAAATTATTATATTAAAAATAATTTAAACCGTTGATTTAATCAATAATTTAATTCTCAATTTTAATTCTAGTCTAAAATTACTAGTTAAACTTACAATTTATGATTCAAAAAGAAATAAAATCTTAATCAAACTATTCCTCTTTATAATTTTAATTTGATCAAAATTAAATCAATCAATTTTAATTTAATTCTAATTTTAAATCGATTTAATTTTAATTTGGTTCTTGTACCAACTAAAATTATACTTATGCCTATAAGGGCTATCGTGAGGTTGGGTAGTGGAGAAGGTGCTCCTCGAGGCAGGATTTTCAGTGGTATCTATGATAACTGTATCTACTACGATATTTTCGTAACAAACTTTTGCTTACATGCAAATTTATATAAGTACAAATTACTCAATGTGACCCATTTGCCACCGCAATAAATTTATTTTGGAGGACGTAAAATTGAAAGGAAAGCAAGTGACTAGTCCGTCCTTTTGATTGTTTGTTTGGAGGGGCGTGTGTAAAGGAAAACAATGTTTAATTCGTTTAGTTTCGTTGGAAGGAATAATATAGACAAAGAAATTGTAAACCTGCCGATTTTGCTATTTTAAGCTTATTTAAAAGGACTGAGGCGCGCAGGGCTGTGTTCAAAACGTGTCGTTGCCACAGATGCTTCTGGCTGTCATCTCTAATTTGACTCAAGAATTACTGGTATAACTGCCCTCTTGATTTTTTTCTTGCCAATCTATCAACATAACCATTCAAACGGTACGGAAGTTTTGAACATCAGTAATATTTTTTTCCTTTTATTCTGTTTCCCAAGTGTAGTTTCATGTCTTCCTTTTCTGTTGCTGTAAGGTTATCCTTTTCAAGAAGAGATTGTCTGACAAGTCTCTGGAAGTAAGACTTTGTGCATGCCCGTGCCAAAGCTTGCTACATATCCAATCCCTATGGGAAAGAATCATCAGAACATCTTGGTAAGTGAACAAACTATATATTTTTTTTTTCATCCAGAGTGACTCCTGATTGCTCAAATTTTCAAATTATCTTCTCTCACTTGTGTCAACTTAGCAGCCGCTATGGGAGGCTGATTGTTGCATTTTGATGACAAAGTGAGGATGCATGCAGTAGATGTAGTTTGTGATCTCTCCATGTCTAACCTGAAATTGTTCTCACTTGAATTAATGTCAAGAGCTGCTGCAAGGCTTCAGAATAAGAAGGTTTTCTTCAGAGGTTTATCTGAAACAACTCTATGCTTATTCATTTTTCTTTTCAACTACCCAACATCTTACAGATATCTGTTTGAAAGAAGGCTTTGCAGCAGCTGATATTATAAGAGGTATTCCGAATGCCATATAACCATAAACGACTACCTTGAATAGATTCCTTGTAAGGTCTTGATGTTGTTGTGTTATGATAAGGATTATAAGGAGTTCAGGTCTCTTCTTGCCACCTATGTGCATTCCTCTCCAATTTAAGATTTATTGGCATCCAATGTTCTTTCTGTAAACATGGAGGTTATACTTATGGAGGATTTGTCCCCAGCAATTGTTTCTTCTGAGGAGAGGACAAGGCGTTGGATCCATTTCTTTTCTCTATTCTCCTCTTCATGTGAGGGCATCGAACTCATTTTTGTCTCTGACATGAAGTTATTCATGTTAATTCTTACCATAATAGGTGTAATAGTGGCTTTTTTGAACGGGTCTGTATGTTTCAGGTTGGAAATGGAAATGCAAGCCTTTTTGGCCCTAATGAAGACCGAAAAGGTAAGTTTCCAGACCGTTCTAAATGCTGACGAGTGATCGTATGTATAGTTAATGCACAAAACATATACACGTTTATTTACTATTATTCTATTTATTATTATTTCATTGACCCGCAATCGCATTGTCACATCAGTCAAGTCCAGTTTTATGGTCTGCAAGAGCTCTTCTGAATGGTTCTATTGTATTAATTGTTCTCAGCTCTATCGCAAAGAAATGTATTTCGTGTAGATCAAAGGGTTTGAACTTTTTATATGCTTGGAGTCTTTGTTTGGTTTCTTTTTTCTAGCCCTTTAATTTTGCCTTCAAGTCTAACAGCTACTGAGGTACTATCATTTGTTCTCTCTCTCTCTCTCTCTCTCTCTCTCTCTCTCTCTCTCTCTCTCTCTCTCTCTCACTCAGAGTTAATAGTGTTGTTGTTAAGTTTAGTCTGTTTTCTGTTGATTTCCAAAACACTGTCCAAATTCCCTCATGGCTAAGTTAACCAAAATTAAAGGTATTATTAGTATTTAAACTTACTTCAACCATCTAATTTAAAGTAATTCCAAAATATCTTATTCTGTATAATCTTATGAGTATTCAAGACTATTTTTCTTATTATCATTTTGTCATATAATATAATTTATTTTATATATCTTATCTGTGTATAATAAAGATGATTAGGTACAATATATTTTATTAAATTTTAATAGTTATGTCGCCTTAATATAAAGTTTTTAATTTCGAATTGACCCAACTAACTCCCAAAAAAATCCGTTTCAATTTTGCCGACAAATTTTATAACATACGGGACAAGCAAGAAGAAGCCGAAAGAAAAGGCCGAAAGAAAGGTTGGGCATCCCAGTCCTAAAGCATATGATATATGCTTACAGGCTTGTGGCCTTATAGACGCAATTGCAAACCGGGTGCGGCGTAGCTTGACGTCAGCAGCCAAACATAGCTTTTATGTCGTTCGTCCCTTTCAAACACCGCCCAGAGTCCGCTTCAGTTTCTCAATCTTTGTCGATCTCCTTTTACCGAACATAAAAAAATTAAAAACCCTTGCAGTAATTTGCGTAGGCTCTCGAAGCCTCTGGCTTAGCTGGTCTCACTCTCCTCTGCATAAAACTGTCAGGTAATCGATATTGGCACGAGCAGTTAGTTCACAAGTGGTTTGTCGCTCTTTCTCAAATCTCAATGGCTAACTTGAAGACCGATTCTCCTGTTTCTCGCCGGATTGTTCGAGGCTTCTTGGATTTCCTCGACTCAGGTTCTCTCTTTATCTCTCTCTTTGTTTGTACTAAGCTGTGTTGTAACTGTGCTTTGATGTTGGGGTTAGTTTTGAAGGCAATTTGTTTCTTCTTCATCATCTTCTTTTGTTTTTTGTTTTTTGTTTTTTTGTTTTTTTTTTGTGTGTTTTTCAGTTGAACCTGCGCCAGGAGTTGATGTTGAAGGTTTGGATGTAGCTAGGGAATGTTTGAGCGAGGCTTTTAAGCTCGGTCTAGACTCTGACGATGACACCATACAACCTGGTTTGTTGGTTAATATATTTCGCTTAATTGAAGCAAATGAGAATCAGAGAATTAAGACTGATTCTACTGGCGGAGCAACATCAGCAGATGCTCCCATTTCTTCGTCTACCCAAAATGTTGCTGATGCTAACCATTCAGAGGCATCAAAGACTCAGGTTTTTGTGAATTTTTTTTTTTTTTTTGTATTTTTGTTATTTTTGGTCCCTTTTTGGAGCATATCTCTATGAATTATCATTAGAGATTGGTGGCTTTGGGTTTGAACTCCTTGTGATAATTGAATCAGGAAGAGGATTGGACGAGAGAAGCTAGTGAATCAGGTGGGCTTATCCTTTTTCTCATCTTGGTCTTGCACTTGGTGATATGTTCTTCGATGTTTTTTCATGTGCTGCTGGATGGATTGATTTTTGGATTTAGTTACTATATGTGTGTACAGTAATTGCATATAAGTTTAATTTGTCATATTTCCTGTTTGTTTTGATGAGATCAGTGTACTTTTCAGAAGTTCCAGGTACTGAAACTACATAGCTGTAGTGTGGTTATTGCTTGCTCATAGCAATGAAAAATATCTATATTGCCAATTTCTAGAAAAACTTTTGCAGATGATTTTGGCTTGGATAATGTTGAAATTGAGATTTGAGTTCACCTTTCAACTTACAATCTCTTTGCTACTGGTTTTGGAATTTTGTGATTGAAATGAATTTTTTTTTTTAATGTTAAATGGCAGGAATATCTAAAGACGAGCTCTTTGGGAAATTCTTTGCTGCACTTGAGAAAAACCAATTTTTTAATACAATGCCTGATGGAAAGGATGACCCAGTGCAATTGGATAAAGCAACACGCTTGTTTCATGATGCCCTAAACGTAATTTACATTTGTTGCTGCAATGTATATTAGGTGCAATAGAAAATTCTTGTTCCAATATCTTGCATTGCTAGCCTTTATTGCACCACTCTCTGTGTTTGATTTGCTTTGGACATTACATTGTTGTACAAGCTAATTGTGTACACTCATGGTCTCAGCAAAAGGCCTGGTTGATCTGAAACTATGATTAATCATTTCAGGAGATGGAAAACACTGGATGCCAGTCAAATAACTGCCAAAGTCTAGCAGAGGTACTAAAGTCCCAAGGTAAATAAGTTGCATGCTTTCTTGAAGCTGCTTGTTTTTAAATTTATTGCTTGTATATGCATTTACAGAGACTAAAACATTCAAACTATACATATGAATAACTTGTGCTTGAGAATGTTTCTAACAAGATTTTGGTCACCAGAAATACACTCTAAATGTTACTATATGGCCAGTCTTTGTCTTATATTGTGGCAATGTGCCAACCAACACCCAAAAGGTGGAGGAAGGTTGGGGGAAGAGTGAGAGAGGCATACTTGCTTATTTTCTCATTACCACTTGATCTGTGGAGAAGCTGATTTCTATAGGTTTACAAGCTGATTGGTATTTTTATCATGAACTAAGACAGTTTGTTCATGTACATGCTGATTTCATTGTTTATTGTCTACACTTTTAGGTAACAGGGCCATGCAGTTAAAGCTTTACTCTGATGCAATTCAGTTGTATTCTTTTGCCATTTCACTTTGTGAAGATAATGCTGTTTATTACTGCAACAGGTAAATTTCTAATCCATCACAATATGTGCATCCACAACATATGAATTTCTTGGATTTTGGTTACATACGATTAAAAAGGAATGCTGTTCAATGAATGAACATGTTAACAGATATGGCATTTTTTGTGCCAGCATACTTTTATTAGTATATCGTGTAACTATTGCTTGTGCAAGGGTATTTACCGAAAAGAAAGTTAAAGATAATTGGGAAAAAGTTTATTTGGCAATCTCAATTTGAGGAATAAAGGTGGCTCCTTGACTTAGAATTGCTGATACATTTAGAGGAAGGTGTCTTACTCTTATTGTTTGACAGATTTGTGGCAAATCCCCAGTCATGCTTCTCCTAATATCCTCCCTTTGCCATATCCAGGTGGGAGGGTGTTTACAGGAGATCTTATTCTGAGAGGGGCATCACTCTAACTAGTCCCTTTTGGGATCTTGTTTTGATAGGAATTTAGGTGTAGCCTTTTCCATTATGTTTAAACATGCAATTAGCAATTGATTTTTTTGACACGTGCATGTCAGGGCAGCTGCTTACACCCAGGTTCACAGATATACTGAAGCAATCAGAGATTGCCTTAGATCCATTGAAATTGACCCCAATTACAGTAAGGCATACAGTCGTCTTGGAACAGCTTATTATGCACAAGGCAACTATGGTGATGCTCTCAATGAAGGATTCAAGAAAGGTTGGAGTAACATTTGTTCTTAGTCTTCCATGGTAAACATGTGCAATGTCCGTATCATCTATCCATGGCTATCAATATTATGACTGCATATTGCAGGTTGTTTCTGGCATCATAGATGTGTATAGGTGATGTATGAATACGCAGTTTTCTGTTTATTTCACTATCATGCAATGTGTAAATCTGAGTTGAACTATTACATGATGGCATGCTAGAGATAGGACAGCAGTTAATCATTTTACAGCACATGTTCTCTGTTCACATGTCCAAAGGCACATACTGGAGTTGTTAGATGGTAATGATAGTTGAGGAGGAATCATGAACTTGCACATATTCCATTGCATCAAATCATGGACTGGTATCACTATCCTTCCGACTAAGAATGCTTGGGAATTTCCTTTTTAAATTTCATAGGGAGCATGCTTCCTGAGCCTATTCTGTACTTCTATCTATTATTCTTACATGAAATTATGATTTTGAAGTTCATAATTTAAGTCTTGGATGCTTATTTTAGCAACTAGTCTAATGTCTAATTTTGTAAGATTTCCCTGTCCAGCCTTGGAATTGGATCCTGACAATGAATCGATCAAAGAAAATGTTCAGGTTTGGTCCCTTTCTGTCTTATTTATTACCTTCTGTGTTCTTCTGCATGTTATGCTATTGAAGTTGTTGTGTCCCCATGAAACATAGGTAGCCGAGCAAAAATTGAAAGAGGAGAGGAAATGGACAGAGTGGAGTCAGGTATTATGTGAAATTTTCATTTTATTCTGTGATCTTTGGGTCTACTTTAATAGCAATTCTGGATTTGGTAATAATTGAGTTCAATGTTATAATAGCTATTATTGTGCTTTGATCATTGTTCATGACTTTTCTGTGGTCAAGAAATAAGAAGGCAATTCAAAGTGTGAACATTTTATGCCGAGACTTTTTATGTGTAGTCTCTTTTGAAGTCCTGGAGTATATATATCTCCAGTTTGCTAGCTTAGTCTGCTTGTACCTAGATTCTCTTTTCCCTTTTCATTTTGGAACTGAACCCAATATCTCCATTCTTCTTACAGTTTCCTTTGACCAGGGCAAAATAATGCAGTGTCTTTGCCTATGAGTTTCTGTTCCAAATGCAAACATGCATCTTGTTTTTATCTTTTGGTCATTTCTTGTTCACTGTTATCTTATGATTCTCAACTGGGCGTCTTTACCACAACCATCATCGCTGCCTGCTATATGTTTGCTTTGTTGATGAACTAGAAACTTATGTTCATCATACTTCTATGTAGAATACAGGTTCATCCAGTCATGACAATCAAGAATTTAATAGCCAGTCCACTGGAGGTTCAAGGACACATGGCCCACCGCCTCCTTTTACATCGATGACATTTAACGTTAATGACATTCCCATTGATTTTGCAAACATGCTGGGGAACATGATGACAAATGCACGCACGGGCCAGCATTCTCAAGACAGGCAAGGAGAATATACCAATGTTAACGGATCTGATGGACCTGAAGCAAGAACGGGTGGAAACATCAATTTGAACATCGGAGAAAACATGCCCGAAGAACTGAGAGGGACATTGAGGTCAATGATGGGAATGTTCTCAGGGGCAGTACCCCATGGAAATCCTCAAGATACCATGAATGGAAGATCATCAGCAAACTAAACCATTGTAACCATTTCGACTCACTATCCGTTTCTTTTAATTTTTGACAAGGAACTTCTGTTTCTTTACTTAATAGGTCATCATGGATATTTGGTCAGAAGAAGTCGAACGGAAGATACACTTGTACGTTGGTGTCGAAACCATGGAAACAAAATAGGAGTGACTGCAGTGAGGAAGGGTGATATGCAGAATGCTTCCCACATCTTTTTGTTTGTGAAATGCACTTGCCAGAATGAAAACCATACGGGGGAGAATGTACAGGTAGAAGAAATAAGGAGTGGGGCAATTGCATTGCATTCTATGAAACCATTAGCCAGAAAAATGGGCACGGTGTCATCAGATTTTCTTGTTTTAAGAATTCTCTAAGCTTTTACTAATTGACTTAATCATAACTGGACCCTTTAATATTAGTTATTATACTTTCAGTTGAAGTTGTATAAGTCGCCTTTAGGATCATGAATTCTCTTCTTTACCTTAGAGAGCAATCTCAGAGGCATGCATGAGTCTCAATTCACAAATGACCATCTTTTTCTAGTTCTTCGAGTCTCAGATTCCTCAGGCCGGTTATGGTTCGGTTCGAATGCCAATTACAATTAAGAATTTGAACATATTTTATGAAAATATCAACTAGATCGCTTCACAATTTAGGTTTTTACAGGAACCATCGGGGCCCGAGGTCAAGGTCCCGAAAACCAAATTGGGTTTTGAACTAAACCAAAAGTGGGTCAGGCCCATCCGCCTCCAACGCTTATAAATCGGCCGCTACCCATTAAGTACCGTCTATTTTCTGGTGGCACGTGTACCCAATTCTGTTAGCTATTTACTGAGGGGCCTACATGTTGCCGCCGTCCAACAATTGTCGAATCATCTCAATCAATGTGCGGCGGTCGTTGGCTGGCGCTGTTAGCGGCACAATCGAGCTTCTAAACCGCAATGCAGTCAGGTCCGCATGAACCACATCGTGGTTTTCCAACACACAAACACAAAATATTGCACGGCAGAGATCTCTAAATTACACTGCCACGTGTATGGTCCCAAATCAGCCAATTGTGCGTTGCACTCAAATAGTTTACACAGAGTTCTCCGAACTCAAACTCCAACGCCTGAATGCAACTTCTTGATCTTTCCGCCCAAAGCCCAATGTCCCCAGCTTAAAGAAACAACACCACCTCGCCGCAGACTCTCACATTATTAAATTATTTTTAGTTGTTAACAAAACACAATAACGGGCAGCCCCACCCACTCCAAGGTCAGAAGGTGATTCACAGTCACACACTCTTAAATTTTCATGATTTCTTTAACAATTCTGAATTGGGAGTTTTTCGTGTCCATTATCGTGTGCATGCTCGTGGAATTCGAAAGATGGGTCCTTCTATTATGTTACTTGTTTTGTTTTCTAATATGCCCTTTTCTCCTGCACTTAATTTTGTGGAAAGAAAAAGTCTTGTTGTTGTTAACCTTCACTGTGCCTGCTTAGTTGCGTTGGCGCCTCCAGTATAATGGTTCTTTTTGTTTTTTGTTTTTTCTTGTTGGCTTTGAGTGAAAAGTGCAATGGGATAATCTTGTTTCATTAGAGATTGTTTGTTGTATGTATGTTTTCCGCGGCACTGGCTCAAAAGTTTTTTTCTTTGATATATTTCTTCTTTTGTTTTTTGGCATCAACGTTTGTCTCTTTAATAGTCCGATGATTGGATGCATAGTAGATGATCATGCGATTGTAAGGCATGTTTTGTGATCTGTTTACGGGTTTGGAAGATTCTAGTAGTCAGTATTGATCTAAAGCATTAGTTTTAGGTATTGGTGTCACATGTGACCCTTTGAAAAATGCTGCATGATTTCTTTCGCAATGACAAACTTTTAGTCAAAGTGTAGCAGTGGCAAGCAGTAGTTCAGGCATATTCTAGTTTTTAGGGTTAAAGTGTGGCGGTTTTTTTTTTTTTTACTTTGCTAAGTAAACGCAGCTTTGTAGTGGAAGTAATTAGAATGTGCATGGAGAAATCAACATAACATTTGGTCCAATCTGACTTCCAATAATTCTAATTTCTGTGCATTCGTCTGCCTTTTCCTCCTTTTTCATACCATGTTTTGTCAAAAAATGCTACATAGTTTCTTGTTGAGCTTACCACAAGTTACTGAATATAGTTGCATGTGTTTTGGTTCTCAGGAATCAAATTCGTAGATTGTTGGGCCATATATTCCTCAAAGGATGAGTGCCTATATAATCGGTGCCATTGTTCCACTTGTAGTTACCCTTCTCCTTCGGAATAACATTAAAGCGAAGAAACGTGGGGTCCCTGTTGATGTTGGTGGAGAACCAGGTTATGCTATTAGAAACTCCCGGTTCCCAGCACCCTTGGAAACAGTTTGGGAAGGTGTATCTACTCTTGCAGAACTTTTTGAATATGCATGCAAGAGGCATGGAGATAAATTCTTGATTGGAACTCGGGCGTTAATCTCTAGAGAGACAGAGGTAACAGAAAATGGAAGGTCTTTTGAGAAGCTTCATTTGGGAGAGTACAAGTGGCTAACTTATGAGAGAGTGTTTGAGTCAGTATGCAATTTGGCTTCTGGCTTAGCTCAGCTTGGGCATAAAAGGGAAGAACGTGTGGCAATATTTGCTGACACAAGAGCAGAATGGTTTATTGCATTGCAGGTGGTTATTTGTTGTATTTATATTTCATTGTTCTCTTGGTGTGTATCAGGATTGTGGTTTCTATTTGTTGTGATAACTTCATCAGCTTTTCAGGAACTATCTTGTATTTTATGCATGTGGAAGTAGTGTGTTGATATACTGAAAAGAAAATTTCCATGGTCTAGCTAGTTTCAATATGATGTGATTTGTTGGCCAAACCTTTTTCATGATCAAGTCCTTAATAATAATTTTTGTGTGTTCCTTGATCAGGGTTGCTTTAGGAGAAATGTCACCGTGGTTACCATATACGCATCTTTAGGAGAGGCTGCTCTGTGCCACTCACTAAATGAGGTTCCTCTCTCTCTCTCTTTCTCTCTCTTGCTGTCTCTCTCTCTCACACACACACACAACCCCCTCTCCCCAAGAAAAAAAAAATGGTAAACACTCATGAGATATGAGGTGGGAGGGTCTTCTAGATGATTTACTTCCTTTTTACAAGAAAACAGCTCTATGTACATTTTATAGTCTCAAAAGCAAAGTCTAAGCTGTTAGATAGAGAAGATTTGTCTATCCTTGTCCTTCCCGAGACAAGGAAACTTATAAGTAGGGAGGTTGGGATGGTTGGAATGTCAAATTTCTGCTTTAGTGCTTCTATAATTTGCCGAGCAATTTTCCATAACAGCTTCATTATAAAACTAATAAAGCATCAATAATTTGTTTCTTGTTAGTAGATGTTTCAGAGATTGAAATATAGCACAGGGTTTGTGCAGTTATGCTTCCAGCAGATACATTGGAATTTTTTATTTAGGTTATTGAATTATTAATTCCAATTTCTGACATTTAAAATTCTTTCCATACATTCTTCTTCCCATCATGGATAAATAGTGTTAGTGCCCTTAAATAGGATTTTGTCTGAAGCGGGTTGAAACAAGATGCAGTTTGGATTCTGTGGGAACTTGTGTGTGCTGAGCCCCATATGGTAACTTTAGATACCTAGTTACTCGTTTATTGGCTAAGAATTGACTACTTAGGAAAGTTCCTTTCATGCAGGAACTACTAGTTTGGTCAGGTTGACTGCTTTACCCACTTGTTAAAACTCAAAATTGGATCAATCTGGAAATGTTGAGTTGAGTAGAGTTATATAAACTAAACCGATTGCTTTTTTTTTTATGATGTTAGTTGTGTATGTTTTTCTCTTCAGACAGAAGTTACAACTGTGATTTGTGGAAACAAAGAGCTGCAAAAGCTTGTAGACATTAGTGGACAACTTGACACAGTGAAACGTGTGATATGCATGGATGATGACATTCCTTCGAATGCATCATCAATCGAGCAGAGTGGTCGCTGGAAAATCGTCTCATTTGCTGATGTGGAGAAAATTGGCAAAGAAAATCCTGTTGATGCAGACCTGCCCCTAGCTGCTGATATTGCAGTAATAATGTACACAAGTGGTAGTACTGGGTTGCCTAAGGTTAGGAGCATCAACAATATCTTGTTAGGTTTAATAGACTTATTCATGTTCTCCTGAGTGATTTTGAATGGGTCACCCACATGAGGCATCTTTGGGTAGGTCCATGTGCACCTCCTGCCCCCTTTCTCTCATCTTTCTCTTGATCTGTCTCTCTGTTCTTTTGGAATCTAATTGGTTGTGAGCTTCAGTACTTCCTCTCTACTACTAAAGTTTGAGAATTTAGTTTCTCATAACTCATCTTTGGATTATGATCCTGATCCTGGAAATCTAGGTGTATGTAATGTTGAATCATTTGAAATTCAATGATCTCACTTTGACTTTAATTATGAATGTGAAGGTTACTCTGGAAAAGTTAAAACTTTGCCTGAGGGGTTTCATCTGATGCATAGTGTCTATGCCATAGTGAATATAGCTGTATTTATAGTTCTTCAAACATATAACCTGCATGGCACAATTACTTACCCCTAGATGTTGGTTAGAAGTTTTATTACATATATTGATTTATCTCATGGAACTTGACTATGGCCTGGACCAAGTACTTGTTTGTGATGCTTGGGCCATATACTTTAGAATTGTTATTGCAATAATATCTGAAATTGCACAGTTTTAAGTTACTTCTATTATTTTCTATTGTACAGGGTGTAATGATGACACATGCTAATGTCCTAGCTGTAGTTTCTGCAGTAAGGACGATTGTTCCTGGCCTTGAGAACAAAGATGTCTACCTAGCATATCTGCCGCTGGCCCATATCCTGGAATTAGCAGCAGAGGTATGGACACTAAATGCTTTGGCTGATTCACATAATCAGGGTAGCTTTGTACTTAGTTTTCTGTGCACTTGAGTGTACTCTTGTTCATGTATTTTCTGCATGTTGTCATTCAGCAAACAAAATACATTTGTTTATGTTGCAGAATATAGTTGCTGGTGTTGGAAGTTCTATAGGATATGGATCTCCTCTAACACTTACGGATACATCAAACAAGATCAAAAGGGGAACAAAGGGAGATGCCACTGCCTTGAGGCCAACCATAATGGCAGCTGTTCCAGCAATTCTTGACCGTGTTCGAGATGGTGTACGCAAGAAGGTTTGGGAACTTCTGTGACTTATCTGTCTCTTTCTTCTCCAACACCTTTTGTCTGAAAGAATGCAATTTTCTGACCCTTCAGGTTGATACTAAGGGCGGGATAAGCAAGACTTTGTTTGACTTGGCCTATAGCCGTCGGTTGTCATCAGTGAATGGTAGCTGGTTTGGGGCCTGGGGCCTAGAGATGCTACTGTGGAACTTCCTTGTGTTTAGACAGGTTCGAGCAATTCTGGGAGGTCGTGTCCGTTTTTTGCTTTCTGGAGGTGCTCCTCTTTCTGCTGATACTCAAAGATTTATCAACATTTGCCTTGGGTTAGTATGGCCTTAACAAATTTTGTTTGAACTTTACTTGCAGATCAGTTATACAATCCTTGGAAGTCTAAATCATATCATTGTAACATCTGAACATCTAATTTCTGCCATTGAATTGTCCATGTGAAAACAGTAAATGATAAGGAAACTGCAAAGGTTTTAATTAACCAAGCTAAAATCCTCAGAAGATAATCACATCATAGTTTTGCAGTGCTTGGAAATGTAAAAGAGATAGACCAATAAATTCAATGATAAGGATCAATACTTTTAAAACTGAAGAGTATTTTAATGCTCTTAATCTGAAGAAAGTAGGGATATCAATCTTGAACTCAGTACTATTAGATGATCAATATGGGATGGCTATCCCTCAATACATGCAAACAAAGAGAGTAGGGACAATCATTTCATTGGGAGCAAGCCATATTAGCAGAGTAGTGGGGTTGCAATTGGACCGCTATCTTATATCACTGTAGAGATTTCTAGATTTGACCGGGCTTCAAGGGCAATGAGATGCTAAGCATGTCTCAAGTGATGATATATTAGCCGTGCACAAAAGATTGAATAAAATTTGTCACTATTCAGTATTATCAATCCCATTACTATTCATGTACATGCTTCCTCTTTGTAGTATGCTTAACTCCCTATGCCCTTTGGCTAGCATTTTCTGTTTCCTGCCTAAAAGCTGCAGTGGATGGCTTTGTATAGGGCTCCAATTGGACAAGGCTATGGTCTAACTGAGACTTGTGCTGGTGGGGCCTTTTCTGAGTTTGACGATACATCAGTTGGTCGAGTTGGCAATCCACTCCCTTGCTCATTTATTAAGGTAATTTCTCACTAAGATTACTTTAACCCTGCTTTTCACTCAATGCTTTTGGACAAGCTATCTCCTCTGAACAGTGAATTGCAAGATGTGAAAAATAATAAGTTCTAAAGAGGATTTTGTCTGTTATCGTATGCCTTTTTTCTTTTTGTTGTGCATTTAAGTTTCATGCTTATGTACAAAGATGTGGTAGTTTCCAAATGTCAATCTTGGATTTTTTCCTTAGTGTGTCAACTTTGATTGGACCTGATGATGGTGTGGTCAGCCTAAAACTTAATATGGACTCATTTTCAGTTGGTTGATTGGCCTGAGGGTGGATATCTAACCAGTAATTCACCAATGCCTCGTGGTGAAATAGTAGTTGGAGGTCCAAATGTTACTGTTGGCTATTTCAAGAATGAAGCAAAAACAAATGAGGTGTACAAGGTAAAAGCTTCAGATGTTATAGTCCCCCAACTCTTATTCTTTCTCTCTCTCTGATTTTTTTTTTTTTATTATAATTCCATCTTCTTTGGAAAGGTTGATGAGAGAGGAATGAGATGGTTCTACACGGGTGACATAGGGCAGTTTCATGCTGATGGTTGCCTCGAGATAATTGACCGCAAGAAGGACATAGTTAAGCTTCAGCACGGAGAGTATGTTTCCTTAGGAAAGGTAGCCTTTTGAGACAGAATTTTGCAAATTTTTAATCAGATACTCTTGTGGCTAACATTCTCCCTATAGGTTGAAGCTGCTCTCATAGTGAGCTCTTATGTGGACAATATAATGTTGCATGCCGATCCATTTCATAGTTATTGTGTGGCCCTTGTTGTGGCTGCACAACAAGCTCTGGAAGCATGGGCTTCCAAACAGGGAATTGCCTTCAGTGATTTTGCAGAATTGTGTGCAAAGAAAGAAACAATTAAGGAAGTGCAAGCATCACTTTTGAAGGTAGGCACTTCTGATCATAATTTGACTGAACCCCAGATTTAGGAGGGTGCTTGTATGCACAATAGTACATATCACCTTCCACAAATGTTCAAAGTAAACTCTGAGAAGCGGCATTTTATCCAACTCCTATTTTTCCTATTTCAGAACTATTGAGCTGAGTGTTAAGCATGGAAAATGACATTTTGGATTCTACTGGCCACTACAAATATTTTAGAATGAAATTTATTAATGGCCTGTAAAAGCTTTATCGCAAAGTGGTAGTAGCGGTTATGGGGGCCATGCTACCAACCCTGGGGTTGCTAAAAATGATTCTGTCATCAAAAGAAAAAAAATTATAATACAAAAACAAAAGAATCTTGATGCCTAAACATAGGTGTGTCCATGTAATTGGATTGGCTATCTTTTGTGCTGAATTCTCTTGTTCTACTTTCTTGATAAACAGGCAGCTAAGCAGGCACGCTTGGAGAAGTTCGAGATCCCAGCAAAGGTCAAATTGCTTCCAACTCCTTGGACTCCAGAATCTGGCCTAGTCACTGCAGCTCTCAAGATCAAGAGGGAGTCCATCAGGAAGGCCTTCTCGGAAGAACTCTCTAAATTGTATGAATCATGAGTTAAAGGAATGTCTTTGTTTGTTTGGCAATAGCGCGGAATTTTCTTATGGATTGCCACTTCTTAGTACTGTGCCATTCCCCGTCACTTGACGTGTCTCTCCCATTTTACCTTTTTCTTTGTTTTTTTTTTATTTTTTAAATTCCTTCTAAGGTTGTACCTTAGTTTTACAATATTTTTACAGTTTTTGCTTTAAAAATATCGTTTCTGTGCATTGACGAGTTTTTATTACAAGGAATAACTAGACAGACCGTACGATTGGCCGGTGTGTTCCAAAATTTATCTGTTCCATTGGTTTTTATTTTTTTTATTTTTGTAACTCTCCTTTTAATGTTGTGTGGATCAACTAACATTCCATTGTGTGATGGAATTCAATAAAATGATAATGTGATTGCATTCGGCTTGTAAATCGATGTAAAGGGGTGGAGCTAACCTGAAGTTGAAGCTCGTGTACAATGGAATCGCAATAATTGATGAGATGGGACGGATTAGTGTTGACTGAGAGATTTGGTAATTAAATTATGAGGATTGCATTGCATGTAGTTGGTTTATCTTTTAACACTTTTGTAATCTCAATAACAGGTTTGACAAGGATATGGCCCCATGTCTTTAGCAATGAAGCTTATATATATATTATTATTATTTTTTTCTTCCGAGTAAAATAGAATGAAATCTCTGTTCAGACCGTAACTTGAGGTACATCAGCTTGAATAAAAAGACTTTGACATGGTTCAGAACAAAATCTGCCTAAGTGAAATGGTTTCAGACACGGCCAATTTAGTAAGAACATGTGCCATCACATTGAGCCGTCTGTTTATACGAGCAATGGAGAGGCAAGCAAAAGGGGAAGCAAGAGCACACACGTCTTCAGCAAGCTGTGCCATCTGATTTAGGAAACTGTGAAGCTTGAATAGCCTGGACTGCTAGCAAACTGTCTGTTTCTACACAAATCCTCCCTAAAGATAATTCCCCCGCTTTGCACACAGCTTCCCGAATAGCCTCGAGTGCTGGCAATTGCGGAATATACTTTCCCAGCCTTAGCAATGACGTTATTTGCTAGGTGTAACACTATATATATATATATATATATATTAGATTGCAGGTGGGTTCTCAAGATGGTGACGTCTAGCAGCATTAGTCATTCAACTTTGAATTAGGGCCTAACTACTCCGACGGAAGTCAATTGCACAAAACCCCCCAAATTATTTGGTTTCTCCTACAAGCCATCGTATTCATAGCCATCAATGGGGTCCATGGAGTTACTGGACAAAGAAAGGATAACTAAAGGAGAAGGAGAAACATTAAAGTAGCGAGAAATGCTAGCTGCGAGAGGAAAGAGCTATGCTTGGAGCAGTGTCTCTAAAGTCATGTCAGGGGGGGCAAGAGGAGGCCCACGAATCCTACAATCTCAACTTCGGTTCATGATGGGAACCTAACCCAAAGGCGGCCGAAATGTAAACAGCCCTCTCTCTTAATACCATGTGACCATTCTTCTTTTTGTTTCAATCACTTTAAGGAGCCTTTTTAGGATGTTTCATTTCGTTAATATTGCATGGATTACTCTCTAGTGCTCCTCTTCTACTTTTTTTTTGGCTTGCTAAGTACCTCAAACCACACATAATCAATTGAAGTAGTTGCATCGAGCTTGTGTCTAATTAGAGGGAAAAAAAAATTAATCCTACTTCTTAAGAAGTATTTTTATTTTATTGGAAAAAGGTTGTTGGGTAGAGAAAAGAAATAAGAGAAAAAGCACTCTATAAAATAAAATTTTATATATTTTCTAAAAATTATATATATATTTTCAATTAAAAATTATTTTTTTAATATATAAAATTCACTAATTTAACTCATATTTGACTCTCATTTAATTTATCTTCTGTAGTTTGTGATCAATGTCCCACTCTCCTTCAAAAATCATTATTGGAGTTGCAAATTTTGACCTTTAATCGAGATATGTTGACCCATTCCAAAACCCAATGTGCTCCTCATTGGCCGGCGCTTGCTTATTTTCCTTTGTCTGTTTTTTTTTTTTAAAAAATTATTATTATTCCTTGTTCTCCATTTTGGATTCTTACCACATAGGCTCATCATCTTCCGTCCAAGTGTAATTCAACTGACCGACGTGGAAGAATCAGCTACACGAGATGAATCATAATTTTTCGAAGCTTCCACCAACTTTTTTGTGCTCGAGGAGGAACAAGAATCGGTCAAAGGACAATATTGAATTATATGGACAATTGTTGGTATACGTCCAACCGAATAATGTGCTTCAGAAGAAAAAATGCTACAGAGTACAGACACGGGGGGAACAAAGTTCGATATTTCTTTACAATTCAGTCCTCTTCTTTGACTCAACTCAAAAAATTATCGATTTTCTTAAGAAAAAACCCTCCATACCACTCGATCAAAGGCCAATTGATAATGTCCAGATGTTACGATTGTGGGATATACATACATATACATATAAATATATATATATATATATACACTACGTGGGATGATTGGGGTACATATTTGTTCAAACTCAGACAAACATTGGTTGGTGGGGCCCTATTCACTCTCTACACTGTGCACACCTATCTGAAGAAAGACCCATATGATATATATATATATATCCTTTGAACAATTTCTCCGATCCCCTTCTCCCTTGTTATGCTTATATTTAGGATCTATTGATCTCTTGTTCTCTTCCATATTAAGTTGTTCTCGAGTGTGCATATACCATGAATATTAATGGGTACAGAGAAGACAATTCTTGCTGTTATTTCCATCCAAAAGAGGTTTTTGTAGGTGTTTGTCCACTTTGCTTGAACGAGAGGCTCCTCGTATTGGCTGCCAAAAAGGGTCATCGCCAACTTTATTCATCAGCTACAGGATTGGGAAGAGGAAGCCGCAGTCGTAAAGCTCAAGCCTTTGCACTCCGGAAGCCAATCTTCAACCTCTCCAAGATCTTTGCTTTGGGTTCCCTTCTTAATCGGCTGGAATTGCCGCACTCAAAGTCCGATCACTCCGACGATGTTCCCGGTGCCTCCACCGGTCAAGAAGGTAATTAGCGTTCTTTTCTTTGTTGTTTATGTTGTTTTGTTCTTATATCTTATGTTGTTGTTGTTGTTATTGACATTGTAAGAGTCCTGGAATTTTGTTGTTTTTTGGTTTTCCAGAGTCACAAGATAACTAAAATCACAGCTTTGCTTTTTGGATCAATAGCCTGCAATTTTCAAGGGAAAGGACATTATGAAAAGATGTGGCTGTAAATAGAAAGAGTTGCGTTTAATTAACTTACTATCAAACAGAAATTACATTAGATTCGACCGCACTTATATTTCAATATGCAGATAATTTAAATGCAAATTCATGTGAACGAAATTCAAACAGGGGACCCCTTTGGTGTCATTTTGATGTCAGTTCTTGCCCCCCCCCCCAAACATGTTCTTAGCCTATGCATGGTTCGTTGCTAGTACATGAAGTCTCCATCCATTTGTATACATTGTTGAGATAATTAAAAGTCAAGAGTAACATGTGTATATCGAAACAGATGGAACCCAGAAATGTCATGACTCATGACTTTTTTTAATCCTGTGGTTTCCATTTTTCTTTGGTGCTCTTAACTCAAAACTTTTGCAGACTCTTTTATATCAATCAAGTTCGGAGACAATGGCGTGGCTTCGTGGGAAAGGGGGACAGTTTCTAAGGTCTCTCTTGAGCACCTTGGCAAGAACAATAATTCCGACAAGGAGACCAAGGAACCTAACAAGGACAAAGAGGGGTCCATGAGTGTGATAGAACACGCCAAACCCCGTGCCTTTCTGCCGAGGTGGCGAAAGCCGATTGGCCACCTATTCCATTTCATTAGATGGAAGAGGTCTAACAAGGGCAATGTGGAGGGAGTCAATGAGAAAAAAAGTTGGACAAGGACGACTCCGACAAAGAGAAGGACCGGCGACTACATGTAGAGAGAGAGAGAGAGAGAGAGAGAGAGAGAGAGAGAGAGAGAGAGAGAGAGAGAGAGAGATAGAGGGAGGAGAGAAAATCCATAGCGAGGTACATTAATGGCATTTTCCTCTACCATTCTCCTGCGTGGGCTTGAGGCTCAATGTGGACTGTAAAGTGGCTATATTATTGATGACAGTATCTATTTCCAATGGTCCTGCCGACACTCACGAAAGTTTATGTCGTAAAAAATTTAACTATTTGATTTTACGTTGGATTCGATTCTTACAATCTTTGATTTTAGGGCGAGAAAGAAGGAGTTTTGATATCATCTGTGTGTTGATATGATATTTTTACGAACAGTGAGAAAGACTAAAGATTCTAAACAGTGAATATTTTTATTGTAATTTTTTTATTATATTTTTTAATTTAATTTGACTTTATATGGAGAAGTTTATTTGAAATTAAAAATAATAAATTTAAATTTGTATTGTGTAACATTATAAATACACCTTAGACTGCATGGCATTATTGAGTCATGTATGCGAGCTTAGAAATTAGAATAGACTAACTAAATACTTGAAATGTTAGATTTAAGTTTCTATTTATTGAATTTTCAGTCTTGTTTGAAAAACCATGTTGTTCTAAGAAAAAGAAAAATAGGAAATCGTGTCTTTGGCTCTCAATTTAATAGACCCAGAACATATAATACTTTTCCCACAATTACACGTCCGATCCGAAAAGCAACAAACTGGGAAACAGCGAGAAAGAAAAATCCCCCAACGTCATCTGGGTCTGCAATGATTCTTAAAAATCCCCGACCTATAAGAGTATTAATTGAAGTCTTATTAATTATTCTTGTTATTTTTAACCTCATTTGCGTTTTTTTATTGTGGTTCGAAAGCATTAGTACATGTTACCTTCCTAAATGACGAGCGAATTTCAACACTTCAATTCAAATTGTTGTTGGTATCACCATTGCTTCTCCATTTCTTACAAATATATATATATATATATATATATATGTCTGTGTGTACGCAAAACGGTCAATATTGATCACCAGCACGCGCAGCTGCGATCATGTCTAGAAAAATTGGGGATCCGTCAGGAAAAAAGAGTCAAGCTTGCTTGTCAATTAGAAACAGGGATAACATTTTTTTTTTTTTTTTGATATGAATACAAAGGTTGATTCTTACAGGCAAGTGCAAGCCAGGTGTCCATCTAATCCTCATCCTCATCGGTCACGAATTTGCCAGTTCCAGGGTTCAACGCGGCAAAGAAGAAGAAGGCAACGTTGAACAAGACAAGTGGTTCGATTTCGTTAATGGGAATGCCTGTCTCAAAGTTCAGCTGCGCAAGCGCCCCCTTCCCTGTTATAATTTCTCCAATCAAAGAGAATGCTATGCCCAGCTGCGCCAATCTCCCCACAAACAGCTCGTTGGCCTTTGTAAATCCAAATAGTGGACCTTGCACACATGAACAAACAACAACAATTGTAACTCTTTCCTATTAATAACATACCTATGTTCAGCATGCAAACGAGCATTGCTGCGGAATAAAAGAATGTTCGCATTCAATCATTTTTTGTCGCTAGGCAATGTAGTAGAAGTGCAGCCACCAGCTGCGTGGTGGCAGTAGATGGACTCTTACTTCTAGCAACGGGTTCAAGTCTGGACCGAAAAAAAAAAAAAAAAAACAAAAAAGCCTAAAACAGAAATGAATGTAGTAGTTATAGTGCGAGTAATATGTATAATTACCACTTTCGTTGAGACCAAGGGCTCCCCTGACACCTTTGCCAGGAGGTATCACGGCCTTCCCGAGCCCGGCAGGTGACTCGTCCACAAAGCGGCCGCGATCTCCCAATGCTCCTATGGCTCCGAGCAGAGTGAAAAGGATGAAGAAAAGAAGAAGTGGTTCTGCCTCATAAATAGGAATTCCAGTCTCTAAGTTCAGCTGAGAAAGAATCCCTTTTCCCGTTATTGCTTCACCCAACAGGGATGCCTGCAAAGATACCAATTCATATCAACAGCAATGCACCTCATATACCAGAATCAAACACCCCTCTTTGTTAATTATCTTTCTCTCTCTCTCTCTCTCTCTCTTTTTTTCCCCAGCTTTTCAGAATTTTCTATTTTTTGTCACTTTAGTCAATTGCCGATTAGGCTCTCGTACTTTAGTTCCCATACCATCGTGAGAACAGAGGTTTCAATTAGGCTCGTTTCAGATTATAGTTCAATTCAAGAAATTTAAATAAATTGAAACCAACGTGACAAGTTGTATATTGGTTCTCAATCTTTTTTTTCCCCCTTCGATCATCTCTCTTCGAAAGTTCACTTCAAATTAAGACCTACTTCGTATCAAAAGACGGGATTAAAGTGATGTTATCATAAACAAGAATGGTACATTTTTCTCCAAAAATAACCATATATGAAAAATGGGATGCATTTTAATCAAACAAGAAGGTGGACTTACGGCAAAGCCAATCATAGCGACACGTCCAACGAACAGCTCATTCTGCTTAGTGAAACCAATCCCACCAGAGGTGCCAAAAATACCATCCTCAACCTTTGGCTTCGGCGGTGGAGCAGCCTATTTCAGGACAATTAAGGAAGGAAAAAAGAAAAAAAGAGAACACACATACGCACCCACAATGAATTAGTGAATCAAACAATACATGAATTTAAAGAAAACTTGTGAAATTTTTTGGAATTATGGGAAAAGAAGTGCAAAACTCACCTTCTTGGTAGGAGCTGCCTTGGTTTTGGACTTGAAGAGAGCAAGCGTAGACAACCCCTTTGAAGAAGAAGGAACGAAGCTGGTGTCAACAGGAGGTGGATTGAACAAAAGATGAGAGAATGGCTTCGGCCTAAGCCTTTGAACTTGGGACTGAACTATGGGGTCTCTTCTCAAATCCACCATATGCCTCGTTGAAATGCCAGACATGAGCAGCATGGTTTGAGCCATTAGATTTTATTATCGATATGTTTCTTTTTTTCTTTCTTCTTCTTTGTTTTTTTTTTTTCGTCTTCTTGGTGAGTGAAGGAGTACGATAATGCTCGATATACTCTCTCAACAAAGACTGTATGGAGAGAGCTCTGTCCTCAAAGAGAGAGTGAGTGAAATGTGAGCCTTGCATGTGTCGTGTGGACATGAAAGAGGCGTTAATGACAGGCAACCAGAGTGACCACGTCTCTGTGTTCTCTATTATGGATTTTATTTTTAACCTTTGAAGCTCATATCATATGAAGATCTTAAGCTTCAGCGGCAGAATATTAATTCATAGATAAATGTCAAGCAGAAGTAACTTTCTTTCTTTTTTTTTTTTCTTTTTTATGCAGAAGTGTTGAGATCACCCCTCCCCCCCAAAAAAAATAAATATATATATATATTATTGTTAAATTATATAATTGTAAATTTATTTACGTATAATTAATAATTATTGTTTTATTTTATAAATTGGCAACACACTACACCACAAATTTACTATCTATTTAATAATTAAATTCACATGTGACGAAAATTTGAGAAAAAATAGATTTAACTTTCAATCTGCTCACAAAAAGTTTGCACTTCGGCCCAACTACCATAAAAGCTAGTCTCCTTATAGATAAATGAAAATTTCTAAAGTGAACGAAAAGCAGCCGCCACCCCCCCCCCCCAAAAATCCTCAAATGGAATGAACGAAATGATGAGGAAGCAATTGTATGTCTTATTCCTACATATGGACTATGGACCAAAAAAGTCCCTCCCAAACTCAGCCCAATTACAATTCGGGCCCAATGCCTCGTGTTTCAATGGCCCTTTCAAGTAACCTCACGTGATGATCCTATGCATTGTTGATTGGTAAGATCATAAGATGTCTAAATTCGATTCATATATATATATATATATCATAGGATGTCCGTGTTTCGCCATTAGACTTCATATATTTGACATTTCACCAATTTCAGCTCTTCAACAATGTATGGTTTAATAATATCTTATTATCAAGAAAACAAAATAAAATATAAATTTTCTTTATTAATCCTCGTAATAAAAAAAAAATTAATCATGAATAAGAGATTGTTTCATTATTGTCAGTCACCTATATAACCAAAACAAAAAAAAAAAAAAAAGAGAAGAGAGAGAAAAAAAGAAGAAGAAAGAAGGACCCATCGAATGCCATTTTATTGTTTTTTTAAAAAAAGGTTTTTAAGGATAACTACGAATATTTATTCTTTATAACATGCTAATCTTTATAACCCCGTTATGATACAAGAAACCATGATTGAATCAGAAAGTACATGGGGCCTATGATTCATTGGGGATATCCATCACTAGGCCCTCCTCCATTCCACTTTATGTGCCATCATCGCATAATATAATCGAATTTAGGCATTGAAATATTATAGAATTTGTAACCCACTCACGGTACAAAACTGACAGCCTGGCATCGTGATTTTCGGACACGGACTAGAATGCGTCATCCACCTCCAGAAAAGAACGACGGAGGTTGCCTTCCAAGCGTAACACAAATACCTCAATTTCTTGTTGACAAGAATGCACCATGCCATATGTGTGTTTTGAAAATTGCACCGCAAACAAATATAAACTGATCACTCAAATTTTAAATTCATTTATTTTTTTTTTTTAAAAAAATAAATAAAAAATAATATATTTTTTAAAAAATTCCTCTTAACTCATTGATTTGAACGATTAATTACGTCCCAGTTTAATAAAAATGCTAATCGATTTGACCCAATTGAACACAAAATTTGAAACATAAGTCAACATGAATGTCGCGTCATTCATTCCCAGCAACAACCTTAACGCTTGTGGACAGATATAGAGATTTTTATTTTTTATTTTTCCCACTGCCCAAATCTGAGCAAATATTTCGGGCCTTGCCAACCGTCCAATATAAATGCAAAGGCCGCAGATCTCGAGACATCATTAGAAACATACAAAGTAGAGTGCAGTTAAAATAAAGCTGAAACGAACGCACACCGGCGAGCGAGACAAAGCCAAGCGCCCAGTCTCCAAATTCAAAGAGGAGGAGCGTCTCTGGCCAGCATTTAAAATTTTAGAATATTTGAACCTTTCCGATCATTAATGCAACTCACCACTGGACACTATTCATTATTTTTATTTTTTATTTTTTGTAATTATTTAGTATCCGTGGGCGGCAACCGTGTCCGTGATTTCAAAATCACCCAGCCGAAAACAGACATATATTTTTTTTAATTATTATTTTAAAAAAATTAAATTCGGAGGCCCAAAAATCTTTTTTGTTTTCTTTTTCTTTTTCTTTTACATATTATTGAGGTCTCCTACTCGTTTTCACTCTTTGCTAAGATTACATGCTATTTTTTAGACTTCATTCTATAAATGCGGTGGTCTTAAATGCATAATTTTTTTAAATAAATATTTGTAATTCAAACTATTAATTATAATTATATATTAAAAAAATTAAAATCACACAGTATGTAAAACATATAGGCTTAAGCATGCCCATTTTACTTTTAACTAGTTTTATAAAATTCAGAAAAAGTAGTATTCTTCACAAAAAATAAAAATACCTTTGCAATTTTCTACGAGAAGCCCTATTTCCGGAGTACAATTATTTAAATAATCATTCAAGTGAAAAATAATAAAAATATATATATATATATAAAAAAATCAATGTCCGTTTTGAAATCTTTTTCTTTCCTTCACGTTATTGCTTAAGCCAAGAAAGACAAGGAAATATCAACTCCCCTAGGGGGGGGGCCTACAAGTCCAATCTCCATCCTCCTTAGCTACAGTACCAAAGTCCCTTTTGCCTTTTCCCTCCACAACCCGTTTCCACAATTTTCCATTCAAGGTTGTGTAAAAACAAAGAAATAGACAAAGAAAAACCCATGCTATCTGCAATTGCGGTTAGTAGTTGGTCTTGTATGTATACATAATGCAGCAAAGATACTGACATTTGCGGGACTTCTGTAAACCCATTTTTATTCGTTTGTTAAATCTCTGCAACCTCAAATCTTGAACCCAATCTTTTGTTTCACTTTTTTTAACTGGCTGCAACCTGTTCTCTAGCTTTGGCTTGGTCTTCAGTCAAAGGTATTTGATCTGGGTCTCTGTTCTTATGTCTAGTTATAATCTGGATTCATCGATATTGGAGCCTTTTTTTTTATTTTTTTGGCCTTTTAGCTGCGGTGGGTCAATGGCCTCTGGATTTATGTTCTTGGGTATTCTGGGTTTTCCAGTTCTGTTCTGTGTACTATATGCTATATTAGACTATTGTTACTATTTACTGTTGTATTGATACTTGGATTGCTTTTTTGTATTTGTGAGCTTTTCTTATATCTCGGAGTGTTTTGTTGCTTAAATGGTGGGTTCCCGTTTGTGGTTTTCATGCGAAGGATTATTATCGGTCATTCCACTGTTTAGTAGTCTATCAAAAGCCAATTCATGAAGCTTGACAAGTGTTATTGGTGCTGCGTTTGCTTTGCACAGGGGTCTTGGTGAAAGCTCCTTTTTCCTTTTGCCTCTCTGCTTGCTAATGAGGTCCTTAAAAATTTTTTGTTGCTGTCGTTGTTGTTGTGGTGGTGGTGGTGGTGTTTGTTGTTGTTGTTTTTGGTGTTAGATGGTTATTGGGTGAATTAGAAGCAAAGCTGATAAAACAAGAAGACAGATTATCCGTAATTCTGTTTATTAAATGGGGTTTAGGGTTTATTTTATTTATTTATTTTTTACAGCTTATGCATATTATAGGTGATATGATATTAATTGTATACAATTGGGTGTGTATAAATACCTTTTGATGACATGGTCTTTTGACGAGATAGTCAGTTATCAACTCCTGGATTTGCAATGGAAAGACGAAAATGGCTATGGAAGAGGAGATCTTCAGAAAGAAGCCCCGGTGATACAGAAAGTTCAGGATCAATATCTTCCCATTCTGAGAGATTCTCTGATGATCAGGTATGCAGCTGACTATGACACAGGCTAATATTTTCCTTGAGCTATAATACCATTCATTGCAATTCTCTAATTTAATTTCCTAAGATGGTCGAACACCTGCAGGAGTGCATTGGTTTATATTTTGTTTATGGCTGGTTTGTCTGTGTCAATCATTTTAAACTCTTATCCCATATGTCAGTGCCAGAGAATTTTTAGTATGTTCTCTTTTTTGCTTCCTTTGAGTTTGAGTAATTCTTTTATTAAACTGTGCCTGTTGGCTGTGCAAGTTTCATTGTACTCTATTCTCTGGTCTTGTAATGCAGGCTCATTCCTCAAAACTGTACCGGAGTGTCATATGCTGACATGTCATCTAAAATAGATTACTTTGTCTTATTATCTTAGATAAACCTTTTACTTTTGAGTTTCTTTCTTCTTGAAGGCATCTTCCAACCAAGTGATTAACCCTAATCTTTTCACTGCTTTATCTTTTTCTTCATCACTGATCCAATGCTAAGTTGCTGTTTTGGGTTGTCTATTTGCAAAAATATCTGAAGAGATTTCCTGAAATTGGTCATGTGTGTAGGGCATGGAAGAGAATTAAGTGTCAGAGGGTCAAAAGGCAGCAGTCTCTTAAAATTTCATTTTTAAGGGTCTGGGGGACACTAGTAGTTAATCAGATTGTTTGTTTTATCTGGGCTGAACCAAGGCTAGTTCCGTAAGGAAGAAGTTTTCTATGGACTTTTTTATGACAATACCTTAGTGCTGATTCTTTATGGACGTTGTCACTGAGCATGTTGAGAAAGTTAAGCTAGTAGTATGAATGTGAGATGAATATTTGGTTTACATGGTGTAGCTATGGTCCCATATGACTGGTAAATCCTCTTATTTATGGGTTTTAGAATAATATCTGCTGACATAAGTGGAAGATTCTCCCAGGGAATGTTAAAGGTCTTTATAGGGGCATCCTTGGTAAAAGAAACAATGAAATTTCCATGCTTAGATAAATGAGGCAATTTAGCTCAAGTGAAGATGACTATTACCTTATTTTGTATGTGTAAATAAATGTCGTCTCTGAAAGAGATTGAATGTATCTCAACCATGAAAGGTCAATACCTGCCACAAAATTTAAATGTATCAAATGGTCAGAAGGCTCTTCATTAATTGGGTTTATTCTAGATCAGAAGAAGAATTACTATGTCACTTTCTGTGTATTTTGGCATCAAATCAGACACTCTTCATTTTTCACTCTTTACTGAGACCATTGTGGTTGAGTTGGCCAGCTCCTCTTCTATGAGCTTCATTTCTACGCTCTTATGGGCAGAAAACTTTTCTTTGTTCATTTGGTTGGTTTCCTCTGCATTCTTGTTGAAAAAAGATTGTTCTGTTGGCTAATTATTGAGAAAAAAGTTTGGTTGTCTAATTATCACAAAGAAGTTTATTTTGGTGGTTTCACCCACATTCTCATTGTTGAAGCAGGATGCCTTGAAGTCATCTCCTAACGATAATGCTCAGTCACCTGAAGTCACATCAAAAACTGTAGTCAGCAGTGAAGATTCTAATGACAGCATTAGAATTTTGACTGAGAGGCTGTCAGCTGCTCTCATGAATGTCAGTGCCAAAGATGACCTGGTAAAGCAGCATTCCAAAGTTGCTGAGGAAGCTGTTGCAGGTATTTAGTTGGTGCCCATCTCATAATTGCATTTAATGCTCAGAGTTTCATGTGCCATCAATGATCCATTACTATGTATCATATCAATGTACTTTTGTGATTGGAACAAGAACTTCCTGGATATGAAGGTTTTGTTCTAATCGCAAGAAGTGGGAGATGTTCTATCTCCTATTTGGGCTAATATCATTAGTCCCAAAAAGAAATTTATCCTATATGCTGGACCCATTCATGCTCTTTTACATTCTTACATATTGTGTTGCAAAATCTAGGTTGGGAAAAGGCTGAAAATGATGTGGTGGCACTGAAAAAACAACTGGATGTCACAACATGGCAGCACTCTGCACTGGAAAGTCGAGTGAGTCATCTTGACGGGGCACTCAAGGAATGTGTTAGGCAACTAAGACAAGCAAAGGAGGAGCAGGAAGAAAAGATCCATGAAGCTGTAGCAAAGAAAACTCAAGAGTGGGAATCCACTAAATTTGATCTTGAGAACCAAATTTTTGAGCTCAAGACAAAAGCCGAATCTGCTAAGTTGGAGTCTCCTGTTCCAATTGATCTTGATCTCTGGCACAAGCTGGAACGTTTGAGGCAAGAGAACACTTATTTAAAGGAAGAGCTCCTGTCTCGGTCTGAGGAGCTAGAATTTATGAAAATTGAAAGGGACTTGAGTACCCAAGCAGCTGAAACAGCCAGCAAACAACATCTGGAGAGCATAAAAAAGGTTGCTAAAATTGAGGCGGAGTGTCGAAAGCTTAAAGCCATGTCTTGTAAATATTCCCCACCTAATGATTATAAAAATTCTGCCGCCTCCTCAATCTACGTTGAGTCTCTTACTGATAGCCAATCGGACTGTGGGGAGAGGCTTAATGTGCTGGAGCTGGATACTCGGAAAATCAGCAGCTCAGAGCCACACAAGCATGAGCCAAGTTGCTCTGACTTGTGGGCTTCGGCATTAATAGTTGAGCTTGATCAATTCAAGAATGAAAAAACAGCAAACCGAATTGTCCCAGCTTCATCCTCAGCATTTGATCTCATGGATGATTTTCTTGAAATGGAGCGACTTGCTGCAATGCCTCAGACTGAAAGTTGCCCTCATCATTCTGAATCAGAAGCTACCAAAGAACCCATTGGTGCAGGAAGCTCACTGAGAGCTGAGCTTCAAATTATGATTCAGAGAACTGCTGAACTGGAAGAGAAGCTACAGAAAACAGAAGGAGAAAAGGTCGAACTAGAAGAGAAGCTAGTGCATATGAAGGCAGAGAGAGTTGAATTAGAGCAGCAGCTACGTAAGATGGAACGAGAAAATTTTGAATTGGAGGAGAATCTAGAGAAGATGAAGGTGGAGAAATCTGAATTGGAAATGTCTCTGACAAAAAGTTGGGACAAGAATGAAGCATCAGAACTTCAGCTGACTGAAGCCCAACTGAAGTTGGAGGAGCTTCAAGCAGAAGTGTATATGGAAAAGGAATCGAAGCAGCAAATTGAATCTCAAATTGTCAGCATGGAAGCTGAGGCCCGTACCACATCTGAAAAGGTTTTGTCATTAGAAGCAGAGGTTCAAAAGGAGAAGGTTTTATCGGCAGAAATTATGGCCAAGTGTCAGGAACTGGAGGATGAGCTTTCCAGGAAGAAACAGGAAACAGAGATCCAGCAAAATGCAAGCTCAAATGGCGAAATGAAGATAAAGCAGGTTGATATTGATTCTCCATACTTCTGCATGATATTTTCCCTGTATTATACTTTATAAAGTATTTATGGACATTGCATGGAGAATGTAATCTGCATTTATATCTTTTTCATGTATATTGAACCTATTACTTCTGTGAAGCAGGAGGACCTAGCTGTTGCTGCTGGGAAACTTGCTGAGTGCCAGAAAACAATAGCATCTTTGGGGAAGCAACTGAAATCCCTGGCAACACTAGAGGACTTCATCATTGACACTACCAGTTTACCAAAGCCATCTGCTGGTGGATTGCTGATTCCTAGACCTAGTGGAGAATCCTGGAAGTTAATTTCCAATGAAGCATTCTCACCTAAAGAAGATTCTGCTTCTTCAGGAATTGCTGGTGAGATTCCCAGTCTATCCATGCATAAAAATGAGGGAAAGATTCCACCATCTTCATCTTCGTCGACTTCATCTGCCACAGCAGCAAGTCAAACCAATTATGGGAAGAATCGAAATGGGTTTGCAAAATTTTTCTCTCACAGTAAAAATGGAGTACAGTTGGAAATTTAGCATTGATCTAGCATCAAGAGAGAAAAGAGGGGAACAAAAGAAAAAAAAAAAAAAAGGGAAAAAAGATAGGATTATATGGACTGTCAATCAGAAAGTTCATTGGACAGTGATTAAATCCTATTTAATCCGCAAATTTGTTTTTGGTTGGATTTGTTGCGCTTGGATGATGCTTATAAATTAACTACAATCAATCAAATCTCTAAGCTTCAAAATCTGAAAGTTTTCATCATATGGTGGCTTTCTCGAGACTGAAAATGAGTAACTCTTCTTTGGGACGATTCTTGAAGATCAGCCATTTTGGGTTTCGGTTTGGCAACTCAATTTTCATCAACATCAATTCTTATAGCTAACATTGTCTACCTTTCCCTTGTGCTATTGAACATAATCCATTACACCAAAACTGTTTAGGTCTATCAACTTTTTCGGTATGGAGACTGCTAAAATGTTCTCATGTTGCCCTTAAGAGTTCAGAGACAACTGCCTGGGTAGGTAAGTCACGAGTTTCGTAAACGATTGATGCTGGATTATTCTCGTCCAACAAAGATCTTGGATCGTCCATGTTTCTGCTTAGAGATGGTACTTTTTCATCTTTCAGGTACACTAGACTAATTGCAAATAAATTTTTCTTACTTGTGCAGAACTGATTCTTTACATCGGGTGGACACTAGTTTCTGTCATTTTAGCTATTCGATATGATTACTACTTTTCTGAAGATTTCTCTCTCTTACAAATGCGTTAAATAGATCAATGCCGAGACAGACATTAAGCAGATTCATTCCGGTCATGCCAAACAGAGCAAGTGGCAACTCTACGCCCCTCGTGAACTTGGACGCATCCACAATTAGCTTGACAGTGATGAGTATGTGGGGGACGAGTCTTGCAAAAACGAATGTAGTCCAATTGAGAAACCATTCAACCCTCACACTTTTGCTTCTTGCATCACGAAAACCAGCCATCCGTCTCACTTTTCTCATATGTAGGAAGATTGAATGCAGCTGGACATTCAAACGAACTTTGTTATTAATCTATTGGCACTAAAAGACAGCATGAACAACAATATTTGCCTTAATACTCATTTTATCAAAGGACATTTGATGTCATTTTCACTCTGAAATCAAAAGGTCACAGAGAACTACAGAATTTTGTAAATTGATTTGAAGTTTCAGCCTACTTGCACTAACATCAATGATGAAGAACGAACCTCAAATAACATGCATACATGAAGAAACAGATGTTAAAGTCCACATTGGAGAGAATAGTATTTTGTTCATCTAAATGGTAATGAGCACTTGGGAATCCATACAAATTTCCCTGAGAAATTTTCTTGAAGTGAAACAGATCCAAAACTTGTTAGATCTCTGCCAAAATGATTTATACATGGATAAAGCACACACAAGCACCAATTAAGGGTTGCTCATCCCGGTTGAGGCTATGCTATAGGGATACATATCCTCAACAATGCAATCAACAAATTATAACCTTTATTTATCATTAATAAGAATCCTTAATTTTACTCATTTCACATAATCCTTACCCTGAAGGTCTGCAAGTGTATAGTCCAGATTTTAGGCTTGTAGCCATGTAATCATGCCCTTTTCATATTAGCCATGAAAATTCCAATTCTTTTTGCTTAAACAAAAGCAAATATAAAGCTATTAACCAAATTAGGCTGATGGAAGAATTTAGAAGGAAATGAATTTTCAAGAGGAAAGTATGGCATACCTCACAGATTAGAGTAAGGATAAGGTAGTTGATAGTGACATTTCGATAGAGTGCCAAGGTAAAGCACATGAGAAGTATCAGATGGTGTACTAGAATGGATGGGATCCAGCCACTGTATAATCGGTGAAGCAGCATGTCCAACTGATCATATGCGAAATAACCGCATGAGAAGCACAAACTAGGGTATGCCCACTGCCAAGTGCTTCCAAAAAGCTGTGAATGTTCAAACATCCCATTTGAGCCATCTTTCAAGAATTTATTGGTCAAAATGAAAATCACTGCACAAGAAGTATGAATTAACATAAAAATCACATTTGATAAAATTACAAGTTCAATCACAATTAAATAGAGAGAAGTCACAGGAGGCCAAGAGATGGAACCGAGATACAAGGGCATCTGAAGCTTCATTTATAAATTAAAAGAAAAATCAACAGAACATAGTTCTCTAAAACCAAGAGAAGCAAGAACAAAATGAGATACTTTCAAAGTGCTATCTCTGTTTGCCCAACTCCGCATTATCCTAATGTTGAATGAAATATAAAAAGATACAAAATTGCAAAATAACCATCTTGAACAGGAGATTGCACCCATTGTGGGACTATCGAGCCAGAGAATCTCATTTTTAGACAAGCATCTAAGAAACCTCTCTCCAGGATGAGTAACAGGATCCTAGTGTGAAATAAAGGTTAGACCTCTGTTGAACATGTTTCCAACATTCCATGGAGATTTCAACATAATCCCATGTCCTAGGTCGCACAACATATCCCAGACCAATGTTCAATTTCAAATTTAAGCACAGAAATCCTTTCTGTGAAATTGAAACAAGACCTGAAGCTCAGTTCTCTTTTGTCCAGGAAACATTTTTGCATCAACCAAAAATCCCCCTAGCAGGTACAAGCAAAAACAAGTTCTTTAGAAGAATCATACACCAAAACATCCTCAACTCCATTCATTAGCATCAAGGTGAGACAATCATACACACTCCATCTTCACTCTAATACACTAATTCACATAACACGCAAGCAGAATACCCACTTCATCCACACTTAATCAGCAAATTCCACAAACCCATTAATATCTATTCCCCATAAATACATACAAAACCACCTCATAGAATGAGGCCATTTATAAAAAAATAAAGGAGAAGAAAATAAACCTGAAACGGAGGTAATGGTGGAGTGGAGGAGAGAAACAGAGGTATTAACAAAGAGAGGGTCACGGGAGACGAGAAATCGAATGATCCAGTTAGCTATCTGGTTAAAGCAACCTCCAGCTACGATACACAGCAGCTCCCTGCGCTTGTTCACTAGTACTTCGAACCAAACCGACATGAACCACAGAAGCAGTGTCGCCATAAAGAATGTGCCCGCTTTCTTGCCGTTTTGACTCTGACTCTCTCTTGCCATTCTTTGTTGGTGGTCTGCGGAGGGAAAGACAGAGAGAGAGAGAGAGAGAGAGCGTTTACGTGGTTGCGGCGTGGTGCTCGTTGGGAGTTGCAAGAATATGAGGTTGCCTCTAGCAACCGCAACTTCTCTCGCTGCCCATCAGACCCAATTCGTTACCCGACCCGTAAAAAGGGCCCGGAGAGTATTTTCAAAAATAAATAAATAAATAAATATTTTATTCTAATACGAATTTTAGGTCTACTTTTTATCGTACTACATATTGGATTGTGTGACATTTTTGGTTTGTGACAAAAAAAAAAAAAAAGAGTGTCTAATTATTAGTTTATGATGTTTCAGGAGATTTAATGTATGTTTAAAACAATTATATGCATACAACGTGACCTATATATCATAAGTAAATAGTTACAAATATTGTGAATTTAAATTGACTTTAAAAAAAATGAAAAAAATAATCAGCACTTAATTTAATTATATAAAAATGTAGTGAAAAATATATAAGAAACAAACAATTAATTTAATAGTTCATATATTATTTTAAAAAATAATAATAATAAACTTTTTATCATATTACACCCCCATTAACCTATGTCAAAAGAAAACATAAGATAGCAGGTGCATCAGCACGAGAACTGCCTGTGTCATAGGGCAATTGAATAAGAATAACTCGAGACTCTCTCCAATCGACTGCACTAGTCATGTTTTCGTAAATCAAAAGCTGAACTTTTATATTGGGGTTTTTGGACTCAAATCCACAAAAATAAAATAAATGAGCTGTCAAATAGATCTCTTCATGGAAACATATACATATCGATTATGTTTCCCTTTTGTTTTTATTTTTTATTTTGATTAGATAATATTCAACAAAAAGACAAGTCAAACAAGGGAGGAGGCAATCCTTGGCTGTGAAGCGACACTCGATTCTAAAATTCTTGGAATCATATGCTACAACTCCACGTTGAAGTATTGACTACATGTCTACGGCGTTGGTTTCTTGGTTACGCTTAACAAACGTCAGCCATTGACGTTTCGTGCTTCGCCTTTTCTGTACTTTTCCTACCAGATTTCGCTCTCTCTACTTGTTTCTTTCAATGGACGACTGGTGGGTGCTCATGACACGACCCACGGTGGCTACACTGCCACATACGTGTCTATAATATTAAAATAAATAAATAAATAAATATATATATATATATATATTCCCTTGTCTCATTTCACACGTAAGTTAAGAGAAAAATTAAAAAAATAAAAAAATTGTACAGGAAACTCTCACTCACAAGCCAGATAAAGGAATGATTTAATTTGAGTAGAAAAGTGACCGTAGGATTTAAACCGAGAATCAGTGGGTAAAAACGAATAGGTACTTTGTACGTAGTCTTGTCAATGATCTTATGCCATTCGCACCACAAAATGGCAAAGATCATGGAGCTCTCTTGCATAGCTTGAAACCAAGGATTTAGTCATAATTTCATTTTGCATAGTTTGTAATGTTTGGAATAAAATAAAATTGTAGCTTTTTCAATACAACGTTAAATTTTATTTATTTTTTTGGTAATAAAATTACAGCTAATGTGACAACAATTTTGATGATTTGGAAGTCACCGCCAAACTTCATCTTAGGGACAGAGCGATGTCATTGGTCCTGTAACGAGCTTGAAAGTTCCATTTCAATATAAATGGTGATAGTAATTAAATCCTTAGAAACCAAATATAAGACAATCTCTTAGCAATTATAAATGGTGATAGTGATACTATACCATAAAAGACGAAGGAGAACTGCTGCATATCCTACAAAAGGGAAAAGGAGTACTTGGAATATTCCGAAATTATTTCTTCCATGCCAGTTTTTATTTTTTATGGATAAAATGAATAATAATAAAAAAAGCCCCTTAATCCATTATGAAAAATTTAATTGAAGTACGTGGACGGACAAGATATTTGGCCACTCATTTATTGCAGCCGTAGATAGAGAAAAGATCGAGGAAGATCATAATTATTAATTGGCCCCCTAACCTTTTTACGGTATCTTTGAATTCGCTTTATTTATTTATTATTATTATTATTAAGAAAAAAATTAATAGACTAATTATTGATTAATTTTGACTTCTATTATAAGAAAGAAAAAAAGAGAGAGAGAGAGAGAGAGAGAGAGAGATGGGGAAAGATATCCAACAATCCGAGCTGGCGGGCGCCAAGATACGAAAGTCTCCACCACGTTGCAAGAACAAAAAGTGGTACGCTTCCCTTCTCTCAGACCCAAGGGTGAGCATGTGGAAACAGGAGGTGCCACGTGTCAGACACGATTGTCCACATGGCATCCCTTCGGAGGTCAGCGGAGATCGCGCGAAACACCAGCCTCTTATCAACAAATAAATCTCTCAAACTGAATTTCCTTTTGTTTTCTTGGCCCTTAGACTCTAAGGTTGGAGCCTTTTAACTCTACGGTTCGAGTTAGTCAATTGTACGTTTCGGAAAAAAAAAAAGAAAGAAAAGCCATGAACACCGTCGCCACTGCTGCGGCTCTCTCTCTCCCCATTACAATATGTAGATCATCTAAGCTTAACATTAAAAAGGTAATTTATTTTTTCTGTGTCTTTTCTCAATTATCTGCTAAACTTATTTGGCACTTCCTTTTTTCATTGAAGATTTGTAAGTTGAAATTTAGCTTTAGTTTGTGGAATTGGGGTCCAAGAATCTCAGTTTTTAAAAAGTTGTTCTTGGCTCGTCTTATCTGGGTATCTGCTTAACTTAATGGAAAGTGGTTTGGCTGAATAATATAGTATTGACGGTAGATTATAGGGGCTAAAGTTGTACGGTTACCTACTGGCTTTGAAGAAAACTTGGTCCAGCTATTTATGTAGTCAATGTGATTCTGTGCATGGCAAATTTTTTAAGGACATGGCTTTTTTATTCACCTGTTGCAATTCTTATTCTTTTTTTTTTCTTTTCTTTTCCTTTTCACATTTGTATTTGCTTGATTTGCGAGTTTATTTATGTATCTCCGAGTTTTTGTTTCTTAAGCGAATTTGTACTTGCCTTAGCAAATATTGCAAAATTATGCGAGTTGATGTTTCTGGTGGTTCAGGGTGTTAGAGGAGGGACTGGGGTCTTTGCTGTATTTGGGGAGGAAGATAAGAAGAGTGCGTGGAGTACACTATTTGACGTGGAGGATCCAAGGTCTAAGATGCCACAGTGTAAAGGGAAGTTCTTGGATGTGAATCAAGCACTTGAAGTGGCTAGATATGACATTCAATATTGTGATTGGCGAGCTCGGCAAGATGTGCTAACCATCATGCTACTTCATGAAAAGGTCATTTCACACTGACTATTTTGGAAATTTTCAAACTTCATCAGTTGAAGATTTCATGGGTGTGGAGATCAATACATGATGGTTATTTTTGAATGTTATTCCTTGAAAATGATTGTGAAACTAGGATTGTCGAATATTGATTCATGTTTTGCTGTTTTTGATGTAGGTTGTGGAAGTTTTGAATCCTTTAGCCCGTGAATACAAGTCCATTGGCACCTTGAAGAAGGAGCTTGCTGAGTTGCAAGGAGAATTGGCTCAAGCTCATAGACAGGTCTGTGAAATAATGAAAGGGTATTCTTAAAGTTTGTAATAATTGTCCTTCTACTGCTAATGTAATGCCTATTGGCTGGTCTGCAATTAAACTGAATAGTGGAGGAAGAAATCCAATTAGAGGATTTCAATTTAGGATACCAATGCCAAATATGAATTCTTTTTCTTCTTTATTTTTTGTTTCTACACCATCCGCATAATAAACTACTCTCTGTTATCCCACAATTTCATCAGCATTGTAATACTTGACTTGTGAATAATAACAGGTTCATATATCTGAAGCAAGGGTTGCTACTGCTTTAGATAAACTAGCTTATATGGAAGAACTGGTTAATGATAGGCTGTTACAAGACAGGAACATGATGAAGTTGGATCAAACATCTTCTCCTAGCTCTTCTACCCAATCTTTGGATATGGTGAAAAGGAAACTGCCCAGAAAAAGTTTGGATGTGTCTGGTCCAGTTCAAGCATACCATTCTCGCCTGAAAAATTTCTGGTACCCTGTCACTTTCTCCGCTGATTTGAAAGATGAGACCATGGTAAGATACTCCAAATGTTTGTGTTTAAGAATTTGTGTGGTTAACTATATTTTTTGGTACATTATACCTAACTACATACTATTTACATAAACTAAATACAGTCAAATGAAATTTTGTGGCTACTGAACCAAGATTAAAAATAAATGATGTTACTGCAATTTCATTTAACTTGTCTTCTTTTTCCTTCATTATTGGCAATATTCTATGGTCGCACGTTTCTGATGTTTTGCATGATCATGTGAGGGAGTTGCAATTTTCTTGTGCTGAATTATTTGTGGTCATTTTCTTCTGATTGCCTTTATTACATCTTTTATTCAGATTCCAATTGATTGCTTTGAGGAACCATGGGTTCTCTTCCGTGGGAAAGATGGAAAACCAGGATGTGTCCAAAACACCTGTGCGCATAGAGCATGTCCCCTTCACCTTGGTTCAGTGAATGAGGGTCGGATCCAATGTCCTTATCATGGTTAGTAATAACATTAAGGATCTTGCAGTAGTCGACATGTATTTGAATTAAATTAAATTAAAAAAACTGATTGACCATCAAAGCGGTAATTATGCATGATACAAGAAAAGTAGATTAATAATTCTTAATTTTGTGAACTCATACAGGCTGGGAGTACTCAACAGATGGCAAATGCGAGAAAATGCCGTCTACACGTTTATTGAATGTGAAAATTAAGTCATTGCCGTGCTTTGAGCAAGAGGGAATGATCTGGATATGGCCTGGTGATGATGCCCCAGAAGCAACCCTTCCTTCACTTACACCTCCTGCGGGTTTTGAAGTTCATGCTGAGGTACACTTTAGATAAGACCTCTAAGATGGGTTACCATTTGTGCATGATAATTAAGTTGGGAATTATCCTCTAGCAAGAAGCATAAAATCTCATGCTATGTTATGTCCTCATGTATGATAGATTGTGATGGAACTTCCAGTGGAACATGGGCTGCTTCTGGATAACCTATTAGATCTTGCACATGCCCCTTTCACGCACACATCCACCTTTGCCAAGGGATGGAGCATCCCCAGGTTTTACTCTCTTACTCTTAGTATTAGAAATAAATATCATTTTCAGCTGGTGATGAAAGATTTGAGTGATAAGAGCAAAATAATTTCTTTTGATGGCTGGACGAATCAATTAACCAAATATTTTTGCAGTGCAAACTAGGTGACTGAGTGAAAAACCAATGCTGATCAAAACGTATCTTTTATTTTTTCTTTTAATCCTCAGTTTGGTGAAATTTCTGACACCTGCATCTGGCCTCCAAGGATACTGGGATCCTTATCCAATAGACATGGAATTTCGACCACCTTGTATGGTGTTGTCAACTATTGGAATTTCAAAACCAGGAAAACTAGAGGGACAAAATTCCAGACAATGTTCAACGCATCTTCACCAGCTACATGTATGCTTGCCTTCGTCAAGACAAAAAACTAGGTTATTGTACAGAATGTCACTGGATTTTGCTCCCATGCTAAAGCATGTTCCTTTCATGCATCATATATGGAGATATTTCGCCGATCAGGTAAAAAACAAAAAAAAAAAAATCTTCTGAAGCTAAATCAAGCTCATCCTTTTTATCCCTTTTTCTGACTCTACTAATGAATTCTACAAGAGCAGGTGTTGAATGAGGATCTAAGGCTTGTTGTCGGGCAGCAAGAGCGGATGATCAATGGTGCAAACGTGTGGAACTGGCCAGTATCGTACGACAAGCTAGGAGTGAGGTACAGGCTATGGAGAGATGCTGTAGAGCGGGGAGCAAAGCAATTGCCCTTCAGCAAATCAACATAACAAAAATTCAAAATCTGGGTGGGGATGAATTCACCTCTCTGATTGCCCCAATTCTCATCAATTGTCCAACTAGTCGCTCCAGAATCAAAGACTTTTGGGAACGTAAATAATCAAAGGACGTGGCGGTCCACTCCATGCGGATTACATTCAGGCGGAAAACTGTTAATTGATCGGAGGCAGAGATGAGTTTGATGATGGCACAAGCCCTTGTGATTTCATCTAAACTGTACACTGCATTTATTTTTACTTTGTGTACAGTGAGATTTTCTTTTTTCTTTCTTTCTTTCTTTCTTTTCTTTTTGGGTAGCTGTTTATTTGATTTCCGCTTTCTTCCCAGCTATTTAAAGTAGTGATGGGTGTTAAAGCCCTCGGATGTATCCCTATCATGTACAATGAAAAATAATTGTTGGTCAAGTCCTTTTTAAGGTCTTCAATCTTTATTGATAAATCCATGCAACAATTGGGTGACAACCAAAGAAAAATAATTGTGTTTTTCTCATCAACCAAAGTGTCTTTGTGATAAGTCGCAGAATTGAGGAATCAATAGCTTTCTTAGCCATCGTTCAACCAAAGTATATTTTTTGTACATTAATTTGAATTTATTTTTTTTATTGTTGTTTAATAGATTTTAACATGCTTGGAATATATTTTTTTAATATTATTATTTTAGAAAAAAAAAAAAGAGTACACGTGTTGGTCTATGACTTAACTTACAACAGCCGACGGTCGAGCGAGCACGAGCAAAATTTTTGCTTTCCTACAAGTAATTCTCTCTGCAACAGTATAAGGAATGCATTGAGAAAGTTGTTAAAAAGAAAAAAAAAGCAAATCAGAATAATATATTGGGTCAAAGGGGCCCATATATTACTAATGCCGGCCCAATCTTCGAGAAAAACACGAGTAAGGGCATTTCCGTAAACCAACAACGCCACTGATAATCTGCCCTCTCGGGTGACCGAGAAACCAATGATTGACGTCATATTTTCCCGCTCCCATCTCTTTTCATCGCCTTCTACTCCTTTTTTTTTTTTTTTTAAAAAAAAAAAATACCCGCAACAAAAGGAAATTATTCAAACAAGATCAAAAGAAAAGGCGGCACTCCGTCCAAGGCAGGGATTACCATAACTGCCGGTTAAACCTATCTTCGTTACCAAACAAGGAGGAAAAAACAAAGGCAATGCCTTCTGCTTTCAGCGGCGATGAGACTGCTCCTTTCTTCGGCTGCCTCGGCGCCGCCGCGGCCCTCGTCTTCTCCTGTAAGCAATACCTGTTATCATTTATTTATTTTTAAAATATATATATATATATATATATATATTATTATTATTATTATTTTTTCAATTTATGGTTAATTGAGGAAGTGAGCTTCTTGTTGTTCTGAAAGGCATGGGGGCTGCTTACGGGACTGCGAGGAGCGGCGTTGGCGTGGCATCGATGGGCGTGATGCGACCAGAGCTCGTGATGAAGTCGATAGTCCCTGTTGTTATGGCTGGAGTTCTGGGCATTTATGGGCTTATTATTGCTGTTATTATTAGTACGGGAATTAATCCAAAGGCTAAATCTTATTATCTATTTGATGGGTATGCCCATTTGTCATCTGGTCTTGCTTGTGGCCTTGCTGGGTTATCTGCTGGAATGGCGATTGGGATTGTTGGTGATGCTGGAGTTAGGTAAATCTTTTTATTCCTGCCTTTATTGGTTTCCTACTGATTTGTGACTTTGTGTTTTTCTGATGTTATATTTGACTTAAGAATTGTTTGAATTTCTACTTAGGAAGTTCTTTGTTGGTTTCATTCAAAGCTATGTTCTTCTTAGAAAATTGAATATTTTATTTTAGTTTATGAAAATTTCCCTAGAATGTGAATTCTCTTGGATCACGTTACTTAGTGGTTCATCATGCAGTTTGGCAAAGTTTGATTTTTGTGAGTAGGGAAATTTGTAATGACGGTTGATTAATCGCCTTCTAAGAAGATTCATATTCATGGGATGATTAGTCCATGTGTTGGCGTCTCGGGGAATCAGCTTTTTTCATGCAGTTGTAGAATATAGCTTCGTATTTGACGTTACCTGAAGAGAAGAGTTCATATGGTGGCTTGCCAGACCCAGGATCACTGTTTTTTTTTTATTGTTTTTCCTCAATGATACACTTACTTACTGGCAGCAGTATCCATGGGCTGCATTGCTTCTGCTTTACCATTGACATGGGTTTTCTTCACAAATTGCACTTTGCACCGAACAGAACATCTCACATTGAGATAGGACCTCACAAATTACTGTGTCTTGGGTGCACTTGCAATTCAGCATGTATATTTTGAGGTCAGGCTCTCAGATCGGATGGCACTCATGCAAGTATAGGTTTGGCATTTGCTTTGATTTAGACTTGGGAAACTCTCTTTAATTGTTCTAATACATCCATCTCTCTTCATACCTAACTATTAATATCAGCATACATGGTGTCAACTACTGCTAATCTTCTTTTTCCCTACTACTTATCTTCTTTTTCTTTCTTAAATCAGGGCTAATGCACAGCAACCTAAGCTGTTTGTGGGTATGATCCTCATTCTTATCTTCGCTGAAGCACTTGCTCTCTATGGTCTTATTGTGGGAATAATTCTCTCCTCTCGAGCCGGCCAATCTCGTGCAGATTAAACACGGCCAATATCTCTGATTGGGTTTAGGAAAGGTAGGTCTGGCAGTTGCTGAGGTTATGCTTTGGTTGTTTGATTCTATCTAATCTAATTGTTAAAGTTTCGTAGACTTGAAATACAATGTACTATAGAATAGCAATATTTAGTGACAGATTCTTGGTGATGTACACACACACACACACACACACACACACACACACACATTATATGCCCAAGAGCTAACAAGATTTGATGCCTTGAAAACGATTACACCCAAGAGGGGCTGGGCTTGGCTTAAAGCCTTCAATCATGCTGAGTCCCAATCCTTGTCTATTGTCTATAGCAAATCAATGTGATATATTACAGCAGTTGCCATGAATAAAATCCAACAGTGGGACTCCCCACTAGAAACACAAAACCACTACCATAGAAACTGTATATATTACACTGATCGGATGAAATACATGATTACAAATGGAAGTCCAAAGATTTTACAGGGCGGTAATAATCCATCTTAACTTGCAATGGGGTCAGTAGTTTGATTCTCAAATCTCACTAACAGTTGAATCTTTGTTCTCCATTTTAACTGGACCTCAAAAAAAGGAAAGAAAAAAAAAAAAAAGGTCATGAGAAAAACATGTGCTATAGACACAATAAAGGAGCTCACAAAATCCGCTGTCACAATTCTTAGGAATATGGGCAGACATAGCATTAAAAAGATTGGGAATATGCGTTTTATAAAAGAATTAAATTAACTTTGTTATTTACGATGATTAGATAAAATTACAAGCAAATGTACATTTTTATTTTTATTTTTTTTGAAATAAAAAAAAATTTCAATTGTGCAGCTAAGAATTTCTTAGTAAAAGTCCAAGTCAATATATTTCGAGCAGGTGACAAATTCACATGTGTCCAATGTCCGAGCCTATGCACCAAATGTCTCGCTTAACCAATTGAGCCAATCTTTTGCTAAAGTAACAGCTGTATTAATTTTCTCTAAATAGATCAATGATGTGAGTTTAACAGCTGGACCAGTTCATCACCTCTTTCTAATTCAATCCAATATTCCAAAGTGGAAGTAGCTGAGAAGAGGAAACAATGAAGATTTTGGGGGTGGGGGACGCCATGCTTAATTGATACGAGATTTCACTTTCAATTAACGATGCTCCCATTTTGAGAAACTGAATTGACGCCTGAAAGGGGAGAAAAAAGAAAAAAAGAAAGAAAAAGAAAAAGAAAAAAGACACCGGTTATTTATGGAATCTTGGCCCGGTTCAGTGGCTTGGCCCTTTTACTTAAGAAGACAAAAGTATGAGCTATACGCATGTGACCTGCCTTGGTGGGGCCGAAATTATCCAAGCCAGAGACCTTTCTTGGACCGGGCAATCACGCATGAAATTGCCGATAATCATGACAAGGAGGGTTTGCTGGATAAAAAGTAAAAATAATCCAAAACAAATTAGAATTATTATTAATTGCTTTGGTCTTTTCTTTTCAACTCTTTCCCCAGAGAAAAATCTATGGGTCAACGTGGTTCACAATTTAATCATTACAAATAAACACACATTATAACAAATGTTCTATCTAAAATTTACAAAATTTTAATATTTTAGGTGATAATTACACAATTGTTTTTAGCTATGGTTTGTGATTTTACCTAAGAATTATTTTTTTTTTATTTTATTTTCCACTTAAAAAAAACTTCTAAAAGAAATGATCAGAATCTTCATTATTATTAGAGTGTCCTTTTAGAGACATATCTTCTTTGCATGTGCCCACAAGACGAGCAGTGTATCTGATCAATAATTGGCCATATAGTAGATGATGACAGTCAAAGATCGCTATAGATTTGGTTATTTATGTGTGTCTCTTCATGTGCCAAAAAAGAATGCAAATACATAATAATACACATAGACTGCCTATATTTGTTTCATGTTATAAGGTATAGTGACCTCTTTTCTTTTTTTTTTTTTTTTTTTTTTTTTTTTTTTTTTGTTGGGGTGGGGATGGGGGGTTCGCTTGTGTAGATAACATGTGTTTTTTGTTTTTTCTTCTTCATTTTTTTTTGAAAGGATTATTTTTTATCTTGCCAGAGAAAAAAAAAATCGTTGAAAGGAAAGCGAATTGCGGTAAAAATTATGATATATAAATAATTAAGTATGAAAGAGAGAACAAAGGTTGAGCACAAAAATAAGACAGTAATTGGATGAGGATGGCGGGGGTAGGTAGGCAAAGATTGAAAATGAAACATCAAATGTCATTTCTGATCAAAGGAACGTATGAACATGTTTTATTCTTGAGTTGTAAAATAACCCTCTTGTTCATGTTCCTGGGTGTGGGTTGGGGGGGGGGGTCGAGACAATAATAGAATTGAATGCTATCTTAACATGTTAGCGTGGGCTAGCAACAGTTGGCCAACTTGCGCAAATTGGGTTACCAATTATTAAAGAATTAATGCATGGCACACCTTTTAGCAGGTTTGGTTTGCCGTTTAATGTGCCAACTTTGGATACATATGAGAAAGCATCTATAGTTGTATATCCATCACCATGTGATCTAACAAGTGGAATATATACTTGTACGTCCTTATTTATATACATGGAAGAGGGAAGGGCGTAAGAAAGAAGCTAAGAAAGAGAGAGAGAGAGAGATGTAACTTTTTTTTGGGGGGGGAGAGGGTTCAATTTAACTGTTTCCATGACCTCGAGTTTGATTGTAAGTTGGAGCTATAAAGAAATTTTAACTAGTAGCTGAATTCCTATTAAATGTAAATAGGCATTTAAGTGAAAATTTTAGATGATGTAACTTCTTTTTCAGAAATAATTCATATTGTGAGTGACCAAGGTTATGTTGAAGAATATGTATTATCAAGCCTAGTCACTAAATCTCTTACCCAAGTGTTTATTTATTTTTACATTCTTATATCATATTTTAAGCAATGGAAGGCATTCTCTTAGTGATCAAATGCATATTATTACCAATTTATGCTATTTTTAGTATTTTTCTTGTTTTTGGTTCACCACAAATTCATGGTATTTACAACTATTTACATCCAATCAATCGATTAGAGTATTGCTTAAAAGATTTCTGAACTAATGGCTTTCCCAAATAGTAAATCTTCATGTGTTCCTTTATCAACAAAAATTTTTTTTTACAGGAAGGTGCTGTGTCTCTTATACATTTCCTTCATCTATCGAAATTTGTACAAATTGCGTGACGTAGGGATCTCTCGACACTAATCAGCATACTACTTAAAAGAAAACGCAATTAATTAGCGTAGATCGACTCTAATTGTCAATCGTGTTCTCCATCCTCCCTTTTCGTTGTGCCCTCTTGGGCGCTAAGGGCATATGCCTCTATGAGCTCTCAAATGAACATGGTAATGGAAGATTATTATTTCAACGAAGGCAGAGTTTACCTTAACATATGCAAAATGGGAGCGATAAATGTGAACTGAATTCAAAATCTGGTGACCCTTACATGAACAAAAAAAAAAAAAAAAATTCATCATCAGAGAGCTCGCTGTTACCAAGTTTTAAATGACTGTACTCGAGCATATTATTGACCATGTTAAGGCAATTTGTCCAAGCAAAGTCGGATTTTGCTTCTCGGCAGTAAAAATATCATCTCCTTGCCATTCACCAAAGGGATCATCACCAATCAATCAAGAGTTTAGAGGATCTCAGTACTTGCCTCCCCCGAAAGATGGGATGAACGCATTACAGTGGATGCCCTCAAATGATGAGATCAACGAGATGATCTCGTCGAGAAGAAGAGAGGGTATATAACCCATTGACCTCATCAGCAATATAATTAATATCATGGGAATACAATCAGCAATATATATTCTTCATTTTATCATTGTGAGACCGGCATGTCAGACAATAATTCTCGTTGAAAAGCTTAATAATAAATGTTTTATTGACGAGGAGAAAAATTCAACAGTAAATTTCAAATATCGTTTCCTACAATTATATAGAAGGATCAAACCATTTGATGATTTTTAATCAAGGAATTAGGGCCATCAATAAAATTCTTCCCATTGAGCAACGAATGAAGCGGTGAATTATGGGCCAATCCTTAAAAACAGTTTTCTTCCTAATCGCTAAAAGAAAGCAACATTGCTTACGAGACTCATAAATTTGGTGGGGCCAACAAAGTGAGATTATTTGATTCGGGATGACTTTGATTAAGGTAGAATCAGTCAAGGAGAACCTCATATTCCCTAGGAAAAGAGAGCCCATTTTGCTTCTCCAATCAAAATTTTTAACTGAAAAATGTGTAGTTCTTTGCTCTTGGTTGGTCTTCACTCTAAAAAAAAAAAAAAAAACATAAAAGTTAAAAGGAACAAAAGGGTCAACATACATGCTTTGCTTTTGAAGAAAAGAAAGATATTATATAAAGGTCCTGAGATTTGAGATGATCATTACTCAAAGTGCACGAGGATGCATGATGTGCAGCTTGCCCTCCTTTGCATGCATCGACTGTTCTTCCTTTTCCTTTACTTTCGTTTTATCACCTACGTTTGCATGTACAAAATTCTTTTTGAATGCAAATAATCTTGGGAAGGACTAAATGGATTAATGATGCGAATTGATTGGATCGTTGGCGTCATTAGATCCTTTGGTTACCCAAATCTCTACTTTTTAACTTCGAAAATGAGTGGAAACATTGACGAAGAATAAAAATACAAATACAGATAAAAAACGCCATGGCAGACGGTGTTTTAGGACACAAGATCTATAGAAATAATGAATGAAAAATTAAATTTAAATTGTCAATTATAATTGATTATCGTGATCTGACTCTGGCACCCCGTCCATGCATCCCTGTCCTCCTATTATTATTTTGGTGGTAGATGACGGCGCAGTCCATGTGCACCTGCGTCAGCGAGTCAGCCACGCTGCTATTATCTCTCAAAATAGGAACGCATGAATGAACGACACCTGGTACACAACAACGGGACCCACACTCCAGTATTTGAGAGGCTGGATCTCCCTAAAGAAATAAAATTTTGGGCGTGGGGGGAAGGGTATTTAGACCGACGGCTCAAGGGAATGGACCCCAGAAAAGATTACATCCCAAATGGCCCCACCCAATATTTAACAATTTGCTCTAGTGGGGCCCCTGTCTTGGCTCCTTTATTTATTCCCTGTATCGGAAAAGATTTGGTTGATTCCATGCTCCTCGGCTAATGGGCAATCTTAAGCATATGTTTTTGGTTCCAAATTACCCCTTTTTCAGTACTCATATTTCTAATTATTGTGTTGGCCTCTTCCATTTTTTGGTGCTTTGCATGTTTGGCCTCTAGAGTAAAGACTGATGAGCTCCTATTTTAGGTGCAAGGATGATGCTAATGCAGTTTAGAATTCCGTGGAAGAAAAAAAAAAAAAAAAGAATAAAAACATGTACTTTTATAAATAGTGAACATGTGTATTTAAAGTACCTGGCCCGATCTTGCCTCTTTGGGTTCATGTTCCTTTGCCCCCAGTATCTGTATCTAACCATTTTCTCATACTTGGTCGTTTACGTTCATCAGTGGTGCCTAAAACACCTTGTTCAAAAATGAAAAAGCCGATTGTGATGTGTGCATGTATGTTAGTCATTTGCTTCTCAATAGCTTTTACAGTGCTTTCTTATTTTTTGGTTTTTTTTTTTTTTAATTTTTTCCTATTGGAAAAAAATTCAGTAATTTCCCTTTCAAAGTCTTTCAATTCTATCCAATCCAACCAAAATCTTCATCTTTACACAATACAGTCACCAAATGAGAACAAAAGGTCACCATGATTTTCGTTAGCAATCAAACAAAATCTAAGAGGAGGAAGAGGAAAAAAGGTTGGGTAGAGAGCCTGAAGAGTAGTTGTTACCCACACAGTGAGAGAATATAGGAAGAGACTGTGCGAGGAAAGTTTGCAGTTGGGAAATGAAAATAACATCTAGAAGTCCCAAAGCCCCACAAAAGAAAATCTCTCTCATTCTCTCTCTCTCTCTCTCTTCTCTTCTTTAACAGAGTAGCATCAAGCTTTTGGGTAACAGTAAAAAAATATTCTATCATAATATATAGAGACTATAATTCGAATAATAAAAATAACTCATTTTGTTTAAAATATATATATATATATATATATATATATATATAATTATTTATTTATTGTACACATAATCAGTAAGAATAGTGAATTATGGGAAGTAGAGATGGACAAAAAACTGTGAGCTATAAATTAGGCCACTGGCTACTTGCCTTAGCAGTGGTGGTTGATAAACAAAGAGCTTCCATCTCTCTTCCTCCACAAAGGTATACATTCGGTTCCCAACTACTTTAATAAAAACCTACGGAAGTAGCCCAACAAACTCCCTAGATCTCTGTTATGTTGGCGGAAATCTCTCTCTCTCTCTCTCTCTATCTCTCTCGCTCTCTCTCTCTCTATATATATAGAGTAAAGAGTTTGTAGATTCGGATAGTATAAGTAAAAATGAAGTACCTACAGACGATAATTCAGAACCCAGAAAGTGAAATGGAGATGAAATCAGGTACTCAAAAACAGGAGGAGGAGGAGCAGCAGCGACATTTTCATGTCTTGGCGGTGGATGACAGTCTCATGGATAGGAAACTTCTTGAAAGGCATCCTTAAAGTTTCTTCCTGCCATGGTATCCACTGTATATATATATATATATATATATATCTCTCTCTCTCTCTCTCTCTGTGTGCCGCAGCCTTTTTTTATTTTTTTTATCTTCTGTTTCTCCATCTCAGATGTCTTGTATTGATTGTTTTCTATCTTCTTCTTGCAGTGACGTTTGTGGACTCTGGGAACAAAGCTCTGGAATATCTTGGTCTGAGTCATGTTAATGCTTCTTCCAGTTCTTTTTCTGCCTCCTCTTCCTCTCAATCACAACCTCGACAACAACAAGAGCAACTACTGCAAGAGGTGATCGTGTCTCCTTCATGCGTGCTTTACATAATTATCTGCATTCCATGTGTGTTTGTTGAGAGTTGAAACTTCCAGACGCAACCCCAGCAGAAAAATTGAAAACCCAGAATTTTTACTAATGTAAAACTGGTTTATTTAACTGTTCTCCAAGTCAATTTGTACCAGTCGAAAGTGCACCAGGTGATAAGATCGATGTTGTGGTGATTGCAGGTTTTTCTTAAAAACAGGAAAAAATAAAATCAACAGTGAATGTGTCTAAAATTGTAATTGACAATATCAAGAATCCACGGAATGAATCCAATATTGCCTTCTGATGCCTGCATATGCATGCGCCTGATCTTAAAAAACATTAGGATTTTTATGGTGGATAATGGGGCCAAGAGAAAAGGCACGTTTCAACTTCCATGATCATCGTTTTTACCCTTTCGTTTTCCGTTTGTCTCAAAAAACACCATGTATGAATTAGAGATTCAGAGATTTACCACTGTCGAGGGTCCTGCTTTTCTTTTTCTTTTTTTAAAATTACAAAAAACTCGAGTTGTCAGTCGTTACAATTATCGAGGTGAAGAGTTACCGAAATACTATTTGTTTTTTTAGTGTTATTTTTCATATCTTACTTTAATATCAGCAATTAAGAAGTTCACTAGTCTCATTTAAATATATATATATATATATATTAATGTAATAAGTATTAATAAAAGAAGTCAAACCTAAGAAAATAGGAAAAAAGAAAAACACATCATATAACTAACAAAGCTATTACCTTTGGTGAATTGTCGAGGGTCTTACTCAAAAATCAATATGTCATTGAACATCATTTTAGCTTAAGGTAGCCACTATCTAGGGAGAAATTGTGAGATAAATTTGCCAAAAATCTGTGTCAAGCACATGCAATATATGTGTGTGTGTGTCTATATATATATATATATATATATGCATGTTGAGACCTTTTTGGTGTACAATCTTCCCTTGGACATATATTATATTTCTTGAAATGTTTCCTGTTTGTGCATCTTTTGCTCGTTCTCTCTTTCTCCCCAGTTTTCCTTCAATTGAATTGGGGGATGTGGTTAGGTGGGCGCATGATAAACTTGTTAAAGAAGCTGAGGATCTATTCCTCTTTCTATATTGTGAAGTTTTAAGCTTGGCTGCTTCTTCTTTCTTCTGTTTATAGTTTACGTTAATGGTACAACCATGGTCACAGTTTCCTCTCTCTCTCTCTCTCTCTCTCTCTCTCTCTCTCTGTTTTTTATTTTTATTTTTATTTATTTTTTATTTTTTTCATATTCCAGGGGATAAAAGTTAATTTGATCATTACCGACTATTGTATGCCTGGGATCAGCGGTTATGATTTACTCAAACGAGTCAAGGTATCACCTACTGAACCACCCTTCTCAATTATTCTACTTCCACAATTTTAAAAAAAGAAAATTCCCACCGTAGCTGAGAGGAAAAAAGGATAGGAAATAAGAAATACGCGTGAAAATATGTGTGAATTATTAAACCAATGTCATAGCATGCGAATAAGTAATTTTTTTTTTTTATTCGTGTCCAATAGTCAATACAATTTTTCCTTGCTATTACACGTTGGTAATTTTCTAACTTTTAACAATGTAACTTTTTGGTGCAATACGTTTGCCTTTTTTTCTCTCTCTTAAGTAAGGTGTTGTTTTAAATCATCAATTTAGTTTTTGATGGCAAGCTTTGTTTCTGGAATAGCTTGATTGGTTCAATCCTAGGAATTTTTGAGTTATTCATATTTCAATCATCTCTGAATTTGGGAAGAAAATTTTTTAAATTTGTTGTTGTATATATTATCAATTTTTTTTTTAATAACAAAAATTGAGTTTGCTTCACAAAAACTTTACTGTTAATTCCCAGAGACACAAACGAGAGTCTTGACCGTTAAAGAACCAGGCCATTGAATTTGTAATAAAACAGAATCATACAATTTATATCGAAATTATTTTTTTTTTTTTTGCGCCTATATTTATGTTTTTGTTTTGGTAATGCCCATGAAGAAAGAAAGACGTTCGGTTAAAGGAAAACGCTGACCATTTTCATGACATTTGCAGGGATCTTCTTGGAAAGATGTTCCAGTGGTGGTGATGTCATCAGAGAACATACCTTCTAGAATTAGCATGTAAGAACTTTTTCCGCTTAATGAATTCTGTGGTGGATTGACGTCCATTAGATGTGCGTGGCAATTAAATTAGAAGAAAAAAAAAAAAAAACAGGTGCCTAGAAGGTGGAGCAGAAGAGTTCTTGTTGAAGCCTCTTCAGTTATCAGACGTAGAGAAGCTTAAGCAACACCTTTTAAAACCTATTGGCCACCACCCTTCTGACAGAATTGGCGACAACTTCCCCGTCAATCACATCAACAGCAACAAGGAAATCGTTAGCACAAGGCTGGCAATGTCTCCTAAACCCGAGGAGATGGCAACTAAATAAAATTCTTGGCTGTTGTATAGATCGAAGAAAGGGGATATCAACGTACATAGATAAATAGGTATTTAAAAATTTTCCTGCATGCCGGGCTGTAAGATTGGAGCTAGGTTGCTGCAGCATATGCTGTCAGGTTATCAGAACAACAAATTTTAAAAAACCACAAAAAAAAAAAAAAAAAAAAAAGAGAGAGAAAGAGACTAAGATGGGAAAGAAAAACATGGGTTTCAAAGATTTAGCACGCCCATGTTGGGGCAAGGCCGCACCACCAACACCTCCACCTTCCTGAACCCAAAGTTGTTGAGTTTTGCACCAAAAATTGTTAAGTTCCAATTGTATAATTATCTCCCCCTTTCTCTTCCTCCGTCTTGCCCACAAGTTCCAGTTGTGGGACAAGACTACCACAACAGGCCCTGTAGCCCATAGGAATCTCTAGACTGAAACTCATGTATTTAGCATGTTTATAAATATTAATTATAAACAGTTTTACCACTTGGACCATCTGCCACGATATTTTGTATCGCGCTTGTATTCTATGCCCTATGTTCAATAGGATTTGAATTAGTAAAAGTTAATTAATCGAGTATCTTTTGCTGCAGAACCAGTTTATTTTTTCGGCATCATTGTGAAATGTACATGTGCTAATAAACATGGAATTGGGGAAGTCGGATAATCGATACAGTTCTTTTAAAGTAAATGATGAATTGAATGACATTCAGAAAATTGTCTTGAGAACTAAAAATTCTAACAAGGGCACAAAAGACTTGAGCCCTCGACGTTGACGATCGAATTTCCAAAGAATTCTCCTATTAGAAGAAAGAGAGTACCTCCACCAGTCAATGTCCGCACAACCAGGCAGACTAGCTTGGGTGGGTCATTTCGAAAGATCTAAAACTCTCCGTTTGTGTTTCCGTTTTCTAATTAAGTCGGAGAATTCTCCATTGGTAGTCAAACCAGAATAAAAATTGCTCGATATGGGGTAAGATTTCTCAGCGAAGCTCAATTTAACTTAAACGATTACCGTCCTAGCCACCGAAAATTAAACGCAGACTAACGAAGGGTATTATTCTCACAGGAACTAGTAAACCCTATGACCAAAAATTGGTACAAAAGGATGTATGAAACAGCTGAAGTATTTTCTTTTAAAGCTCATCTTTTACAGGCTCTTCCCTGGGAGTGGCACCTTTATCCCGGTTCTTTTCAATGAAGTTAATGATGTCTTCTTTGGTCCTATCCCCATCGTACTGCACCAGGTTTCCACTAGCTGACCTAAAGTAGACCGTTGGATATCCTTGGACTTCGAAAGTATCGCCTGGGACATCGTTTGCAGTTGCATCCTGAGAGTTTCAGACATGGATCGTATCAAGAATTGAGCTTCAAACTAAAAACTAGTTAACTAATCCATTGAGCATAGAATAGAATAGAGAAGTTGTTTATAAAATCTCTACTGGATACTTTGCAGCTCCTTTAATTTCAGTAACATGTTAAATGTTTCACCTCTTACCAATTTCATATCCAAGAAAAAAAGGAATGATATCTCATAATAGTTGATCGTTATTAACCTAGGTTTACTAATGTAAAACTAAAAGGATCACTAAAATTCCCAGATAATAATTCTTGCTGTCTCTCTCCATATACAGACAATATATTTATTTATTTATTTATTTATGTAACTTTCTAGCCAGGAGAATGAGCAACACTTACAAGCTTTGCGATGACAACATCAGGATCACTTTCATATGATACAGCAACTTCATCCAATATTGGAGCCAACTTCTTGCAGTGTCCACACCAAGGTGCATAAAACTCCAGGAGAACTGTAGAGCAAGAGAAGCCATCATTTTATAGATATATGTGAACACCTGTAACTTGCGACAAATTTGAGACAACCAACTCAAGCCAGGATGGGTAAAAAGAATTTTGCAACAGCAGTCTGAACAGTGGACAGATTACAGTGGGCTGCATTAAAATCTCTATAATTTCATAAGAAACATTGAAATGCACTGAAACACCCAATTCAAAAACTTTGCACAATATCTCAACCTTGAAAGTGATGAGAACAATATAAAAATGCATCTTAATTTTAACATATAGTGATCAAAGATGCATTAAGGTATCAAACAGTAAGTAGTACCAACCATTTTTCCCAGAGTTGAAAACCACATCCTGAAGGCTTTCAGCAACCACAACTTTTACAGGTTTATCATTGACTTCGGGGATTGGTTCTGATTTTTTGTATGGTGGCACATTGCCATCCTGCACAGATGTGTACCAAAGTTACTAAGTTCTTCAATCTCAAAAATCTTCACTTGTCCTTGATTATCACACTTGAGAAATTCTTTATAAAAAAAAACACAACTATATATATATTACCTTGTAGTCCTTCACCCAAGGAGCAATATGATCAGGCTCCACATTTGGCTTCAGGTATTTCTGTCCATCGCTGCTTTGTATAATAATAAGAGGCACTTGGTCCTCTTTCAATCCAAAATACTGTTCATCCAAACCAATAGTTTTGCATGTTAGACAAACTGAATCGCATGGCATCAACATTAGTTAGACTAGAGGCCCACTCACCTGGAAGGCACCTTGACTAGCCTCAATATCTCCCACCAGAAAGGCTATGCCCTCCCCTTTGTATTTGACAGCAACTGCATGATATTTAGTCCTGAAGGAATCAGCATCTACAGTGCTGAAGTTCATAAATAACATTGCCTGCCAAATTCAAAATTTGTTTCAAAATATCCGCAGCATCTACGTGATAAAAAAGGCACCAAATGAATGAGCTAGAATTTTATGTGCAATGCCGCGAAAACACCAAAAAAAGTGTGACAAAAAATCAGGGAGCATAATCCAAGGAAAACCAATACAATAACTCCCCCATGCAGTCAAATTCAAAATTAAGGGTAGCCTAACAAAGAGGAAAAATGAGTTGCAAACCCCTTCAAAGAGTTTCATTTATGAAATTAGATACTATTGAAAGCAAGCAAACAACATAAACACAATTTTGAATTAAGGCGCTGTCACAGATGCAGAACACATACATGCAACACTGGTCACATGAGAGTACCAATGCTTGATCATCTATTCTTTGTTCAACCTATCAATCCCTGCCCATATCTTGCAAAATGTTAAAAGGCATCGTGGTTGTGTAATAGTACCGGGAGGTGAGGGTGTAGGCTTGTTTTTCAGTATAAGTGTGGCCTTTGTAACAAGAGACTATTAGTCAAACCTTTCGTCTAGCCCATGACCCAGTGAATTTCCAATATGCCTTAAGAAAACACTGATTTTGGAGGAAAAAAAAATTCCAAAGCTAGAAAGAAAACAGGGGATATTTCAAGCATCTATTCTAATTCTTTTAACACTTGACAGTACAAAAGATCATTATTGTGTACCTTAGCATTGGGACTATTAAAAAATTTGATGAGAAAAGGGTGATTGCTGGGGTCTTTATTAAAGACAGTCACAATTGGAATGCTCGATTCTTCAATAAACTTCTCCAGAGCATCCACATTGAAATCCTGCAAGCACATTAATTTATTAGAGTACAGTATTCTCAATGGTGCCATGAAACCTGTTAAGCTTAAATATTTATAGCCTTGTACTCAGATATCACAGGTAAATACAACCTTGGCCCCATACAATACCTTAAAATCAACAAAGAGTTCATCAAAAGGCTTGAATAGCCTAACTAGGGGCCCTGTGATCGATGATTCACCCCTCGGTAGGTGTTTAGCATCCAAAAGATGACCGAAGTCATAGTCAGAACGCAGCTTTTCGGCTACCGAGATATAGTTCTCATATTCTAGGCCTGAGAAACTAGGGAACACTCCAACCTGCAAAACCACACAAAAATGTCAAACTACATAAATTCCAGAAAAAAGAAAATTGCTGAAAAAGAGAGATGTAAAAGCTAGCCCAGATGCACTTACAATGAATATTTTGTTTTCACCAAGGAGTGAACTAGCTTCTTCCGCTGATTTTATTTCAGCTGAAGCTGGACCACTTTGTTTCTTCAAATACTCAACAATGCCATCTGCTTCGCGAGGACCCTTATATTCTTGAACAGACTTCCCTCCTTTTCTCAATATCTTGATAGTAGGGAATCCCTTAATCTCATATTCATTGGCAAGCTCTCTGTTACTTTCATCACTAGCATCAACTTTAGCTAGAACAACTGGGGGGTCATGACTGCTCAATATAGCTGCAGCTTTCTCATACTACATATGAAACAATAGCTTTCATTAGCTAAATCATCTAAATCATCAATGTAGGGCAAGGAAACTTATACACTCAAAACCCCAAATCCAGTACCTCTGGAGCAAGCTGCTTGCAGTGGCCACACCTGCAAGAGGAGGTTTAAAGCATTATTTCACATGCTAAAGAAAGGATAATCACAACATTTAATCTTGCACCACACAAAGTCCAATCTAAGCTCCTAATCTCCAAATGCTTATAATTGCAATCATAAATCGACTCCATCTGTTTGCACCTATAGCTATATGCCTTCTATTCTACTAGAGTCAACACAGCAGTCCCGGCTTACCACGACAATCACCTGTTAGTCATTTGCGTGCTAATTACTACCAGATCCATCAACGCCCGACAACACGCCAAAATTCTAAAGGTTTTCAGATAGCCGATAAAAAAAAGGAATCACGTATCAGAGTAACAATTTTTATTTTTATTTTTTTAAAAAAATAAATAGCCCCAAATTAAAGAGTTTAGAACCTTAAAACGGAGATTAAAAGAAGAGAAGCGCATATTTACCAGGGGGCGTAGAATTCGACCACGATGAAATCGTGCTTGCTGATCGTGTCGGTGAGATTGGAGTGATCCAGGGTCAACACGTGCTCCTTTGATTCACTCTCCTCCTCAGCTGAGATCCCTACTACTGTTATAGATAACAAAACGCATAAATAGAACCAAGACGAAACCTTCGACGCCATTACTATCGTGTGTACACACTGTCACGGAGATCGTCCGAGAGAGAGCGTTTTGGGATGCTATTGCTAATTTCCGGGCAGAGCACTCTGTTGGCCTTTTTATGGGCGTTGGCGGAGAGCAGAGGGAGGGACAAACACGGAGGTTACGCGTGGAGGTGTTTTATTGGGCAAGGCTTGTCATCCGAATGCTGTGAATGGCCAGTACTACTTTTATTTGACTGGTACCTCTTCAGAGACTTCTCAAATTGGCATTTGGGCATATGTGGGTGTCACGTGAGACCAAGGAAGAGTCCAATTAAAACTGAGATTGCCGTGGTTAATTATTGTTACTGATTATTATAGAATAAAAATAATAATAGACAATATTTAGTGAAATTAATATTATTTATTATTAAAATGACCAAAAATATTTGAATAATTAAATTATTATTATTAAGAATATTCAAAAAATCTATCAATAAATAGAAATTTTTAAAAAATTATTTAATGCCATAAAAAAAAATCTATCAATACTTAACGGAATGCTCTTCTCAGAAAAGGTGAATATATACATTTAAAAAAAGTTTCCATATACAATTAATAAAATATAATTTTATTAAATAATGAAATTTATTTTAAAAATTCATTTTTTAATTATAAATCTTAATTTGTGTTTTTCTATTAAACATGATATTGTGTCCAACAAAAAATAAAAATAAAAATGTAGCATTGTTTCCCTGAGATTAATTGCACATTGTCAAGGTTCACCCCCACAGCCTTATGAACAGGATTTGGCAGTACATTTGATAGTGGGACCATTGTAGGATGAAAAATAAGCGGTTGAAATAATAGTGGTAGAGATAGTTAAACATAATTAATAAATTAACAAATAAAGAAATCGTATTACTTTATTAATTATATCTGTTTCCAAAAGCTATTGATATTTTTCAACGTTGGATTACATCTAGGTTCGTCCTGATTAAGGGCCTTCAGGCTCAAAGCTCCCATACTTTGAACAGTGAAACGTGTTCTGTGACGGCAAGTTTTATAGGCATGCGATCGGCAATCAAAACCGTCTTTTTTTGGTGGGAGTTTGCTTGCTAGTAGTTTTGAGGTTTCAGATGCTGTTTCGGCCATCTCCTGGTATAGTTGAGTTGCTCGGTCAGGATGTCGCGGAGGTCTGTTGCCCTCCGGGGTCTTTAGGGGTTCTGTCTTCTTCGTAGATTAAACGTTATGCCTCCCTCAAGACCAAAAACAAAAGGCAACTTTTTTGGAAGAACACCGTTATATGGACGAGCACGTTCTGTGCATTCTTTTTAAGTCTTTGTGTATAAATACATAAAATAAAATATATAAATAAATACATATATTATATATTATACTCTTTTTAATAATTGTTTGTATATATAAATATATATATTTGTCATTTTAATTGATCTGTTTACATATTATAAGTTGTTAACTCTTAGGATCCGCGTGAGACTCGGGTTGTCGTGCTGTCATGTTATTGTGTCATTGAAGCCCGTCCAGATAATTTTTCCACTTTCTAATTTTCCCGTAAAAATATTATTATTATTTAATCAAGACTACGTTGATATGTGAATTAGACGATCAAAACGGCTATTTTCTATGTCGTAAGTTGTGTGTACATTCGAGCAAAGTTCAAGCGACACGAAACATGAAATAGACCAACGATGTGTTCTATATGGGCTTTGCCTATTTAAGATTCATGGACAAACCATTAAATATTGTAAAAATTTTGATCTTCTTAACATTTCGTGTAGGAAAACACGCATTGAACTTTGTTCTTTTTCCCTTAATTGTAAGCAGAAAGCCTAATAGGACCCAAAAGAATACCCCTTGAAAAGCTTAAGATGCGATATCATAGAATTGCTTGGACCCGATCCATCTGGAGCTGGGCTTTATAAGAGGTGTAATTGGTCCATTGAAGTCTTAGAGGACAAGACTTCGCTAGCAAGCAGAGATAAGCAAGGAAGTTTCTTGGATAAGACATAAGTAGAAAGAACATGCCATTTGTTCTTTCGGCTGGTTGATTGAACTCACTGATCCTTTGGTCTACATGATCATTTATATCCTTTGCAGGAGTGATTTAAATTAGCGTGTAAGGATGAGTTTAAAAAATCTCGTTTATCTGACATTTTGAGTCAAATTTCAAATAAATTTTTCTATAACCTCACGGCAATGCTGTGTACAATCATTGTAGAACCCCACAACTCAGCTGAGAAGGCAGAGCAAGAGCCTATATCGTTAGTAAGACTCTCTTAATTTCAAGGAAACGGCACTATAAAACAGAATTTCAAGGTTTGAGAAGCTGTTGAGCTCATGAAAGTTTTTGTTGGCGCATTTTCTTGATATCCCAAACATTGAAAAATGGAAAAATATTTTTTAAAAATTATTCATTTGCTAACAAATAGACCTTTAGGTTATTTGATTATCCCTAAAATCAATGAAATGTATATTATTTTACTTATTAATTAAATTGTATAATTATAAAACATGACAGAAATGTCAAGAACTCACTTGCAAATCTTAATAAATGAAACTGTAAAATAATAGAATTCATACATTTAATTTCATTTATCAATAATAATAATAAAAGAAATATACAAAGCCTCGAAGAATATAACTCGTTCTCATGTTTTTTTTTTTTTAATGTTTGAGCAACTCGTGCTCAAGCTTGAAATAAAATAAATAATTAAAGAAAAAAAAACATGAATTTTTTTTTTTCTATCAGGTAATATATTTATTTAAAGGGACCAATCAAGAAAGCTATAATTTGAAGGGGCAGAGATAATGGAGGGGAGTGGGTCCACGTTTGTTGGAACCGTCTCACCCATCCCATGCAATTAGACATAGCCATAGCCGCAGTTTTATCCATTCTAGAAAGTCATCACCTATTTATACTTGTCATGGTGCGAAACGACATCGGAGTTTGTTGTACCGGCTTGGCCAGTCGTACAACAGACTCACCTAATTGGACTCAGAAAGACAACCGCGATTGGTAGCATCGGTTTCCCGTCACTCCGATTACAATTTGTGAATTTTCTTTGTTAGGTCATCAGTGTCGTGACTTGCACCATGAAAGTCCAAGATGGCATCACCATAATTACAAACGAAGCTGCTAAAAAAAAAAAAAGAAAAAAAAAAGGAGGAGGAGATCGTTTCCAAATCCATATTCCTTCTCCTATGGGGACGTAATAAATGCGTTGGTATCTTTTTAATTAATTATTTTGATGACGGAGGAGAGATATTGGTCGGACGGCAAGCTTGGCACTTTGGCAGAAAGAGGGTTGTGTTTGCAACTATGCGGGAGACTTTGATTCATTCGTTTCACTTTGATTGTACTTTTTTTGGGGGTGGGCGGGGGCTGGTTAGGGTGGGAAACACGCTCCAATTGTGTCTCTGAGAAAAAGGCCGAGGATGTTCCACGTGTTTGGATCATTGGTTAGTTGTAACATCCTGCGCTATTGTAAGTTTTGTAGCATTATTGCTTTGCACATATCCAGACCCATTCACACTTTTTTAATTCATCCACGAAACAATCAGACTCGAACTATTGTTTGGCAGTTGGTTTCTAATCAGATCAACATCACACATTGTTCTTTGATGGATGGATGGATGCTGCAGCAGAAGACCGAATATATGTGAAATAATAATAATAAATAATGAAATATGGATGATAACGTAGTAAATGATAGGATACATTTTTCTTTACTTCGATTTGGGTTTGAATTATCTATTTAATATTCATATAAGTAAACTTAAGATTTTTTTTATTAATATATAATTTTAAATTTTAAGTTTAATAATATTTAAATAATAAAATTACCTATATTAAAAAAATAAACAAAAACGAACGTAAGATATTTTTTTTCTCTTAAAAAATAGATATAAAATATAATGCCTTTCAAAGTCTTATATATGACTTTCAAAACAATATGTTATAACTGTTTCACTGTACATATTTTTCATTTGTATCGATTAATCTATTAATATATATTTATATAGTTTAGTTAACAAAAAAACAAATTTTTGAAAAATAAAATAAACGATTCAAACCTCGATTTACTCAAATTCTCACAAGATATGAATTTCAATTCCTTAACATTGTATATTTCTGTACATAAATAATTTATCTCTAACATTTTACATTACATGGATTTAAAATTGAAATATTTTAGGTTATCGCTAGAATTTTAAAATTAAATTTCAATTTTCACAAAATATTTTTGCCGATTTTTTTTTTATATATGTTTATTGCGTGCAGGTTTCGAACAACAAATCCTAAATCCTACAAAAAGAGAGAACGCAAAATCCACGCGCAACCGCCAGTGCGTGCGCAGTGCGAGTCAAAACCGTTCTGGCTTCCGACTAGCCGGCCGGTAGCCGTAGAATCACGTAACCTCAGCCCTGCAACCCTCCCCACCAAGGGGTGGTGACTCCCCCCCCCTCCCCGTCTCTCTCTCTCTCTCTCACCTCTCGCATGCTATAGAGACTAAAAAAGTAAATAAAGCAAGCAAGCGTTACTTTCGCTCTCTCGTTTGTCATATAAAAGCCTTCTGAATCCAAACACGACAAAAACTCAAACAGAGTTTCTCTCTCTCTCTCACACACACACACGCACGATATACAGAGACAAAGCCTTATCGTATTTAAATATCCTTGGTCTTTACGGTTCATCGACTGGCTGACTTCGAGAGAGAGAGACAGATGGCGAGAAGCGACGAGGAGAAGAAGAAGGTGGTGTTCGATGCGGAGGCAGCGGGCGCTTTGGTTAAGGAGCTGAGAGGAGCTTTCGCTTCCGGCAAGACTCGAAGCTCCGAGTGGAGAGTTTCTCAGTTAAAGAATCTTGTCAGGATGCTCAACGATCACGAGAAAGATATCGTCGATGCTCTCTACGCCGATCTCTCCAAGCCTGAACTCGAATCCACCCTTTACGAGGTCTCATCTCCTCTCTCTCTCTCTCTTTCTCTGTTTTTATTTTCTATTTTTGTTATTTCTTTGAAATTGCTACGAGATAATGTGAACAGGCGATAGAATTCAGAGGGTTTTTTTTTGGGTTTATTTTGTTTCACGCGATTTGTCTATATGCTCTTTTTTCTTTCTCTATCCTGTTATTGTTTGTTGGATCTTTTGCGTCTGGCCTAGCCTAACTGCCAAGGCCACTTCATTACCTGTTGGTACATACTGCTGGCGTTCAGGGAAGTGAATCTTTGAAGTACGATGAGAATCTGTCAATCCTAATTGTATCTTTGTTGCCCCCCCTCCCCAACTTCGTGGTGGGGTGGTTGAATGTTTCCATCAGCAGTTATTGCAACCGAAGTACTATAAACAGGATGATTAAGGCTGCATACATTGGACTAGATTCTTTGGACCTTTCTTTTGGGTTGACTACAGCTGACATTGAAGAACTGGAAATTATTAGAGATCCATAATGTTGTCTCCACTAATTGTTTTTGTTGGTTTCCCACTCTTGGTTGGCAATTGCTCTGGTGTGACTTTATTTCTTTACAATCTTTGGTTTTGAGGCGGTGTGGTCAATTAGGCCTGCCTCCTTGGTAAGATAATCATTCGGGTCTTAGGAAGAGCCAACTAAAAGTTAGATTGTATATTTGTATAAAATAATAGATTCGGGTCCTTTCATTCCTTTTATTTTTATTTTTATTATTATTATTATTTTGGTTTTTGTTTGGGAGGTTCCTTAAATTCGAACTATATGTGTGAGATGCATGCCTACCTTTCAGCTTCTAGGTGGGAGAAGCATTAATGACCTGCAGAGAGACATGATATTTATATCAATTGCCACGCTGGGTACTGTGCATTAAACATTTACTAACGAAATAAATTCTGTTTATATTTAACCAAAAAAAAAAAACATAAACGGTTTCTCATGGCTTTTTCTTTTTAAGGAGGCTGGGCCTTTTCTTTCCCATCCGTTTTTTAATAAATGAATAGTTGTTTGAAATGTGTTTTTAAGGTTGTAACAACTTCAACTAGTCCTTTAATCTGGAGATATTGGAAATCACCACTGGCTGATTTTGGAAGTGAAAACAGCAAGAGAAAGAAGGATAGGCTCTTAGGCTAGTAGAAATGAGTATACAGAGACTTGGAAGCTGTTGTTACACTTGGGATGACAAATATTTACAGAATTGACTGATGTGCACACAGATGGGGGGTGCGGGGGAGAGAGAGAGATTGTGGGATCAATATTTGAGAATTATTCCTCTGGATTAGGGAGTAACGTTGAGATTTTGTTGACTTACCAATGCAAGATTGTTAACTACATGCTGAGACCTGAGTGAATGTTTTGGTCAGGTGTGTTTGGCTTCTTGGTCTTGGTTGGGAAGATTGGTGCTTGATTCACATTAATAATGTCTTATAACATCTAGTAACAATCAAATGGGCACCAAAATATGGATCAGATCAGAGCATAAGTTAAGTTGTGAGTGTTTCAACTATTCCCCCCCGCCCCAAGTCCCCGCCAAAAAGACAAGGGGAATTAATTGATAATTAAGCCCTTAATGATGAGTGAACTAGTAGTTGTCATAATAACATTTATACTATTCTTTTATGGGATAGAAGTTCTTATTGTTTCTTTTCTGATCTGATGGTAATCATAGACATTTCTGTATAGATTTGTGTAGTTAACTAAGTGTGGTATGCATGGTGTGTGCTTGTGTATATGTGTGCATATAGAAGGAAAAGAGTGGGAGCAGCTGCAAAGTGTAAATCTGGAATTATATGTAACCTGCTGTATTGTCCTACAAAATTAACTTTGCTTTTAGGGAAGTTCTGTTCAACATTACATGCTATTTTCCTATTAATGTGATTGAAATGGTTTCTTGTGCAGATAGGTATGCTAAAGAACTCATGCAAAGTGGCGCTAAGGGAACTGAAACATTGGATGAAGCCAGAAAAGGTTATATATATATATATATAAAAATATTGAAAATATGTTCTCCGTTTTGTATTTAATCTTTACATTCATCTAGCCATTGTGTCAATTACAAATTTTTTTCCCTCTTTTTTCTTTTTGGTTTGGTTGCAGGCCAAAACCCCGATAACAATTTTTCCTTCATCAGGCGAAATTGTTTCTGAACCTTTGGGTGTAGTATTGGTGATTTCAGCATGGAATTATCCTTTTTGTATGTTCATGTCCTCTTGAATAAGTTGTACATATCTGTTAGTAGTCCTCCTGTGCAACTCATAAATGTCAAAGCAATGACAAAATATTTTGATCTCCTTTTTAGTTTTGTCTCTTGATCCACTCATTGGAGCTATTGTGGCTGGTAATGTGATGGTTTTAAAACCATCAGAAGTTGCTCCAGCCTCATCATCATTACTTCGGAAGCTAATTGAAGAATATTTGGATACCTCTTCCATTAGAGTTGTTGAGGGGGCTGTTACTGAAACATCTGCACTCCTGGAGCAAAAGTGGGACAAAATATTTTATACAGGTTCTCACTTCTTCCTCAGTAATTTATTTTTCCTTTTCCTGTTACATTTAAGAGTGTAAAAGCTAAGTGAGTTCTGACTCAATGGATGAGAACATGGCATTAGGTCAACACAGATGCCAATTGCAGCACGATCTTTTTGAATCTACTAAAATGATGGGAGCAATATTTGGCACTTTTATTCTCATGACAAATCACATACTGAGCGCTTAAACAACCATAAGCACAAAGATGATGAAAGTCAAAAATAAATATTTTGGATAAAATTCAAAGATTTGTTCAAAGATAAGTTTGTTATTTTTTGGGTTCTAGTTCTGGATTTTCTTCCTCCTAGAGTACTATCTTTGAAATCTCTTTTTTCTGTATGCTCACATATGAGGATTGAATTGGGTTGTTGGAAATTCTCCAACTTTTTGCAAGTCTACACCCAGAGTCCTCTTAAAAATTGTTGATGGAGCAATGAACCTCATTGTTTCAAGGCATTGGCCCATGATGCTTTTGTTTAATTTTGTGTTGATGCATTTTTTCCTAGGTATAGCACTAGTGCTCTGGAGTAATGTATGCATTGTCTTCAGAATGTGCTGATTGATACATCCAATCTTTAGCTTGTGAAATTGTACATCAGTTGAATTCAGATCATGCAAGATTTTCTGTTTGGACGGCAAAAAATTGCTATTCTTGAGAATGAATTTGGGCTGGTGTTATTGGAGAAGCTATATCAAGCTGAAAATATTTATAAAGTAAGAACAAGAGAACTAGTACAAGAAGCAGAATAAGGCATCCTTTTAAAAAGAAAATCAAAGACAAACTTCTGTTAAGAAGTTGGGCAATCCAACTGTCATCCTATTAGGCTAGTTATTATACCTGGGAAAATGTTGCTTCTGGTTAAAGATCAATTCTTTTAAGCACATTCATTAATATGCCTTTTCTTTAATACAATAATGCTTTAATTTTCAGGTAATGGAAAAATTGGACGCATTGTGATGGCTGCTGCTGCAAAGCACCTCACACCAGTTGTTTTGGAGCTTGGTGGAAAATGTCCAGTTGTTGTTGATTCAGGAATTGATTTGCAAGTATTCTCCCTCTCTCTCTCTCCCCCCCCTCCTGCTCTCCAGATGTGTGTGTTTTTGGCAATTGTCATTTTGCTCTGTTACTTAGCCAGAGTAGCCTAAGTTTCTTCTTTCCATCTCACTTGCCTAAACAAATCTCTGTGTATATCTAAGGTGGCATCTAGGAGGATAATTGTAGGCAAGTGGGGGTGTAATAATGGTCAAGCATGTGTTTCTCCTGACTACATTTTAACGACAAAGGATTATGCTCTGAAGCTGGTAACATTCAATTGCCATTGGAATTCTCAGTTTCCTCCCTCTCTGTTTGTCTGTTGATTTGGTATTCCTCCAATTTCTTCTCTGTCACAGCTGGATGCTCTGAAGAGAGAACTTGAGAGTTTTTATGGAAAGAGGCCACTGGAATCTAAAGACTTGTCTCGAATTGTAAATTCCAACCATTTTATCCGGGTGGCAAAGCTACTTGATGATGATAAGGTTTCTGGAAAAGTTGTCTATGGAGGTGAAAAAGACAGCCAGAACCTGTGAGTTTTATTTAGTATCTGCTTCTTGTTTACTTAGTTCATTAATTCAGTACAGCTTGCACAATGGGCTTCTTTAAACACATGATCCTTTCTTCAATGGCAGAAGGATTGCTCCCACCATCTTGCTGGATGTACCACGAGACTCTATGATTATGAATGAGGAGATATTTGGTCCCTTGCTTCCTATTATTACAGTAAGAACTAAGAGATGCTGTGCAAGTTGTTCCCCTGATTCTAGTTGTTAGTTGATTGCAATTATCAGAAGTAGAATTGAGAATATGATGTTGTTAGAAATTAATAAAGCAGCCAATAAAGTGAGGCTGTATGTCTGTTAGATATTAAAAGCTAATTGGTGAATGAGCTGATAAATCAGGCCAAATGTTTGTTAGAGGTTATAAGAGGTAGTTGGTGAGGCCATAGGACTGGCTCATGTATTAACCTCCAACTGATATTTTATAATGTGTTTGGAGCATTACTGCAGGAGGCTTTTCTTTGTGGGTTTGGGCTAAACTGAAATGATATCGCCTAGTGTCACCATATGGTTATTACCGACATCATAAATTTTGTGGCATACTAAAATTGCATCAGACATCTTTCCTAGAGATTCTACCCACTTACATCAGCTTACGAGAAATCAACTTTCAGGAGGTAGACTTTTCAGAATATGTTGTTGTAATAGCAAAAACAGATTGCTTATGGTTGTTATCTGAAATGTTATAACAATCCAACACTGATATTTAGTCTGATAGCCTAAGGTTATCTGAAAATTTATCAAAATCGAACACCAGGTATTTTTGCTTGATAGTCTCTCAGTTTGTATTTATTGATGAGCTATAGGATAACGAGTTGTAACCATTTATTTATTCAATTGCTGGAATAGGTCAACAGAATTGAAGACAGCTTTGATGTGATAAGATCAGGAGGAAAGCCACTTGCAGCATATTTATTCACCAATGACAAGAGGCTGAAGGAACAGTTTGTGATGTCTGTATCTGCAGGTGGCTTGGTCATCAACGACACTACCGTACATGTGATTCCTTTTCCCTGAACTTGTTTGAATATAAGTCCATGGACATGCATGCATATATTCCTAGAATACTGGGTTCTAATCACTATAGTACTAATATAATGAGAGAATGGTGGAAGCAATAAACGGAGATGAACCAAAATTTTCTACTGCAATTATTTGTCTATTGCATTGAATGATTGCCCCATTATCCTTGGTGAAAGGTGAATATGTTGTGCAGACTCCCAAGCCCTTTTCTTAATCTAGGAATCTTGGGAAAACATAATTATAATGCCCAGAAGCATGCACTGCCTGTGAGATTTTAGTTGCTATGAAGAAAAGGGTTGCCAGGGGATGCGATTTCTTACTAGGCTTATTAGCTATTCTGTCAAAAGAATGCAAGAAAGATAAGCTAGGGATAAAGATGTATTTTAGAACGGGAAAGGATATGATGTCCCACAAAAGGCAGCTAGTGTTAGCTAGATGGCAGTCATTTGCAATAGGAGCAGTGGAAAATGACGCCTGAATGCTGTATTTATAAGCAAGCATGCAAGATTTTCCATACTGATGCCATAGAGTTAGGCTAAAGATATTCTCCTTTGGTTGCATATTATCTCTATATGTATTTTATCTGGAATTCCTGTTGATTTGAATTTTCATTGTGGTTGATTTGAATCATCATTGCAGTTGATTTGTTGCTCAAAAATTTTGACTTAGCATTGCACTAAAATATGGCATTGATTACTGAAGCTAGACATGGTTGCCAATCTTACTGCAAATTGACTTAAGAGTTAAAAACTGGTTGAAACGGTTAAAAAAAAAAACCTCTTATTCATTCCATTCATTTCATGCATATAAGCACCCACTTGCAGATTTTATTTCACAATCTGACAAACTATTTCGAATTGGATGTAACAATAACTTGATGGTACAGCTTGCAGTTCATACTTTACCATTTGGAGGTGTTGAGGAGAGTGGGATGGGTTCATACCATGGCAAGTTTTCATTTGATGCTTTTAGTCACAAGAAGGCAGTAGTTTATCGAAGTTTTGCTGGTGATGCAGCTATGAGGTATCCACCATACACAAAGGGGAAGCTAACATTGATGAAAGCTTTACTTGGGGGTAGTATATGGGGGATAATCTGTGCACTGCTTGGTTGGTCTAAAGTTTGAGAAGTATGGTTGCTGTCCTTGATGTAACTTTACGCTGATTCTATGGAAAAATAATTATCTCCTATATGTAAACTGAAAAACATCGATGTTTGTTTTAAGTATGAAGTTGAAAACTACAATGTTATCTGGTCCTTGGATGTTTATTGTTTTACCCCTTTGAACTTTGTACAGAATTTCATGAATAAAAAAATGTCATCTGATTCTTTTGGTAAATGAGCAGGATTGATTTAAGCTCGTTGTAGGTTAAACTATTACCTATCTGTCTTGGTTAACCGACTATCTTAACTGTTTGTAGTTGCATAATGCTAAGAATTTGTGGTTATATTTGTAGATTAGGAACCTGTTCTTTAAATTTCTCAGTTATTTGTTGGGTTGGCGTATGATGCCTAGAGTTGCAAGTCTGGTGGTAGCTGGACTCTTCGTCCCAACAACCACAGTTCAAGTTCTTATATTGACGAACCACCAAAAAGGTTAAAATGCATCAGAATGGCCTCGCAGGAGCCAAGAATTTAACACAACAGATACATGAATGAAAGGACCCTGTAAATCTGATTAACTCCCAAGTCAGCTATATCAGCACATACACAGAGTATGCCTGTGGCTGCAAATTCATGTGCAGGTAAGTAACTTTGAAAGTTATAACCATATTTGGCAATTGCAAATATCATTGTCGGGAATATTTCCAGTGCAGGTATTGCAAATCATCCTTGAAGTTCTGAACCCAAATCTTGAACCACGCGAACAAGTGTCCAAAGATGATTGGAAATTTAAGATCCCAGCAAATAAAAATTTGAAGTTGTATTGAGGCGTGGCAAAAATTATAAGCATGTATAGTAGAAAAAGGACCCGTGAATGGCCAATTCAACATACTTGAAGGATGGGAGGGAAAGAGTCAATGCTAAACACATGAAAACAAGCATCGGCTGTACTGGTTGCTCTAAAAGGAGTTTCAGGTCCCATGTTTTTTGTTCTTTTAAATGGAATCTGTTAGTTTGAGTTGCAGTTTATGGCTCTATAAGTAGCTAGGGCATAAGAGCATTATCAGACGCTAACTATTTAAGTTACCCTGGAAACCTAGGTCTTTTGTGCTGACATATGAAGAAGAACAAGGGCTACAACAGTGGCTCAGTGAACATGCAATATAAAATACATTTCTAATTCAAACAGCAGAGTACTAACATTCTAGTGATGTGCTATTGTTCTTCAACCAATTCTAGAGGTCTGTCATATGGTTGAACAACTGACTTGTAAAGATTCCAAGCACAGTAATTTACAATAAAGTGCCGGATTTTCTTGAAGCCATGACAAGGAGCTTTGAAGGAGAAATGGAGCAAATGAATCCGTGACTTCTGTTGGAAACTGCCAGTCCATCAAGAATCCTCTCCTAAAATGCCAACAATGTCAGATCGTTGACCATCGGTTAGATCTGTTGGGAATTCAACTAGGAAAACAACTTTCAAATTCCCTCTCTTTCCCTGCACTTTGGTGTTTGGCATGCCTTGACCCTGGATGATTTTCTCGTATCCAGGATAAATGATGTCGTAGATCATCAGCATCATCTGCTCGCCGCCGAGCAAAGGGACCGAAATTTCACAACCCGTGAGAGCCTTTACTAAAGGGATTTCTACTCCTATCTCCAAGTCATCTCCTTCCCTTCGGAACAATGGGTGCCGTTTCTCAGCAATCACGAAGGTAATATCAGCCGGGCAGCAGCCAGGCCTTTCGTTTCCCATTCCTTCGAAGGTTATCTTTGTCCCCTTTTTCCATCCAGGCTTCACTTTTATCTTCAGGATTTCCTCTTCCTGGACTATTTGCCTTACCAGACAATATGAAATACAACGTAACATTAATCTAGTTTATAATCATCGGCTATGCAAATGTGGCAAAATTGGAGAAAGAAACACAATAAAATAGGGACATACCCCGTGTCCGTGAGAACATCTCTTGTAACTTTGACCTTCTTTGTGCATCCATAACACAACTCCTCTAGCGTGCACTCTAGATTCTTTTGGATTGCGGGTGGTTTCACCATCCCTGTTGAGTTTGAAAACATGATGGGGGTGGTGCTCCTCCGGGTGGCACTTCTAGAGAGAGACGCAGGATAGCCATTGATGTTATCGGTGCTTCTCCTGCTCATGTTTCGAGGTAGAAAAGATGGTGTTGGGGAGGGGCTCCTGCTTCCACTTCTTGACAGGGAAGGCAAATGTGAGAAGATGTTATCCACGCTTTTATGCTTATAGATGCCTCTAGGACTTGATGAATTTTCTTTTTGAGCATTGTATCTAAGGCCTTGGATTCCATTCATTGTTTTTTCCTCTTCTGTTTCATCGCCAAGCTCCTGAAAACAAGAATCTACATAATTAAGGGCACATATCCTGGCATTAACATGAATTTTCACATAATATCTTTTGTCCCCTTTATGTGTCAACTTTGTGTCTCTAATTGCCTTTGTTCATCTATGCCAAACCAGTATTTGTTCAACTCCTCCATTATTTTTCACATAACTTTCTTGGGACCTTCTAAACACATCAATTTATTCATAAAATTCTTTACATTGATCATCGACAAAAGACAGAATGCAACTGCAGAGGAATATGTCGCATGCATTTATATATCTACCTGGGGAAGTTCAATCAAGGCCTCAAATTTTGCTTCTGGGTCAGGTTTTTGGGGAGATGGTGACGATTTTGGTGGTCTGGAAGATGATTTCCTAGTGCTACACCATCTCGCAATTATTGAGAAAAAAACTCTACAAAAATCCTTGATGCTAAAACTTTTCTTTTTGGTCTCAGAAATGGAGCCAAGAACCTGAGGATGTTCTACCATGAGAAAGAGGGAGAAGAAAGAGAAAAAAGAGAGAGATACGAAACAAAAGAGTCAACCATAACCACGAGAATGCATGGCTTACCAAATATGAAGCGTTTGTTGTGGCCTTTTATTAGCAGAACCCGTTACAAAGGAGATGGAAGGTGAGGCTATGGCCATTTTTGAGTTTAGAACTTCCCAATAATCATTTTTGGTGATCTCTAATGAATTTTTATTAATAAACAAACAAATTAAATGGAAGGATCCTCCTAAATTGAGTAAAGAGGTGAAAAAAGTGGGACGTCCCCTTGCCTCAAGCTGACTTCAGCTTCAAGTCTAAAATAATAAATAAAAAAATTTGACCTTGCGTGACTTTATCTTTTGACGGAACCATTTTTTTACCATTTATTTTCTGTAAATAATCATAGGTTTATTACTATCTTAATACCGGCAACAGAGAAAGTAACAATCAATTCAGGAGAAAAAAAAATATGTAAAAAGAAAGAAAAAAAAAAGGCTTTTCCAAATTACACATAACACAACAATAAAAAAATGGGAGCCCTTCAATTTCTCTCTCTTTTTCCACTTTCATCTTCTCCCGCCCGCTCTTTCCCTCCCTTTCTCCCGCCCCCCTGTGTCCTTCCTCTCGCTTTTCCTGTGCGTTCGGGTAGCTCTGCTCTCTCTCTCTCTCTCTCTCTCTCTCTCTCTCTCTCTCTGTCGTTTGCTTATCATCTTGACCTTTGATTAAATCGGTTCCAGATCTAACGCTAAGACCATGCAATGTAATTGAACAGAAGCAGAGGTTGGGTTTATGGTAAACAGGAGCAGGCTTTGTCATCCTTTAAAATATTACGAAGAACTCGCTGAGAAGGAAAATCTCAAGACAATATATAACTATAAATGAATTAATGATTACTGTTAGGCATGAGAGCTTTTCTTGCTTCTGATAGAATGATTAGAATAAAGAAAAGAAGAGGGGAGATTTGTTTTGTGAATTTTTATTTTTTTATTTTTTATATAAAAAAAATTCTATTGTTATCAGAACTTTCTGAGAAAGTTTCTTCTTCTATTTGAAATTTGTTTTACGAGGTTGTCTTTGTCTGCTTTAAGCTGAAGAGAAAGTACCTTTACATTTCTATGTGTACAAGATTACGCAATTTTATTTTCACTCATTCCTCTTCTGGATTGCATTGGATCGTCTCTCCTTTGGCTGTCATTCCTTTTCATTTAGCTTTGGGTGTGCTTATCTAGGATTGGGATGGGTTCAGTTTGGCATTGTGGAAAGTATTGGAGGAACTTGTATGGTAATGTGTTGACGTACCTGTGCAGATTTGTCTCTAACTGTTTGTTTAGCGGGTTATTGGAAATTTTGAGTAGATTTTCTCTTTGGATTCTCCTTAGAAATCTGTGAAGGCTACGATGGTCATTTATAACTTTCTGACCACACTGCTGTGCTTGTTCTGCATGTAGATGCTCAAAATGTGCAAGAGATTATGAAGCTTTTTCTAAGACCGAAGCCTTTTATGACTTGGAGTTGAATGATAAAGGCTTGAAGATCTTAGAAGAGAGTTCAGATTATTATCTTAGCCTGGACAAACTTCAGGGAGATAAACATAAACAATATTTCTGTGAGTTGTGTAAAACAGGAGTTGAAGCAATTTACAGCTTTAAACTGCAGACATTTCCTGATGTCCTTAATGTTCATCTTAAGTGCTATGTTGTCCTTCCAAATGTACGATTTGATGTGTTTTTGGAACATATGTTTATACTCTTGTTTTCCATATGTTTATTTGAAGGGCAAGCCCTGGTATAATGCTAAGGTTACTCCATCGTGACCTAGCTCACAAGTTCAAGTCCAGAAACAACTTATCTGTAAAACTGTGGTACTTACTAACATTTGACCCTTTCTCTAATCCCACAAGGCGGGAGCCTCGTGGATTGGGATATCCTTGTCTCTTTTATAAGCACATCAGCATTAAGCTTTTTGCTAATCACACTATGAATGTGGCTTCTTAGATTAGTGATTAAATATTTAAGGTTTTGATTGTGAATTGATTTTTGTCACTAGACTACAACATAGAAGAAAGTCACATCCGCCTTCTGTATTCCTGGAGAATTGAATGTGCAGCTGAGGTTGTCTGAACTATGCCAGATGAATTTGATATCTGACTTGTCAGCTGTGTTAATTCTTAAGGGAACTGCCATAAACAGCAGCCACCATGTTGTTCATATCAAGGATGAGAATACTGGGCAGTGGTGGGAATTTGATGATGAGCATGTCTCAAACTTAGTTCACCACCCATCTGGAGAAGGCTCATCTGTGGCCAAAAGTTTTCATGATGAGCCTATTTGTCCAGCTGCTGCAGAGGGGATGAATGCTGTTACTGACCAAAATCTTGCGGATGCTGTTCTGCCACAATCTTCAGAATCTGGTATTGGTAGCAATGGAGAGAGATTTTCATCAAGTGATGCATATTTGTTGATGTATAAATGTAGGCATACAATAAAAATGATGAGAGAAGGCCTATGCTCCATGCTGCTGACCATGTTGCATTAGGAGGAAATGAGATGCTTTTAAATGATGGTTTCCCCCTTCCATCTCACCTATTTGAACATGTTTACTGATTTGATTTTTCATGCTGTAGAGAATTTTTCTTTCTTTTTCTTTTGCACTATTAGTTTACTGACCATATTTTTCTTTCCAAGCCTCTTCCTCCATCAAACTTAAAAAAAAAAAAAATTCATTTTCTTGTTGGGTTTTGCAATTTTTTTGATTATCTTCTGTTAAGGGCTTTTAACTTTTAGTGTGGTAGGGGTCCAGCACTGAGCAATGCTGACTACTGCACTGCTTGCCTTATTGGTAGTGGAAATCTGTGATCTCTGCTGACAGCTATAGGGATAGGAGAACATTAATGAGGGATCTTGCAACCAATGTACTTTCAGGGAATTGTCTAGATGGAACACATTACGTGTCAAAGACACAATATGATTTCAAACTTTTTTGTGATTTCCTTTTCAATACGTTGCTGGTTATGTCACTGATTAGGTATGGTGTGCAAATATGATTTTATTGTTTAGAAGCTACTTGATCATGTTAATGTTTTATTCCTTTTGACAAGCCTTTATAGCATGTTTTGTGGTTTTCTATGCCTTTGATTGATGTGCTTCCTTTGCCCCATTGTCCACGCTCAGGCCAGTAATGATAATTTATATATTTCCTGTCTTTGAACCTGAATTAATCTCTGTGGCCTGGGGTGGTGTCTATTAATATTCATGGTTTATGCTGGCAGGTTGCAACAGTGGGTTGGAAGGAAAAGTGTTTATGCTCCAAGTGAAGTTGATGCTGGACCAACCATTTCAATTGGGTGTCCTCATGGTCAACTGATACCCAAGCAAGCACATGGTGTCAAAAGTTGCTTTTTCCAGAGAATCTGTGGTTCTTTAATGAAGATGCCATGACAGTAAAGCCTGACGATTCCTTTATTTTTACAAGTTTCCCTTCAGATTCTAAGCAGTGTGACCAATGTGGCAATGAACTTTCTGAAGTTGCATTTCTGGACGTTTCTTTATATTGTATTTTGCATGGATCCAATTAACCATTTTATTTATTTAAGCATTTAGAAAAAAAGATTTTATTTGTCTTGAAGTGCCCATCCTGCAGAGCTGTAAAGCTGACACAGAGCCAAAGTCACAACAAATTGGCTGTGGGAAAAAGTATTCCTGTCTTTGAACTACAGATATTACTTAGTGCCTTCTTCATGGCTTGCAAAATGGAGAAACTATGTAAAAACAAGTGGTGAGAATATTTTTTCATCAGTGAAACCTGATGCACCGGATCTGTGATTGATTCACTGAAATGCAAGAAGGTAACTTCCCCTGAAAGTCCATCGCATCACAATAGCTACTTTCCTGGGCATTGTTTTCCCACCTGTAGGGAGTATGCAAATATGGTTGTGTTGCTTAAAACTGCCGAACCATTGCTTTGACAATCACAATCATTCTTCATATAATCTTGTGATGTAGGCTTTGGATTGTCTTGCATATAGTTGGATGGAATTTCTAGAAAACTATGCTCTTGGTTGGAAACTAATTTCAACTGTGCTAAATACTATGGCCTAGCTAAATTTATTCTAGAATCACAGGAATTAGGATGCAACATCTATTGGTGTCTGCTGTGGTCCTTGAGGACTGGTTCTGAACACATGATTTGCAACCGTACATCTATCTTTTTTTATTTTTTATTTCTTCTGATGTGATGTCAATTATTCTACTAGATTTGCATGGAATGTATAGGCAAAAGAGAGAGCTATGAGTTGATGCAGAAGCTGACCTACGGTAATGAGGGCAAAATTAAAAAATTTTTCTCAGGCTACTGAAATTGTAGCTATTAGTTAATTTTCTCGGACTACTGAAATTGTAACAATGTGCATTGATTAATATATAGACCATAAAAGAAGTTGAAAAATTGCAACTGCTTTGCAACCACAACACATTACACAAGTTTATCATATTACCAGTATGGTTGCACTCTTTTCTCATTGCTACAGATTGTAGCATCCTGACGTAGTTTTGTCATTCAAAGCAATTGAACTACTGTACCAACTAACCACCCATAAAGTATCCTGTACAAACAACCTGGCCATGGGGCCACGGGCAAGTAAACCATTAAAGACACTGTGGTAAGGATGAAAATTCAAGCCAAGCAGGAGTCCCTACCTTTCTTTTTTTGGGGGGTTGTGGCATGATGCAAAATCAGGTGGTATTTGCATGATGTAAGGCATCAAATATCACCAAACCAGTAACCTCCCAGCAAAGGTTTGCAAACAATATATAATTGAAAGAAAAGCACAGTTCACAAATGCCCCTTAGGATCCTTGCAATATATGGCAACTTGATTCAACAGTGTCTGTGGTTTAGTACTTCAAAGTCTCCAAATGTCAACTTCTTTTCCCACTCCCAAAGCTTTCAACAGAGAAAAAATCAGCTCTGTTTTACACGCTTACATTACAGCTAACTTGGGTGTTTGTGGCAGGCATAGGATGTGGGGGAATATAAATGAGTTTAGTCCCTGATGGAAATGACATTGCTTCAATTACTCTCTTTCATTGGTTTTTTATTTGTAAATCAAACATATGGCTGTGCTTGAGTTCTGTTTTATTATTCAGCAAGCTCAATTTTGTTATTTTTATATCCAAAATGATGCTGTGATCCACCAATTTGTTTCATTTCCAAGAGTACACTAGTACTTTGCATGTTTTGTCATCATTCACGTTGTTGATGCACAGCTGATGGATAAGATGTTCTGTGCCTGCTCATTACAGCCAAGTCAATGCGTGCAGGTAGTTAAGGAGAACCGGATACTTGACAAAGGTTCCTGGACAATTGTTCAGGAACATGCAACTCTTGCAGATTTCAATATATTTCCTGGGGATAAGCCCTGGGTTCAAGATTCTGGAATCCATGATTATAGAGATATGGCTGGTAACTAGCATGGCTACCTAACCTATTTATGATTATATATAACGATGGATCTTTGGTAACAGCAATTGGTAAGGTACTATAATAATGATGAAAATTAGTGGAACTTTTTAAAGAGATGACCTAAACTTATAGCAAGACAAATAATGGTGATGAAAGTAGAACTGGCAACTTTTTTCCTAGATAATGTTTGGAATCTTAGTAAGATTCTGGGGACATTGATTTTTTATTGTTTTGTAGTTTAGATGGAATGATGTTGATTTTAGTCTATCCACAATATTCCAGATGTATTGTTATGATATATAGATTTGCAAACTGGTATTCATTTATGCAATGTGCAACACTTATGTCCATCCCCCACCCTGACCCCCCCCCCCCCCAAAAAAAAAGAAAAAAGGAAAAAAGAAAAATCCTGTGTGCATACACATGTGCCTGTAATTTCATTGGGTGGCATTTAAAACGTTCTTCTTGACCATGTGACTGATTTATTAAACTTTGTTTAAAAAGTTTAGGCAAACCCCTTATTCAATATATTCCCAGTGTTAATTTGATGATCCTATGGAGAACCTAGTCACTATATGTGCTGATTTTCCTTGTGTTAATGTTCAACAGATGAGCTTGATGGTCAGAAAATGGATGCACAGGCTCCTGAGGAAGAGTTTAGGGGAACACATTTGACTGCAAATGTATCTTTTAAAGTTGTTCAAGATGTATGGTTGTATTGTGTCCACATCAGATCCAGATTTTTGTACTTGGTGATCCTGGCAGAAGAAAATCATGTATTTCAATCTGCACATTTGCGGTAAGATGCCATGTTCATATAAAATTACTGTTTTCTTTTCTGATCTGCTGATATTTTGGTCTTTAGGTTTGACCCCTTGTTCAATTTTATTCCCTCGCTACTTTGCTGTTATTGTTCTGCCAAAGTCTCTCTCTTGTCCACTACCATTGTCTACACAAACAACATTACACAAGCTGTATTGTGGCTTGTGTTTGATGTTTGTTTTCACCTTTATTTTTTTATTTTTATTATGATTATTTCTGTCTGTTGGGCAGAAGTGAACTGGGGGCTATATATGATGGATGTTGGATTCCTGCACTCTCGAAAGGCCAGTTGAATACTTGATTGTAGGAGGTATGCCTGAAACTGTTGTAACATTTGTACTTGGGATGTGGAAAAGCCCCATTTTGCATTTTAGCCAACTGTTAGAATGGAAATGAATGCATGAAATTGCCTCGTTTCCCCATCCTTTAAGTTGCCTTGCCATACTGGGACTGTGGCGTTCGGGCTTAGGCTCATTGTAGAATCTAAAGTTCTGCAGTTGCCTAAGGTGGCAGATAATGGTTTTGGGCATTCGTTAAGGTTGACATGTCACAAGGCAATGACGATGAATTTGAAGCCTTGGAGGGTGCTGAGGGCTTGCATATTCTGTTATCCCATGCTCATGTATGTAATTTTGTTCTGATACGAAACATGCATTTGATGCAGTTAATGACAACTTAGGGATGAATAATTTTCCCATAAAAGATTCTAATAAACTTGCATTTCTATTTTTTTTTTTTTGTTTTCAATGGTACACAAAAGTTTTGAACTTTACTACTAGGCGATTGCGTTTGAGTGTTGTTTTCCGATCTTCCGCACAAATCATCGCATATAATTGATGTATGTTGAGGCAACGGCGATTCAAATGTTAGGCATCTTCATATCCAGCGTTTCCGGCTATTGTGTGTGCCTTTGAACCACCTGTCCCACACAATGTTTGCTGGGCCTTTGGTCCTGCATCGTAATATCATCAACCATTACTAGAACAACAAACTAATGTGCACAGGTAATACAAATATTAATTAATTGCAGTGCATTTGATGGTGGCAACTAATGGAGGGATATGCTTACAATGGAAGTAGTGGGTCTGGAACAGATTCAACGCTTGATACGAGCCTGCAGGATCGGATGATGCTCAAAAAGGGAAATGGAAAACCGAACGAGAATGGGCTATGGAAGGAAGTGAGAATCTTACTCTTTGCAAGCAATGGACGATTCTCCTAACAACTCTAGTTGGTCCAGCTCCTCCTAGAACAACAAATGTAAGATCTCAGTGACTGTTGTTTGCATTCGCAATTGACTGAAAGTGGAAAAGCTGATAGCTGGCAGAACGAAAATGAGAACCCAAGAAGAAGGGCGATGGATAACCTGGAGGAGATTGATTTGGCTTTGGAGATGAGTAATGGCTGCTACCATACGATGCTTCCCAAGGAAACCATCAGGCCCCGTCCTTGGAAAAGAAGCTGACCGAGCCGGTACCCGATCCACCCTTTTCAAGCTTCCCGGAGGAGAAGGCAGTGGCCGTTGATGTTCTGCCATTACTATTGAATCTGTTTTCAGCGATTGCAAGGCTTTTGTGGTAAAACAGGAATAGAGAAGTTGTCAAAGGAAGCAAAAAAGGAAAAGGAGAAGGATATGGGGAAACAACCAAGCACGCATGATTAAAAAGGGGAAGTGGACCAATTATAAGTAAATCATGATGAGGGCAGGGTGTGTCTGTGACTCAATAATAATCGGGAGTGACAACAGCATATGGGTTATGGCCTTTGAGCTCAAAGCATTGCCGCTGCTGAGCCAAGTCACCAAATACCCAACTTGTTTTTCTTTGTTGGGGGTTGATTTTGACATTGCAATGCCATCAATTTTATATGCACGCACTTGTCCAAGGGGAGAGGTTAAGCGTGTTTTGACTAATTGCCGCACCAATCGAATTGAAGTCTCACTCTGAGGAAGTTCACGAACAGACCTCCAACCCCCCAATCAGACGGTGCCTAGAAAGCCAAACCCCCATGATATCTTTGAGCTCCCCTGCAGTCGCCATCTCGGCTTTGAATTTGTTTGGAGTTTTGACGAAGCATCCTATTCTTCAAAGGTAGCATTTTTAATTTGAATTTTGATTTTTAGACCAAACAATAGTTTCGTGGCGGAAAAGACAAAGACTCAACGGACGAAGCCTGACTATTGTTTTCGGCCCCGTGAAATGGGCTCTCCAGCCTTGTTACAGGATATTGGGCCTGGTCAGCCCAAAACCTGTGTCTGTAAAGAAGAAGAGATCGCGGTTGTCCCCAGCGGCTACCCACCCTCCCGCTCGCGCCGGGGGGTAAACATTCTTCTGCAAATGAGAACGATGGATAATTGGATGGCGGCTCTTGGTGGCTTCCAAAGTAATTATTAGCACTGAAAATGGCGGCAAAGCCAAAGATGCCGTTCCCTTTCCCGTTCTTCTCTATCCAGCGTTGTCGTTTCAGTGACAGCCTCCCGGCTCTCGCCACCAGAGCAGGTAGAGGCATTGCCGCCAGCAGTGGTAGTAATAATCATAAAAAGAAACAGAATAGACAGAAGAGGGAGGTAGCCGCGGTGGCGGTTAAAAGGAACAAAGAGAAGAGGAGGACTCGTTCGGACAAACAGTACGACCTTTTAGACAACCTTAATCAGTTCAATTTTCTTACTACCCAAAATCACTTCCCCGTGTTGCTCGGCGAAGTGCTCGACGTTTTCTCTTCTTTAAGTCTCCGCTCCTTCGTCGACTGCACTCTTGGCGCTGCCGGCCATTCCTCCGCTGTCTGTATATACATTCTCTCTCCCTTCTCTCTCTCTCTCTCTCTCTCTCTCTCTCTCTCTCTCTCTTTTAAAATCTTGATAATAGTGATAAAAAATAAAATTCAATTGATCCTTTTCTCTTTCGCATTTCTTTATAATATTTTGGCTGTATGGTGATGTTTAACAGATAATCCAATCGCATGCCGAGTTAGAATACTACATAGGAATGGATGTTGACCCAGTAGCGCATGCCAAGGCCCGAGCTCAAATTAATAATTTCTTGCATTTTCCCACTCATTCTGGCTTGAAAATCCACACCTTTCTTAAGAATTTTAGAGAATTGAAAGGTGTTCTTAGCGGGGTTGATCCCAGTCTCTTGTCCTCTGGAGTTGATGCCATTTTGATGGACCTTGGCATCTCTTCCATGCAGGTGGCGTTTTCTTTTCTCTCTTCATCCGTGGATTCAGTCTACTTCTTTCTTATTCTCTCTTTTTACTGGTGCTTGAAGTAATTGCCGGTTATTTCCTTCTAATCTGTTTCTACAGGTGAATGATCCTGAGAGAGGGTTCAGCATCCTTGCTAATGGACCTCTTGACATGCGCATGGATCCTCGGGTATTTGCTCTTGTACAACCTTTTAAGGATGTAACCAATCTGTTTTTTATTTTAAAAAAAATAATAAAAAAACTAATTTGATCATGTCTATCTGTTGGTTGCTGTTTCAACCAACTGGACCTTTAAAGAATTGCTTCTTCCCTTTGGACTTCTTTCTTGTTATCAGCATCCCATTTGTTTCTAAGTTAAAAGTTTTCAGGTTCATTGCTGAATGGGCTTTTGCTTGCATGACTTCTGTTCTTATATTTTTAAGCTGCATCATTGTATTTTATCTAAAAGCACAATAATTTAACTATAACATCATCTGTTGCAAAAATAGGCAAGTCTAACGTATCATTTGCTTTATGGACTCCATATTTGAAGGGGAGTTTTATAGAGAACGTCACCAAATTTTGAACGACTGATGCTATCTCATCTCAATTAATTGGAGTTCCTTTGTCATTAGCACTGCAGAAGTATTGTTTTGATTTGTGATTCTGTGACTCGTTGAGTTATCCATTTCACCAGTTACTCTTGTCATACCTTATATTCACAAGGGCTTAATCTACTCAAAGTGGGATTATATTGCAGTGTCATTTATTTGTGTCAAGCTCCTAACATTTTCTTTTTTTGAAGAGGGAGAAAATGCTGAAGTTCTTAGGCATTCCCATCTTGTTTGTTTCATTGTTAGTAAAATTCTTTAACTTATGACAGGCAAGTCTGAAAGCTGATGATATATTGAATTCTTGGCCTGATGCTGAAGTTGGTAGGATTCTGCGTGAATATGGGGAAGAAAGCAACTGGCACTTGCTTCAGAAGAAGATTGTTCAGGCCCGTCTAAATGGTGGATTGCGCACCACTGCTGAACTAGCAGATCTGATTCGGAGCATGACTGGTGCGACTAGAGGTTGGCTTCTTCTCCATACCTCCATGCAGTACTTGTTTGTTTGCTACTTTTCCTTTCCCTTTTTCAGGACTGGGGATCCTTGGGCCAGTGTGCTGAAACAAGTCCTATCCCTGCACAAGGAAAACAATAGAAGGAAACTTATTCGTGGGACAATTTTGACGAATGACCTGATTTCCATTAAATTGCTGCAGGAGGGAGGCAAGGTTGGATAAAGACAGCAACACGGGTGTTTCAAGCTCTGAGAATAGCTGTTAATGATGAACTTGGCACACTAGAGAAGTCACTTCACACTTGTTATGGGTGCCTTGCACCTAGAGGAAGGCTTGCTGTTATCTCCTTCCACAGTCTGGAGGACAGAGTTGTCAAGCAAACATTTCTCAACATCATTAACGGTGGCAGAAGAGATGTTGGTGGGGAAGAGGGGGATGGGAGAGATTTAAGAAAGACTGAAAATGGCATTGGTGACAATAAAGAAGCATGGGTTAAACAGGTTGTTCATGGCCCCAATGGAACAATTCTCACCAAGAGACCAATAACACCATCTGAAGAGGAAGAAAGCTTGAACCGCCGGTGTAGGAGTGCCAAGCTACGGGTAATCGAAAAATTTTGAATGACAGAATGGTTAATAGACTTGTAGTGCCTTGTCAATGAGTGAATCCCATGTATCATGTGAAATCTGTGCTTTAAAAGATTTGCCTAATTGCCTCCATTCGTTAACTCTTATATTTGCTTTCTATCTGCATGGGAAATTTTCTTTTGCATCTTTTTGGAGCAATACTTTGACATAAATCGTTCATGAACCAATGAATGCAAACGATATTAACACAAATATCCCTACCCTTTCTAAGACTGTTATGTTCTATGGAGGTAATGAGGCAACTTTAGATGAACCTACGGAGTGGTTGCTGGCTATTCAGTTTAAAAAAAGTAGCGTGTGATTCAACTCTTAGGAAGTAGTAGATACAAAACGGCTGGCAAAATACATTTCTGCTAATAGGTCAGGCTTTCCAAACAAGGGAATCGTTATGGTTAAATAGAAGCCTTGCCAATCATGGGGTTGTTATTCCGAGCAAAGTACCAAGTAATCCGCCTTTAAAGAACCAAAGTAGATAATTACTTTCTCCCTCCATGGAAACTTGGACTTTCTCCCAAAAAGAATCGGATGTACATTTACAACATTTTCTTCTCTCTAAAAATTATCTATTAAGATATGCAGTGTCATCGTTTATATATAATTCAAAATCTCTCATTCCTGTATTAATATTTCAATGGATGGTGAAAGTTTGTGATTGCTAAAGTTGAAGGCACAATCCCAAGAACCAATCCCGTTGCGAGCTGTAACAAGAACAGAGGATCAAATTGGATGGACCCAAATCCTTAATCCGTAAAGTAAAAGACCAAAAAGCAACGGTCCAAGCAGTCCAAGGGAAGTTAGTGGGTATGAACACTCCGACTCTTCTAAAGCCGACGTAAAAAGACAGGATTGTTTTTAGCGGGCCCATTCATTTATTGTATCACTTCCTAAACCGCCTACGCGTCCCCAGTCGGCTTACGAATTATTTATTTAATATACACATGAAATAAAACAAAAATAATTTCACCCTCATAAAATTTTTAATTATATTTATATTATTTTTTATTAAATAAAATTATTAATTACTTAGTGAAAATATTTTTTTTATCATTATATTATTAAATTTATTAATTTGACATAAATTTTTATTTTAAAATATCATAACAAAAAAATTTAAATTTTATATTATATTAATAAATTTCATAATGATAATATAAAATAATAATTATTAAGTAAATATATTTAATAAAAAATATTTAATTAATAAATTAATTTATCGAATGAATTTAAAATAAATAAATAATTATAATTATAAATTTTGTTTTTGAAAAAAAGGGACAAAAATCTGTCCAACGTGGAAGGATATTTTTGCCCTTAGAAAATAACTAGCACCTGGGGTTAGTTTAGTCATTTCAACGACAAGTTCCCCCAGCGTTCCATACGCGGCCTTCCTCGCACTGTCCCGCGATCTTCGAAGACATCACTTTTGTTTCATTATAAGACTGGTGGCTTTGTCCCTGGCATCCCCCCGCAACTCTTTGTCTCTCTCTCCTTCTCTCTGAATCTTCCTTTTGTTCTTCCGACTTTCTAGCTGATCAAAAGCCTTGAAACCCATCTTTCGGAGGCAAGAATCGACGCTTGTCAAGAATGGAAAATAAAAGAAGAGGTGGGATACTCTTTTTGATGGTGTTGGTAGCAATATTTCAAGGTTGTTCCTCGGAAATCAGTAAACTACACGGCAGTAAAAAGTCAACCAAACCAGCGACTCCCAGTAACTTTTTAGCATCAACTGCTTTATTAAAAGTCGTTGGAAATGTTTATCCTCTTGGGTAGTTCTTCCTTTTTATTCTTTCTTTTATTGGTTTTCTTTGTGCTTTCTTGTTTCTTTGTTTCTTTAAATGTTTGTTTTGTTTTAATATGTAGTTTTGTTTCGAGTTGGAACGTTTGTGGTTATTTGTAGTAATTAGTAAGAATGAATCGGATTTTCTTTTGTTTTGACTACGTTTGACCAAATTTACGCTAAAATTTATCTTATGGGCAACATTTATGTTGTTCTCATGTGATATACACCTTGCTTAGAGTTTTTATTGTTTTAACACTTCTTTGAAATTTTATGGCCCCATTTCATTTAAACTAACTTTGGTTCTTCCAGGCCTTAGTCGTTCCCAAAATTTGACTTCTTTTCTGCATTATCCTGTTAGTTCTTGCATTAGGTTGCATTTCCAAGGGGTTTCCTCGACCCCAACCTGCAGTTCTCTTCTTTAGGATCATATGGCTATGTGCCCATTAAACGTAGACGTTGACTTCAAATTTGCAGGTACTATGCTGCGCTAGTTAACATAGGCAACCCACCGAAGACGTTCGACTTTGATTTTGACACTGGCAGTGACCTCTCTTGGGTCCAATGCAGTGCGCCTTGTACTAGCTGCAGTGTGGTAAATACTTCTTGATACAATGGAAACACTACTCTTTATTGTCCCCCCCTCCTCCTCTTGATTGCCTCACCAAGTATTTTCGTTTGTGTATTACACAGCCTCTGGCCAGGCAATACAGGCCTCGTAACAATGCTATATCTTGTTCAAATCAACTGTGCCAGGCCATCAGCATGCCAACAAGACAATGCCGTGACTCAAGTGAACAATGTGATTATGATCTCAAATATGCTGATGGAGGTTCGTCAACAGGTGTACTGGTGACGGACTCTTTTCCTCTGCAGCTAGCCGACGGCACTGTTATTAAACCCACCATTGCTTTTGGGTGAGTATTCCACTTTCCATGCCACTTGACGCCTATCAGCTTACCTTTGAAAGATGATTTTGTTTATCTCTTACCTGGAACTTTCATTTGTTTGCAATGTCTTGTGTAAAGTCCTGTCACTTGGCTTATATGTATGCACGACATTGAGGTGATTAGAGATGAAAAGAGCGCTGATGTTCTTGCCTGCAGGTGTGGATATCATCAGGAGATTGCTCCTGGTACACATCCTTATCCCACAACAGCTGGGGTCCTGGGACTTGGCAAAGGCAAATCAAGCTTCATCTCACAACTTCGAGCCCAGAATATAACAAAAAATGTTATTGGTCACTGTTTGAGCAGGCAAGGGGGTGGATTTTTGTTCTTTGGGGACCACTACATGCCATCTTCAGGAACTTCTTGGACGCCAATGATACAAAACTCAGAGTAATAGTTATTTGGCATCATTGGGTCCCTTCTTTAGGACCTGTGTCTTATCTGCACCCACTTTATCAAATAGGGATCTGAATTATGGACACTGTTTTTTCAGAAACTATTACAAATCAGGACCCTCAGAACTTCTCTTTGGGGGAAAGTCTGCTGGCACGAATGTGCCACAACTGGTTATTGATAGCGGGAGCTCCTATACCTACTTCAGTGCCCAGATATACCAAGCCACACTTAATTTGGTAAGGGGAAACTGGAAACCTACCGCTCACTTTGGTACATGAATTAAGAAGTGATGCCCTTTTTTCTTTTTGGTTGGAACTAACAGATTCTTTACCTCCCAGATTAAGAAGGATCTCACAGGAAAGAAATTAAAAGATGCACCAGAAGACATGACCCTGCCAATCTGCTGGAAAGGCCCAAAACCTTTCAAATCTGTGGATGATGCTAGAACTTACTTCAAGCCCTTAACACTAAGCTTCACAAAATCAAAGAATGTTCAGCTGCAGATACCACCTGAACATTACCTCATTGTTTCGGTGAGCATCTCAAGAAAGTCTAACCCATTTTGTGTTTTCCATATTCGTGGAATGCACAGGAACCTTTTACTTGTTCTTTGCTATTACTAAATATTTGTGCAACCCTCAATCTTCCAGAAATATGGAAATGTGTGCTTTGGAATCCTGAATGGCACTGAAAAAGGACTGGGAAACACCAATCTGATTGGAGGTAAGAGATATCAGAGCTAAATATTTATCTTACCTGCAGTTCAAGCTGCAATTATGTCTCTCCAAATTACAATCTAATACTCACTCTTAATTTTCTTGCCAACTACAGATATTAGTTTGCAAGACAAACTAGTGATTTATGACAATGAGAGGCAGCTGCTTGGATGGGCGCCAGCAGATTGCTATAGACTTCCCAAGTCCTAAAATTCTTTTGTAATGGTTCTCCTTGACACGTTTATTATGAGGGCCTTCTCACCTTCTTTTTTTTTGTTTTTTTGTTTTTTCCTCATGTTTATTAACAGCGTGGACCTCGATTATAACGAAGGTTTTTATCAGCCTAATGCAGACAATTTTGGCATACTGAAAGATTATTGACCTTCAGATTACAATTATGGGAAGATGATGTTCAACAGCAAGAGTTTTTCACATTACAATGAAAGGGGAAAATAAATTCATTTAATCAGACATGCTACGTGCATGTATCTCCAGAGTATTAGGATGTCTACAAGAGTTCTAAGGATCTACATGAGCTATTTCTTCTCTCTAACCTTCAGTGAATGTAACAAGGCTTATTACATCATACAATGGAAGTTCAAAAGTTTGTTGCGCATTCTCATATGACATTGTTCTTGGTTCACTGCTGCAAGTTAGCTGCATGTTTAAACTATCGATAGCCTCCATGAAAGTGGTCGTCAGTTGATTTGGTTACAGTTACCATGTCTGTAAAGTGGATTGCACCTGCATAGCAACAGCAAGTGCGCAAAGCTTGAAACTTGTAGTGAGATGCTGCCTTGATCACATTGCCTAGTAACCAAAAATTCTTTACACAATTATCTAATTGCAACCATTCATCTTAGCTATGGGAGACGGAAAAGGGGATAGTTGGAAAGTACAGGACCATCAAGATTGATGCTTGTTTGGAGGGAAAAATCATGAACAAAACTAACCTCACGGGGAAAGAAATTTAGCTGTGGCAGAATCCACATGAGGACTTGGACTTCACTAGCTATAATACATGATTGACGCACTGAATTGAAAAACAAGCTATAATAGATGTTTAACAATGCTACCAGAAGGAATCTAAAAAGTATAACAGAGACGGCTGACACCAATTGTTCAATGGCATTTGTAATATTCTAGTAATTCAAGTACCAAAATTACTCTTTTTTGCTTTTGAATGCAATTACCCAAATATGAAATAACAACAGCGAAAAAGAACCAAAAAGGAGATATATTAGCCTATTACATTGTATTTTCAAATTCTTTTCCACTTGATAATATCTCTACTCCTGTGAAGCCAAGATAAATAAGTAGAATAAAAAAAAGAAAGCCAAGATAAAGGATTATCACCTTTGCTTGACAAATTTTCGTAATAGCCTCAACATGAAAATTCTGCAGTTCCTCAAGGGCCATGATATCCAAATCAGCAATATCTTCACCCTGAAAAAAGATTCAATATTTATTAGCATTTGTTATCTGAATCAATGAGGTTTAAATAATGCTAAACAAAAGTACGGAAAAAAATAATGTTGTCATTTCCTGCAACTTAACACTGAACATATTCCATATTTACAAATAATGATAGCAGAAATAACTCGGGCTAAACCGTACCATCCATTTAAGGGGAGGAACAATCCAGAGCAAACAAAAATAACGTAAAACTACCGGACATTTAGTACCATAGCATCAATAAATTAATCTGGTAAGCAGTCAATCTTCTGTAACCAAAATGTTCACTAGAATATAAAAACTACGAACCCAAATTATAATTATCAGTATACGGGCATGAATTTTCTGCAACTTTGGTAGAATTTTGAATAAATAAATTAATACCTTCAATCTTAAAAGAAGGCTTTCCAATTCTCTGCTTCTTGATTTTTCTTCCTGGTAAGTTGCTTTTAAATCGTCAAATGTACTTATGCTGTCAATGTTTTCCCATATTTCATCTTTAGATATTCTATAGGAATGACCATTAGCTGGCAAGGATCCATTTCTAAGTCCTGCTTGAGAAGAACTAGATGGATTGACTCCTTCAGATGACATGACCTCAGTATTGCCTAACTTCTTCATCTTAGCCACCAGTACCCACATGTTTGCAAGCTCATTTTCCAGGGCCTCTTCATGCCTCTTTGCTTCATCCAGTCTTCCTCGCAGTTCACTTTCTATTTTATCTTTTCCAGAGAGTGCAACTTGCAGTGCAACTTCTTTTTGACGTCTTGAATCTAGTTCTTTCTGCAACTCCTCAACCAAAACACAATCATATTGTTTTCTAGAGCGCCCATCAGGTTGAGAACCATTAGAGAAATTTTGTCTGAAATCACTTGAAACAGAACTCTGATAAGAAGATTGGCAGGGTGCCTCTTTTGCAGCAGCCAATTCCCCAATCAACTTTGCATTATCATAAGAAAGCCTTGTTACTTCTTCAGCTAAGTTTTGGAGCTCAACTGCTGCCGCTGCAGCTAATTCTTTTGCATATGAAGCTTCCTCCTCCAGTTTCCTACAATGAATTTCAAGCCCATCCTTTTCTTCAACCAGATTCGACTTCTCTTGCTTCAGCTTCTCTATCTCAGCAGCCTAATAAAATATAAACATAACATATCAACTAAACAAATTATGCCACCAAAAGGCAAGAAATGTATTATGGGGATGTGAGAAGAAACTCAAAAGATTTGAACCTGGATAAGAATGTGGGAATTCATAAAAGTGTCATTGTTACACTCTTTCGAGTCCTCTTGGGAAAATATTCGATCCAAACTCATGACACTTTTCGGTGTATTCCCATCAATGAAGGTTCCTTCACACAATGAAATTACATCCCCTGCTCCAGAGGTCTTGCGTGTGGTGGACACCATATCTGCACTCTGCTGTTGATTGCCATAGCTCCTATCTGTTAATAAATTGAGCTGTTGCCTTAGCAGAAGAATTGTCTCTTGCATCTCAGTGTTCCCGGAAGTCTGGTATAGAGAAAATATATTATGTGAAGTGAATGTTTTTATCAAGGTGAGGAGATCAAATAGTACTGGAGCTCTACCTTCATCTGTAGTTGCTCCTGGAGAATCCTATTGTCCGCAGATTTAATCTTCAATATTCATCCCATGAAGCAATTAATTTAGTAGAAAATTTTGGTGTTAAAAATTGCAAAATCATCATCACTGGTGGCAAGTAAAAAAGAAAACGAACCTCAAGTTCAAAGGTTTTCTCATTCAGCTGACTGGTGAGCTTGGATACAGCCTACATAAGACAAAATTACATTAGAAGCAAGGGTTTCTCTTGAAGAGATGATTTTTCTATCAGCACAATTATCTTATTTTCTCAACCTGTCTTCCTCCTAGTGTTTGTCCATCATCAAAAGTCAGAGCATTTTAATTTACTAATTATGAATGGATTAAAATGACAATTCTATGGACCTTTAATATCCAATTAAATAAAATTTGCTGAAAGTAACAAACCGTTTGATTTGAAATCTCACTGCCAACAATAAAGGATTTCAGAAATGGTGGAAAAAGGATCAACATGCAATTTTTACTGCCAGAACATGAACTGATGAGTAGATTTTAAACTACAGCAGCTTCCATTGAAAGAAGACAAAAAGAAAAATGCTCTAACGAATTGGGTCAGATAGTTTAACACTTTATTAGGATCCTATCTTTTAAATTAAGCAAAATTGTTTTTTTAACTTGCTTGTGTTTAAGTTGATACCATTCCAGGTTTTCTCCAATTCTGCTAAAAAAGATCCTACTGTTACCTGCAACAAGTCAATGCTGTTTGTTGCTTGTGGAGTCATCCCAACAGATCCAATCATGCGCCGCTCCAGAACATGCATCTGAAGCTTCTTTTCACTAATTTCATCTTTTAGCTTCTGTATTTGCTCCTATGCAAACCAATATTGGCCCACAAAACAATCAACATAAATGGCATTTTGAATTTCTTATTATTAATGCCAAACAATGTCCTGCAAAAAAAGACGGGCATTAACCTTGAGTTGCATATCTCCAGGATTGCCAGCTGCTTGCTCTGACAGTCTCTTCAAAGAACTTGTGCACAGTGCCAACTCCCCAGCTATCATTTTCATCTGCTCATGAAGAAGGTCCATTTGATCCATAATTGTCGAACGGGTCTGAGAGAGCCATTCAGCCATTCCAGTTAGCCATTCAATGACCCATGTTTGAAGGAGGCCATAAGTGATAATTTCAAGGAATAAACAAAATATAAACAAATAAATTTCAAATTTTAGAGAAATGGGAAAAATAAATCAGTAAACAAAATAAATGTGGTATTTCAGTTGCTCAATAAGAAAGGAAAAAGAAAAAAGGTCAGCAACCATTGGGAAAAAAAAAAGCATCTAGAATTAGTGAGCTCTACTTATAAGCAGATGGGAGTTTTTTCTTGATTGCCATGTATGAAGAGGAAAAACTTGAGCAAGGAGTATAAAGTTCATGTGAATGGTAGTATCAACATGTATGCAGAAAAAAACTTGAGGCAGTAGCATACAGTTTATGTGAAAGGTAGTTTCCTATGAAATGCACCATGTAAACACAGAAATACAAACCAGAAAAGGTTGAACAATGCAAATATGCAGGAAGATAATATTAGTCACAAGTTGTAGACACGAACCACAAGATACAAAACACATTCTTACCAGAGGCAATTGGTGACCTGTACCAGTAGCACCAAACAAGTCCCCTGCCTGGGTTCTTTCAGGAAACAAGCTCATAATTGTAGAAGCATCTTCCACTCTACTATTTGATTTTCTCTTCCCATCCTTCATATCAGTAAATGCGACTCTACTTTGTGAAGATTTTGAACTTGATCCAGGTGAACTGTTCACAGAGCTCTCACTATCAGCACTCTGTGATGGCCCAACAATACCCTCAGGTTTCTGCATGAAAAGTTTTCGAAAAAAAAAAGCTTGTTTACATTTTATTGGCTGTGCAGTGCCCAAGGGTTAATACTTGGCACAAAGAGGCAAAAGAGAAAGAAAAGTACAGCTCATGGAAATTAGCACAATTATACATCTCTAACACAACAGCAAAACAACTCTTTCTTGACCAATAACACACTAATAATAAGAAGCCTTTAAAGAAAATGCAAATTTACCTTTAGTTTAAACCAACCAAGCATCCCTCCCCTCCTGTTACATTTGTAATCCTTCACCAAATTTTGTAGATTAGTAGCATCATCCCTTTTTTCTGCTGAGAGCTCAGAAATGTAGCTGCCCGAATCTTCCTCAGTCATGTAATCGTGTTTTCTATCTGGTAAATACGCTAGCTGCATCAACAGAAGAGCCGAGCATGAATCCAACAAGCAAATCATCTTAATCAATGGACATAGGGAAAGTTCTCGTCATGCAAGCTAACATTAAACAGACAAATCAAACCTCATCTTCCCCAAATGAATGCCTTCGTCTATGACCAGGCCTTTCAGGAAGACCTGATTGCATGGAATTCTTGGTGGAAACCAAGATGAGTTTAGTCAATCGCTGTATTCTACCCAGTAAAGCTGCCTTGGCTTGTTCCTCCTCTTCCAATCTTGACTGCAATTTGACTTGACCAGCTTCCAGCTTTGATAACAAAAATGAAAATATTTGAAGCCAAAACTCAGAAGCAAGATAAAGGAACAGATGCGACATGAAAATTTAGCTTATATTTTTAATGAAGTTTAAAACTTGTAAAAATCAGAAGCCAATAGAATTGGAAGTAGACAAAGCACTATTTATAGATCAGAAAAATAAGACATCTTACACCATACTATACTACCGGAAATTGTTACCATTAGTGCCCTGCTAATCATGTGTATCAAGTATACTCTATTTATGTCATAATTGGAGACTGTCTTAGAAAATCCAACTTCTAAAGGACACCATGGAACATGTCTTCAGTGGAATACAAAAGCTGACACCCCAAAACAATCTTGGTTATTCAACTTTTGTTAAGCAAGCCCAAAAAGGAAAAACCACTCTTGAAGCTCCAGGGATGAGTTGAAAAAGATATCTTTATTTGTACAAAGAAAGAGCAGGAGGCCTACAAATTTCCCCAAACCTTGTAAGCACACACCCCAATGTTAGCAATTAGATGTGCTCAAGAAAAAGTGCAAACCTGGAGCTTCAAATTGACCAGATCTTCTTGGGGAGAGACAAACATATAGGGATTCTTCGTCATTCCACGCTTTAATTGCTGAAGTTCTTGTTTTAAAGAGGAAATTTCTTTCTGGTACTTTTTTATGAGGGACTTCTCATCCATAATCTAAACAAGGAAATCAATTGAGAAACGAACGGTTAACTAATGCAACTTTCAAATAATAGAAACATCATAAATAGATATAACCCCAAGATTCACCTTATTCTGGGCAGCCTTGATCTCCACATGCTTGCTTCTGTGTGCAAATTTCAATGTGTTGTGTGTCTCTTCACAGTTGCTAGAGGCAGGGGTGACAGTGCAAATAAGCTACATAAAATTTTGAGAAAAACTCTTACTATTGTATTATTAAGATGAATAGTATTGTAGAAGCGGAGAGCGCTACAACTTAAGAATCAATTCTCTTTCCCCACCCCTGCCAGCCAACCACTTGACCTAAGTCCAGGTGGCAATTTACTACTGTGAATTTGTGAAGAGCTGGGACAACTAACTCCCCCACTCTGCCCCATGCCACCAGCCTCGCCCCCGACCACCCCAGTGCTTTATCCATGTCATTTTACAGGAAAGAAAGACGTCATTCACATGAATACCAGAAAGCAGTATTCAATACCACTTACAGAGATCCGCCCATGACCACTGAGGGATGACTGCAATAGGCGCGTGAGTTTTGAATCTCGATATGGAATGTGAGTTGCTTTTTCATCTGTTAACTTGGAAATGACCTGCAAAAGTTACACATACCCTAATTGCCAAGAAATTTTCAACCTTGCTTGTCAAATGTTTTCAAACCTAGCCAATGGTTATTTTTGTATGTCCAAGTTAGTTTGGAATTCGCCCTTATGGGGGTTGCATTAGCTTAGAACAAATTCTAGTTGCAACAAATTACTGATTAGTTTACATTTATTCAGTATAATTTATTTGAGAAAGTACTTTTTTGAATGTCCTATCAAACAGGCAGATGCTGCAATCATGTTGGGTAGTTTCTAAATGGTTTCAATCTGAATATCATGCCTTCAAATTCAACATAAACTAAAATAGATAAAGAGCCTCACTGTGCCAAGTGCTAGTAAGCTTTTGTTTATGTATGAGCCCTCCTTTCTTCGCAATCCAGTTGTTTCAGTTTTGGAACTTTCAGATCCTGCAAGATCAATTAAGTGCTGCAAGGAATTTCAAGTTATAAAGGAGACTCAGCATGACAGTCTAACAAACAGAAAGCTTATTTGACTTGATGTCAGACTAAAGACCCAGACAAAAGTAATCACCAGTTGAGACAAAGTCACATCTTCATCCCCTTCATTTTCTCCACATGGACTGCTTTCGATTGTCTGGCAAATGACAACACATTTCAGTGAGCAACATGATATATATATATATATGATTAAACAAAAAGCAACAATAAGAATGCCATACTTGTCCAAGAAACTTTGCCATGATAATGCGCATGGTTTGCTTGTACAGTTTTACAATCTTTGGACAAAGTTATATGGCATAATAAAGGTAATAAAAAATGTGGATGACTATCCAATTATTAAGAAAACAAAAATCAGGTAAAGGAGAGAATAACATGTACCAATGTGAATATGGTGTGGCTCCGACTGCTCAGAAGATTGACATTATTAGAACCCACATGCCTATGCTCTGCAACCATATCATAAATGGCATGTTGAATGGTGCTCAATTGCACAAAAAAAAAAGATAAATCAACATTTATCAGATTCCAACCAAGAAAGAAAACTAAGAAAAATGTGATTTGTACATGGCACACATCACCATCCCTAAAGATAAATGGAAATTTAAAGGCGTAGACAAATTTTCTATGGACTTAAGCAGAAACAAATGTGAGATATGAGTTCCCTGTACATCTAAACTAGAGAACATCTACCTTCTCCAGAAGCTATCAAGGAAAGAGCATGAGCTGGTGATAAAACCACTTCCTCCTTGATTCCCTCAACATAAGTTCCCTGCCGACATCGTAAGTCACACATCAGAAAAACAACACCTCTATAACATGTCAATGTAAGCTCATGTGGCATTTGGGCAGAAGTATCCCAGTTTAAATATCATCAAAGTCAAACAGTTGCACCTATTAAATTCCTCAGAATGGACTGTTTGAGCCCTCTGAATATAACAGTCAACACAATTCTATCCAAATGGCACTTTTGTCTGTAATTTTGCTAACAATTGTTTAATCTAATTTCTTTAAGTTTGACAAAGGTGAAAAACACCACATGTCCTAATATGTAAGCATGTAAAGCCCATTGCTCTAAACAGCAATACTAAATGGGTTACAGATTTCATCAACACTTGCTCCAATTTACCAAAGATTCAGTGACGTCATAAGCACCTTTTTACAAGAGCAAAAGAAGTGGTATATCAAAAGAGATTGGAGCAGATCTAATTACCTGTGCGTCCTCTCTAATTTTTAGGTTCTGCCCGGTTGGATCAAGCAAATCATTGATGACCTGGAGGTAGAAAAAGGAAACCACAGTTTAGCATCTGATAGTAATCATAAAAAGACAAACCATATTTTCGCTGAGACTTCAGATTTGTAGTTCACTGAGATTATTGATCCAAAAAATGAAGCTATTTGGCCAAGTTTAAAATTTGTCCCATTGTTTACAAAGGCTAAAGTCTATAAACCATATCCAATTTAGAATAATAACACAATGCCTTGCCTCCAAGGAGTCATGGACAAAGATAAATGGAAAAGCACTGTACTGCCACAGTAAAATTAGTGGTTCAAGAAAAACAATTAATTATTCCCACAAAACAAACCATGAACAAAAGAAGCAAATTCAAGCAAAGCTACATAAAAATTGCCAAATATCAAAAACTGTATCATATATTTCCAGCAATTTGCACACAGATTTATGCTCTTTCTCTTCCCTCAAAGATTCTGTATTACTCTCCCTCTAATTTAACCCTCACAATGAAAAAAGAAATGTAATGGAAAGCCAGGAACACTCATATGTTCATCCAGTTATAGACACAGATTGAGTAACTTTTTGTTAGATGTTAAAGGATGAACGGACATGTGAAAACATATATGTCCAGTTTCAAGTGCTACAGCTTGTAAATAGAGACGAAAAACAAAAGAAAACCAAAGAAGCATTTTCAGTGAAATACATCCATTGTATAATAAAATTCTGAAAGTGTGTATTTAATCTGGAAAAAAAAATAACCTCTATTATTTCAAAAAATAACAGAAATAATACATCACAGTTGGTTGTATCGAGCATAAGATATTTCATGACAACTGGACTCAGTTTCGTGTTCCATCCACCCTATATGGGCAACATATGCTGCATATACTCTCAGTCCAGAGCAGTTTCAAATTCACACAAAGCAGAATGAGAGTGTCTAACCTCATTGTATATCTCCAAATATGACACACGAAGTAGAAATTCCCGCCCAGGTGTCTGAAATATTGCTGCCAAGTTTGGTCAGTGTAATAATGACTCTTTTAATCATAGCAATGGCAGACAAGTCAACCCTACCTCTTGTATAATTCCAAAAACATCCTTCACAGCTAGTGGAATAATTCCAGGTGACTTTTGCTCTCCCTAAAATTTCGAAATAAGAATAATAGTAGTAATTATGAAGTTTACACAATTTTTGCAAAAAGTCAGAAACAATATTCAAATAAAGAAAAACATAATATGCCACTCAACAATGGGCAAACAGTTTAATCTGATGGTTTTTCTTCCAGGTCACGCTAAACAAGATTCTCTGTCAACCATCCTCAAAGAAGACATATGGCCAGGCATCTCCTTTTGCAATACGTTTTCATGTCGTTAACAGTCTAAAACATGAGAATGAAATAGCATGCAGACACTCTGCTCCAGGTTTGAATTGGAAACAAATGGAGAGCAGGAATATGTCTGCGTTAGCTGGGTCTACAAGCACATATTGTTTTTTGGCGAGGCCAAATAGCAAAGTGCTGGAAAAAATAAGATATTTGCAAATCAATATAGACATTATTCATTTGCCTACTTACATGCATTGTGTGAGTCTTCCCACTACTAGTAACACCATATGCAAAAACAGTCCCTACACAAAAACTGAGCAGTCATCAGCCATGAAACTTGTCTGTGCATTACCAAGGGCAACTTTAATGGTATGTACATAACACAAGCTTTTACATCAAGCATGGGATTCCATCATGTGCTAATCATTGCCTACATGCATACATTGAAACCCTCAAAGAAAACATGGTTCCTCTGCAGCTTGCCAACTATCCACTATGAATAAACAAAAGAAAACTAGAGAACATTAATGACACATAAATGATCATCATTCAACCATCTGTCATAGAATAGAAGAGTGAAGAATAATGTGAAAATGCCGTTGGCATATAAACAAATGACATTTCTTTTTGCCTGATTAAAAAAAAAACATTTCAAGCATTTGCAATCAGCTCCCATTCAAAATTACATCACATTACAGGGATAAATTTACATAAGAAAGATATAACTACCATTGATCCCTTGCATGGCACCACTAACAACATGCTGCGCAGCAACATCATAAACACATCGAGTTGTTGTTGCTGGACCAAACACTCTATCTGCAAATGAAAATTTGGTGGAAAAAATAAATTACTCCCAATAACCAGAAAGGACTGCCCACAAATGATGCAAGCTGCTACACAACGTTATAGGGAAACCAAATTGCACCAAGAGGCTCCAGTTTATGTACTCAATGACAATAAATACAAGAACTGTGCTGCCATTGTATTATTGCGAAGTCCATGAAATATATTTAAAAGAATTCAATTTTACAGCAGTTAGCTAAAAATTACTCCTGCTTGAATCTATGAGATTAAATCCTCTGTCAAACATGAATACAGACACTTAATTTAGAATTGTGAATCACAACAACTTTCCACTATGTAAGAGGTTAAAACTCTACCTTCACAGGGTGAAAAATTTTCATAAGCGTATGATCCATGAATTTTCTTTTCTAAAAAAAAAAATCCAACAAAAATTAAAGACAATCTAACATTTTAAAGAAACTTAAAGCTCATTCAACAAGCTTATAAGTAAACACCTAAGAAACAACCAAGAAATATAAAAAGGAAAAGAAAGGAAATAATGCTAACCGAAACCGTAAGCAAATGCAGGATTGTGTTCGTTCCTGACTGTATAATCTCCATCTGCATACCATGCTATCTCGTCCCCTTTGTTAATCTCCCTGGCACTGCGCCAAATCGTAACGTCGTCATCAGCCAAATAACAGAACAATCATTGCAAGTCAACAGCCCCAAATAAGTCAAACAACGGAGAATTTTTTGTTTGATGCCACCGAAAACTACCTGAGAGGGCGAAACCTGACCGTGACCGTCACATTTTCCTTGGACTTGGCCGCTTCAGGCTGGTCAAGTGCCTGACCCGGCGGGCTTTGACCTGAGCTAACCGGAGATTTTGACCGCCTCAATGGCGGAGCCGACGGCGTTATGGACGAAGATGGAGTCAACGGCCGTCCATCATACTTCGCCGGCGGCGCCGGGGACTTGCGACGGCCGAACGGCGAGATGGAGGAGCGGTAGGAACTACTAGAAGTCGATGACATGGCAAGGCCTAGAGAGAGAGAGACGGAAGATAAAGAAAGAGAGAAAAGGACCTAAAAACAAAAGGAGGTTTTGGGATTTTTGGAGAAGAAGGCGTCACAAGCGCCGGCCAGGAGTGTTTTTTCTTTCTTACTCACTTTCTTTGCCGTCTGGCGGCCTTTCGGACAATGTTTGGCGCCCTCCTCAAAACGGGAAATATTTTCTGTATTTTAAAATTTTTCTTTTTTTTTTTCTCTTTGTTATTTATTATTTTGTTTTAGCTCTCGTGACACTGTACCGTGTGGGTCGATCTAGTCTAGAAGTGCGGGAGGGCCAAAAAAAAAAAAAAAAATTGCTGGAGAGTCACCAACCTTTTAACTATTTTAATTATAGTTTTTATTAATAAATATGTTTTTATTTTTAATTAAAAAAATATAAAAATTACTATTATATGACTTTCAATAAAAATTATTTTTAATTGGTAAAATTTAAAGATTATTAAATAATAATAAATAAATAACAAATAGAGAGATCTGATAATATATATTTTTAATTGAAAGGTTCTTGATACGTTTGGTGTGGCCAATTGGTCCGGTCCACTTCTGAGCAAGAGTGGTCAGGACTTGGACATGGTTGGATGCTTGGTTTCGAGCTGAATTGTGTCCACTTAGGGCTCGTCTTTGGGCCACCTTATTGACTTGTTTTAATATGGATACGCGCACATCGAAAAGACGGTTCTCAAGAGCGAGAATCACACGGTACGGACGACTTGCGGAAGACTGGAGATGGCGGAGGGGGAGGCGATAACGCTAATGGACATCGACGAAGAGGAGAACCAGCAGCTATCCAAAGCAAGCAAGGGCAAGGGCAAGAACAAGAACGTTGTGGCCGCGGATTCTAGAGTCATCCCCTGGGTCGAGAAGCACCGCCCGCAGTCTCTCTCCGATGTCGCCGCCCACCGCGACATTATCGATACCAGTATTTATCTTTGTCTTCTCCCTCTCTTACTCAGGGTTTCGGTTGCACTGTGTTTTGTGCGTGCATGTGAAGCTAGGGCAAGACAATGTTTAGTTCCGATTTCATAGAAGCCGCAAGAGGAGCATCGTATAATATTAAGAATTCCAAGCTCATTTGAGGAATTTTATGTGTTGTTTCTTTCTTTTTTGCGCATGGGTTTTGCAAGCATTGGTTTCTATTCTGCCAGACGCCTCTCCTGATTTTACTGGTCCTTTTTTTCTTTTGTTTGATGTGAATAGTTGATAGGCTGACTAGCGAGAACAGATTGCCCCATCTTTTATTGTACGGTCCACCTGGGACGGGCAAAACATCGACCATTCTTGCTGTGGCACGCAAACTTTATGGAGTACAGTATCATAACATGATTTTAGAGTTGAACGCATCGGATGACAGGGGAATTGATGTTGTGCGGCAGCAGATACAAGACTTTGCTAGCACTCAGAGCTTCTCATTTGGGTAGTTTCCATTCTTACCATGATTGATGCTAGATGGTGTAGAATTGCATCTTAATTAATTTTTTTTCAAGAATAATGTTGTTTTTGCTGGTATATGACTGCTCAGCGACATTTTATTGTGGCTGACTACTAAATTATTCAATGTTTTCAGCTCCAAGTCATCTGTAAAGTTGGTCTTACTTGATGAGGCAGACGCGATGACAAAGGATGCACAGTTTGCTTTACGTAGAGGTATGAATTCTCACCAGTCAAATGCTCCACCTTCCTCTAACGCCAAGTTAATGTTTGTGCAAATTAATGTTTTTTTTTTTAATCCTTATTTGTGCTCTAGTGATTGAGAAATACACGAAGAACACTCGGTTTGCACTTATATGTAATCAGGCCAACAAGATCATCCCTGCACTACAGTCTAGATGCACTCGATTTAGATTTGCTCCTCTTGATCCTGTACATGTCAGCGAACGACTCAAACATGTTATAAAGTCTGAGGGGCAAGTACCATTCTTCTCACCCACTGAAGGGAATTTTTGTTATTTTATTTTTCATTATGCTGATCAGATGGTGACTTTTGTTTGTTTTAGAGACAAAATTATTTGCTATTATCACCAGTGCTGATAATTTTTGCATTTGGAACAACTTATATCTATACCATTTTTACACATTATGGTAATGTGTTGTTTCCAAGATTACAATTCAATGCAAATTGTTCTTTTCCTTTTGAGGGAGGCTTTGCATTTGAGCTTGGTCTTATTCAAATAAGAAGTAAGAATAGAACTAGATAACAAATTTCTGACACCTTCAAAATTTCTCTGGAGAACCAATGGCACAGCTTCATTTTTGGTTTTATGTTGTTGAATTACTAGAATGTGTGCCTTTTTTTGTTCATAATTGTATGTGTGTCCTTATTGAACTTGTAAAGTTTACCTGGTGACATTGTGCTGCTGAAACCATGAAAATTTTAGGAAACATGATGTTATTTTAATTGGGATGCATTATAGCATCTGCTACTTTGGCCAACTATAAGAACTTATGCAGTTCCTTAACAAATTTTCTCTGAATCAGGCTTGATGTGACTGAGACTGGCTTAAAAGCACTCGTACGGCTTAGCAATGGTGACATGAGGAAGGCATTGAACATATTGCAGGTCCAAAGATACGCTTACTTTGATGTTTCTGTCAAAGGATTAATTTAGAAATGTCTGGGAAAAAGGAACGTGTACTCTGATGTTTCCTAAAGAAATTAAAACCAAAATGGAGGGGAGAAGGAAAATGAAACTGAATAGTTCATTTACAACATCTTTGATAGGCAGATGCAATGATAAATTGTTGGGAACAAATAAAATGCCTTATAAAGAGAGTATATTTTCATTGATTCCTGATCTGCTTGGAATTTTTCAGTCTAAAACTCAATGACTCTAATTTACCTTATTTCCTAGGCGAGCTGTTGTAATCCCTGACCACTTTTCCTTCTGTCCTGATTTCTTCTCCATTTAAGCACGACTAGGGCCCTAATATGTGATCAAAAGGTTTAGTTGCTTATCTTTTTCTGGTGTGGCAAAATTTTCGTACATTTGGACATTTTCAATATGTGAATTTTGACCTATATCTAATACCTAAACGCATTTAGTTAACTGGTAGCCTTCTGTAATCCCATTCAGTGTCTATGGGCTATGTCTTGGTTTCTCTGGCCTGCTTTAGGCTCAGTACAGGTAGCTGAAAGTCAGCAGATATGGAATTCATCCTGGCCACCTCAATTCAACCTGCATATCTTGGTTACATGATTTTTATTTTTTTGTTCTTCAAGTTAACACAGGTGCTTAAAGTTGAATTTTTCCCATCGAAAGAAACATTGAGATGATTTTTATCGCTTTACACTTGCTGTTGGTCATTTTGGTTGATTTATCTAGTTATGCAATTAATTTCTTTTTCTGATATATGCAGTCAACTCATATGGCTTCTCAGCAAATTACAGAAGAAGCTGTATACTTGTGCACTGGAAATCCGTTGCCTAAGGACATCGAGCAAATATGTTACTGGCTTCTGAATGAATCTTTTGTAGATAGTTTCAAAAGTATTCAGCCATCCATTTTCATATAGAACACAGTTTTAAGTTATAGTGTTTATAGATGATGTTTCTGCTATTTTATTTCTGTACTGGATGTTCCATAGGGATGTCTGAAATCAAGACAAGGAAAGGATTGGCCTTGGTGGACATCATAAGAGAAGTGACCATGTAAGTGCTATGCATAATTCTATTAAGCTGTTAACTTCTCAAACTCTTATTAGCTTATTACATGTCATTCTGTTGTTCTATCAGGTTCGTCTTTAAGATAAAGATGCCACCAGATGTCCGAGTGCAGTTGATTAATGATTTAGCTGATGTAGAGTACGTATCCACATTTAGCTGTCTCCATTTTTTATTTGATTTCTGTTGTTATTGTATCAAACCAATAATTTTCTTCATTTGTTATGATAGTCGATGTGAAGGGTCAATGCAATGTTAAACAAGTGGGGTAATGATCCCTTTACATCCAAGTCATTGGGCCGCCGTACAGTTTTGAAAATTGACAAAATGGTGTAGGCATTAGGCAGCAGCCTAAAATTTCCTGTACATTGCGTGAACTTATTGAAGCATGTGATGTCTTATACAAATATCTATTTGATTTGAGAGGACTCCAGAATGTCATACTAACATAAGGCATGAAAATTTGAAATTAAGGATAAACAGAAGCTTGTGGAAAATCACATTGGAGATGATCATTTGCTGATATTTTGATGAGAACATTCATCAGTCATACTCCACCATATATCCTTGAGAAATAGGCAAACAATAATTATTCTTGGTTGTAGACAACTTTTGAAATGACAAAAATTATTAGGAGCCTAGAGAGCTACTGTTTCCAACCTTAGAAGCACTTTTACAATATTAAGGCTATCATCTTGCTGATCAAAACCGTGGAAGTTTAATCTACCTTGGCTTTTGATTGAATTATTCTATGTACTTTTTCTATAATCTGCAGGTACAGGTTGAGTTTTGGGTGCAATGATAAGCTACAGCTGGGATCACTCATTTCTTCTTTTTCACGAGCCCGATCCGCACTTGTTGCTGCAGCAAAATAGTTAGAAAATATGGTTTGCTCTTGCCTTGTTCATGAAATTGTCCAAATCTAGGTTATGCAATCCTCAAATGATGGCCCCATTTGTGAATGTGAAGTCCTTTATCTCCCTGTTAGAGCTTTGAAGCTTCTCAAAATGCGCAAGTTCGCATGTGCGCTCACGAGCGATGGAGTCGAGTTTCTATTTTGCCTCTTGGCATTTGCCAAAGTTGCTTCTTGGGCGGGTCCTTTTCTTTGACAAAATGCCCTCATCGGCAGTTGTTAATTGAATATCTTTGTTAGGGGCTTTTCAGTCATTTAGCTTTGTTTTTGTTGCCCATTCTCTAACGGCCTTACAGGCTAGTTTTTGACATAACCGTTTGCTGTTGTTCAGAGAGCATGAACAATGCCATCCAGAGAGCATTACCAAACCTCTGTTGATGTCTGTTACCTGCACGTTCTGGATTCGAACTTGTTCCAACAGTGATGATGATCCGGCAACAAAAATTCGTTTTATAGGCAATCTAATTACCTTTTTTCAGATCAGTGATAAGAATCCTGCAACAAGACTCTTTCTTACTTTAATTTTGGGGTTTTTGGTCTGCTTAAAGTTCATTTTATTGGTCATCTATGCAAGGAAAACGGTTGCCAAATGCCACCAAAATCGTTTTTAACGGGAAACCTAAATATGTCATTTTGAATTTTCTGAGTCTCAAGTCATTAACCACTCATTAGGGCTTATATACACTTAAATTTTTAATGCAGTTTAGGATTTCTTTTAAATGGAATTGTATGCCCACACAACATGCGCTATGAAAGTGATGCATGATCGAACATATTAAAATTGGTGAATTGATGTTCAGCATTTGATCCTTGTGCATCAGACTCAGGTGATCTGCTTCTCATTTTAAGATAAACGTCATTTTGGATCATAATAGATGCGTGCGAATGGGACAATTGGCAAATCCAATTTAGCACCAAATATTATGTAAAGGGCACGATTACTAAGAAATATGTTAAACTTCTTCAGTGCAATTTAAAATCCTGTCGGTATACATTGACTTCGGCGAAATCAGTGGCCTTGGGAGCTCTTAAAAACCAGAAAAGTATCCGATGAAGGCTCAGTTCTTGGCCTGTTAAAACATGCGAAAAGCAGTGGCCCGGTATTCAGAAGGGGGTGGCTTACAATTCGGGAGAAAGGTCAATCCATCCTTCCCTTCAAAATCCTTTCTCTAACTTCCGTGGGAGTACTGCAAGATAACAGATTAAAACTGTCAGAGCAACTCAACAATGGCTCAATGCCTGAAAAGGACAGTAGACAAAAGTCCTTCAGAGAAGGGCGGGAGGGGTAGAACTATGATGTCATGTCTAACAGGAGGGAAGAACCAAAATATGAGAAGGGAAAAGAATAACTGCAGGTAAGATAACTATTTGGACAGCAAAATCTTATAGTTTAATTACAATAATGTGGAGTAAACATTCCCCACATCTCCCCTACTCATGATTTTGAACACTTCCAACTTGATCAAGCACGAATAAAGCAACAATGTGTTATGACTGGAAAGAAATGCTTCCAGAAGCTAGAATTTGCTGCAACTGTAAATCATAAATTGATGATGGAGGACTTACACAACATAGACGTGTCCTCCCCAGCCACTCAAACAGTCCCGATCTACAGACGATAGCAGTGCTTGGGACACAGTTTCAAATAATTCCTCGGGTTCCTGCAGGGATAAATCAAAAAGAAATGGTGCTGTCAATGTCATTACATGGGACAGAAGACCGCATTTAGCTTAGCAGCAAAATAATAATCACCAACCACAACAAAATTTCAGGTTCTAGCCAAAGTGGAAAAATGTGTACTCCATCTTCTAGCATTGCACAATTTCCAAGCTTGTTTAGGTTAACATGAAAAGAAAATTTATCACCTAGACAGAAGGTTATGAGTGAGGAAAAGGAAAGCCAATGCAATGGTTCAGTTAAAATCTTCTCCTAGTTTCTGGCATTCCCTCTGGCTCATGTGCCATATTCACTCATCATCTTGAATTTGTAGTACAACTTGATGAATGAAATTTTCAACAATTTAGTCAAGGCTACACCTATGTTGTACTGCTTGTGTGCACATGTTAACTCCACACAAATGGATTTTTGAAATACTAACTCAGTACCTGTTGAAATAACTAATTTTTGCCAATCAATGAATTACCTCCAATGTAAGTACTATACTTGGGAGACTTACTCATAATCATGTAAAAAGATTTGGACTACTAACCATGTCAGGCTTGAACATTGCTTCACATGCACCATATAGTGATTCTGAGGCTGTCCCAGCAACGACAAAGTCTTTTGCAAGTTCCCTACATTTACATGGGAACGAGAGTATTAGACAGCATATTTTCACTCTGATATACAGCTCATAAAAAATCATTGCTGATAAACCATTTCTCTGACAATCAGTACAATGTTTATAAAATTTCTTCAAGAAAACTGGAAAAAAGCTTGAACAAGCCTACAGGACTCTTCATATTTTAAAAAATGGGCAGGGTCAAGATCAACACTGTTCATCCCCATATGAACATTAGTACATTTGAGTTGATAAAGAATCGTGAGTGCTGGTCCATCCAAAGATGTAACAAATAAGAAGAGAGAAAAGAGAACTCACTTGGCTCCAATTGAATCCATTGTGCAAATGAAAGGCCTATTTTCGTCACTCAATCCAGCAATTACGGGTTGGCAGAAATATGGACCAAACCTGACAAAGACTAACAAATATCTCACGTTCATGTCTTCTTTTGGGGGAAAAAAACAGTTCAATACACATACATTATTGAGCATCTTAAAAGCATTTAAAGTATTTAAGGGCTAATGTGACATTATAATCATGAAAGTCACAAACTAGGAAAAAGAAGTCATATTCGTCACAAAAGACAACAGTTATACACTAGATGCCTGTGGTGGACGATAGATATTACATTTGATATGCAACAATAACAAATCATGTGAATCATTCTCAGTTGCTCTTAACTAAAAGTTCACAAAGAGAAACAAAACAAGTCCGCACCTCACAATATGCCGTAACATGCTACAACAAAGCATGTTTAAAAAAGGTGCAGAATGATAACTCACATTGCAAACGTAACTTTTGGCATATTAAACAGATATATTATCTGTCTGATAGGAAGGCAATTACTTAGATTTCACAAACCTTTTCTCATAGAGGAGAGCAGAAACAAGGCTAGCAAATGTTTCAGGCTTCATCTCTCTCTCTTCTCTCAGCTGATACAATTTATGACGAAAAACGAGTCTCTGATACCTACAAATCATACATAAAAGATCTGCAATCACTCCAAGCTATACGTAACTATGAAACCACTAGGAAGACACCATATTCAAAACAATCTCACGCATCAACAGTGAAGCAAACAACCATGAGATGCTTGCAGCACGTTGTTCTTGCAAGGCCTATTACAATCATTACTGAATAAAGGAATCAAGACAACTCAAAGGGTAGAGTGTATGTAGGTCACAGCAGGTTCTAACTGGTGTAAAGCCTCGGAAAAATAAGTCATCCTTTTTACACTTGGGCAGCAAAAATTGGTAGCAGGGAAATTGGGCAAGCTAGTTTTGGAAAGAACACCCAGAGTTCTGAAGGTAACAAGACTTCACAGATAACATTCTCCAAAGCAATCAGTCAGGAATACTCGATAAAATTAATAGAAGAGATAGAGAGATACAGAGTTTGCGCATCGGTGGCAAGGCCGGAGAGACCGAGGAGGAGACGGTCGTGGATTTTGTATATTTTCTGGAAATCAGTGGCAATGGTTTGGAGCTGAACTCCCAATCGCCGATCGCTGGCTATAGCGAAGCAGTTCTTTCCCACCATCGCCACCAGAGCGCTCCCATTGTATTCGAATATCTGCAATCACCAATTCCATAAGTATACACAACACGCTCCTTCCATGCGCCCCCGCCCACGTCCAAAATTAGAGAAACGAAGATTAGGGTTCAAGAATACAGAACGTACCGACATCGGCGGATTGAATTGAATTGTCTTGAAGAGAAGAGGAAAGAGAGAAAGAGAAAGATAGCAGCAGTGATTTTCTCTCTCGATGACAGATCTTTTTGTCTCTGCAAGTAAGTGAGGATACGCCAATTCGCACGGGAAACAAAAACAAATTTCTTTCTCTTTTTTTTAATAATAATAAAATATATATATACACACAATTGAATAATAAAAATAATGAAGAATTGGCTGCTGGCTGGCTTAGAGAACAATCCAAGTCCATCTAATTATTTATTGTGCTGACGCACAATGACTCAGTATATATATTTTTTTATATATAATTTATGATTTAATAAAAAATTAATATTGCATACACAAATTTTGCTTAACGTTGCATCTGTTGGTTGTCATTAATGTGTATATAACTTCACTCGATTCATTTTATTTTTAATTTCAAATTTAACTATGAATGGTCCTTATAAATCGTTTTTATGCCATTTTGCTAAATTGAAATACATGCTGGTGTGTTTTGCTCAACATGGGGTTGGGCCACACAACGGTTTTAGGGTTTTGCAGTTCTTTTTTTTCTTTTTCTTTTTCAAATAATAATAATAATGACAGTGATTTAGCAAAATTGGGTTGGGGCTTTTGGATAGAGAAGAGACTAGAGGATGTAACAATCTCTCAGGTTAATAAATAAAAAAAGGGAAAAAAAATTCCAAATTAAGAGATAATAAGTTCATTTAACACGGCTGCTCAAGGGGCACCAAACCTTGCAAATGTATTATGACAGTCTCAAATGTCCTTATGATAATGTAAATGTAAATAAATACATCTTGAGAATGAATGAATACATAAACAATAGACCTTCATCTTACAATGCATCTTTTTCCCTCACTAAAAAAATAAATTAAAAAAAAATAGACATTGTGGTCCCAAGAGTAAAATCAAAGAAAAAAAAAAAAGAAGGGATCGTACCAGCTTTTCATAAAAAGAGCCAAGTTTGGGCTGATGGGCCTCTGGACTTCAAACATGTTTGCCTTGGGCTACGCCTTCCCAGGCCCAGAGGTTGTTTCCCTTGTCTTTGCACCCCTAAATTTCTGCGGGTTGATTGTACATGCACATGAAAATAACAATGATGTCATTAAATGTTGCATCTAAGACAGAGATGGGGGTGGGGGTCGGGGTGGGGGGGAACTGTACATTACTGCATTTTATCTTCAGCTATATAGTTCAGTGCAGTCCCCCCCCCCACCACGCATATTAAAGAAGGGCGAAAATTTCAGTGCCAGAGCAGTTCAAACGGAATCAACAAAGAGAATGATGTGGCTGACTGAATGAACAAGCTACCATTTTTTAACATGCACTGCTGCAAAAACATACATCGCATATTGCACAATACAGAGACATTGCCCCTTCCTGAGCAGTATTACAAATTTCAACTTAATCTATCTTATATCCCACACCATCTCTGTAGCTGAAGGTGTTATTCATGGTTTAATTCTTGCAACCAATCCTTTCCTTTCTAAACCGTACCTTCATTTAAATGTGTTTCTATGCAACTAGAAGGCAAGTATAAATGAACCAAAGAAAAAAAAACCTAGATAAAATAAAGCATTTAGTTTACTAAAGTGAAAAGAAGACAATCCTGATGGCTACAATTTAAAATAATCATGTTACCCAGGACATATCGCATAAGTATATATGAACATATATGAAGTGGTGTGTGTGTGTGTGTGTGTACACAATAGTTTTCAGAGCCAACCTGTTGAAGCCTGTAAATTAGATGCCACCTTCCAACGAGTAGTACAGTATCAACAGGAAAACATTCTGAGACTCCTTACTTGCCACAAGACCATGAGCACTTCTTTTTGCCAACCAGATAATTATTATCAATGGAACTACCAGTCTAAAGCTCAAACATAGAGGGCCAAAAGCCTAGAAAACAAAATAAGGATTCTGAAAAATAGTATTGAGGGAGGTTCAATCATAGTTTTGATTACCACCATGCGTTCCCCTGTTTTTTTTCTTGGCAGATTTATTCTCTTTAAGGGTCCAAAGTTCCAATGGTAGGATGGCCTTTTGTGAAGGCAGCTCAGCAATGAACAATAAAGTTTGTGCCCAGCCAGCATACTTTCCATATTTTCTCACAAATGCATCTGCCACACAGCTGCAGAGCTTAGGTGTGAGGCGAGCACCTGCAAGCTCGGGCAGAAGGTGCCTTGTAGCAATCTGAGAAAAACCAAAATCGAGAATTTTCATATTATAACTAAAGAATTGGTAATACATAATATAAGTTTACAGGATGCAACATCGTCAACTTACAAGAATACAAAACTATAATGATAAGAAATAACGTGTTGTCACCAGCTTCCTGATCATTATCTGCTCATAAAGATATGAATTTCTTTTGTTTCTATCAATTGCGATGCATAATCCATCACATGGAGATTGTATAGGACAATACATTGGTGTTGGTTTAGCCGTCTAGGATTAGAAATTCCACAAATTCAAGAAAGCAAAAGAAAAGGGATAGAAACTCCACACTTTAATGTCTAATTGCAAGAGCACTGTACGTTAGGTGTGGACATATTAGCACTAATCTTGCGCTTCGTTTTGTTTTGAACTCATTTTTTTGAACAAAATCCTACTGTATTCATGATAAACTAACATGTAGAAGTCTACTTCCCTCAAATGCAGGGCTTTATAGTTGGAATCTTCCACTTCTTCAAGCACCACAGGAAACATAAGCACATGTTTCTTGCTCGATGAATGCAGTTTTGAAGAGTTGTTCAACTTGATTTTTATTTGGATGCAAGTATTCTCTCCAACATCATCATAAATGTTAATCTATAATTCCCAATGGTCATCTCAACAAAGGTGCACTGGCCAAGGTTAGGTCTCATCAATAGCCCCCGATTGGCAATATCACAAACAAATCCAAGTAAAAACAGCTGATAATGTAAAACTTGAATAACTTACCTGCCACACATGCGTGTCAACTGGAATGGCATAGTGTTGATCGAGAGAGAATAAAGCAATGCATGCTGCTACCTTGGGACCAACTCCAGGTAAAGTGCAAAGCGTGTCTATGACCACATGTAGATCCAACTTTCGAAGAGATGCAAGCCACTCTACACCTCCACCAGGTTTCAATTGCAGTGCATCTACTGCACCAGTAATATATTTTGCCCTGCTTAGAAAATGACATGAAGCTAAAATCATACCCAAGATCATCATCCGGAAAAAAAGATGACGGACAGTATCACTGTCAATTGCAAATTTTACAAAACAAGAACACAGTTTCATTAACATCAAATTTCATTCCCTGGATTCTGCTATTACTCTTAATATGAATGCACGAGCAAATATTAGTGGCATGACAATTGAGCAAAATAGAACAAGCACAAGACCGCCAAGAATTTGAGAAAAAAAGCCGATAAACAAGCTTAAGCAATACATTATAACTTTAGAAGAGCAAGAGCACAGAGCATAAACCTGTAACCAAAACCAGCCTCCCGAAGCTGCTGCTCGGTGACCGTAGCTAGTATGTCCAAGGAAGGAAACTCGTGAAACTCCAAACCTTCGACGTTCCCCAAATGATTTCCGAGGGAGGACACGAAATCCACCATTTTTGTGATCCTGGTGATGTTATTATTAGAAGAACACAAGAACTGGATCAAGCACTCCAGCGGGTCCTGTCTCAAAACCCTAGCTCCAGGCAAATGTCGCGCCAGCTCGACAAACCGCGGATCAGAGGCCGAGAATTCGTTCCAGAGATTAACTAGCGAGACGTTTGCGTTGAGGAAATCGAGGAGGACGGACTTGGCGGTGGATTCCGAGGGTGTTCTGTGGAAGCAATAGTAAACGTCGCCGGTTGGGCCGCCGTGGTGCTTCAGGGAAATCAAGTGGGGGCCGAGGGTTCCGGTGTACTGGAGAGGGCCGGTTTGTTTCCAGCGGAAGGTTTGGCCGGTGGGGAATGTGAGCGGGAGGGAGAGTTCTGATTGGGTGAGGTTCAGGGGAGCCCATGTTGTGGCGGATTTGGCGTTTAAGATAGCTGTGCCGAGCTTTGTGGAGGGCAATTGGGCGAGGGTGGGCGTAGCGGAGGAACGGCGGAGGGTTTTCGGCGGAGTTGGAGGCGGCGGTGGTGATGATCTGGTTGTGGATAGAGGTCTTGGCCGCTTCATTATTAATTGACCATTGGAAATGTCCGGGCCGTTAGCGAAGGGAAAACGGTGGCTGCCTGCGTATGCCCTCCCCTGCCACCAGGGCCAACGGCGTGCCCAATTCGTTTTTCTCTCCACGTCAGTGCCTCAACGTCCACCGTCTCTCAGGTAACTTGGTTCAATGCGAGCCGTTGAATCTGGAAAATGAAATTTTATCCATTGTTCAGAAGAAAATTAATTCTTGTTAAGGGGTGGCTGGGTTTAAGAGAGAGAAAGTTCAACAAAAACAAAAATATCTCACATTTCAAGCCCAAATCACGGCCCCCTCCTCTCCACCGCCGCTGTCATTGCTAACTTCCTTGCATGGTGCTTTCTCCTAAACCTAGCTTATCGGCATTGGCATTTTCCTTCAAATAATTAAACTCTTTATCAAAATTTACTGTCTTTTGGTACATTTGTCTCAACTTTTATCGAGGAGACGAAAGAGTGAGTCTGTGTGAGAGAGGGACGGAGACTACCCTTGTTCGTTTACGGTAATTCTCGACAATGATAATGGCATTGCCACAGTGCACACAGCTTTTTCCATTTCTGAGAAATGACGAGGAAATGGGCCTTTGTAGAAACAGAGACTCAAAAGCACCCATTTTTAACCGCATTTCCAGACATTACATATAGAGAGACCTTTGGTTTTTAAAGAGCCCCATTACTTGGAAAAATGTTAGAAACTTCTTCAGTACAATTTAAAATCCCATCGGGGTACATTTGACTTCAGAGTATGCATCGGCCTTGGAAGATTATAAAACAGAAAAGTCTCCAAGCAAAGCTCAGTTATATGGCCTGGTAGTAATACATAGGTAAAGCGGTGGCCTTGGTAATCTAGAAGCTCTGGCTTATGATTCGTGAGAGAGGTCAATCCATCCTTCCCTTCAAAATCCTTTCTCTAACTTCCGTGGGGGTACTGCGAGATAAAAACATTAGAAAATTTTGATCAAACTACCCAATGGGTCAACGCCTTAGAAAACATCAGTAAATAGACGAGTCTTTCAGAGTGGGGGTAAAAAGAAAAAGAAAGAAAAGAATAGCCCATGCACAAGAATTACAATGACACATCTGATAGGCAAAAACGTGAAAAATAAGAGAAAAATAAAGAATCATTCCAGGTAAGAAAACCATCTGGACAGCAAAAACCTTCTCGTTTAAAATCAATATTGTGGTTTACGCATTCCCTGCGTCTCCTATACTCATGATGAAACACTTCCATGATGCACAACTTGTTCAAGGTTCAATAAATTATTAATGGAGATCAGTAAAATTTCCTACGATGTTATGACTGGAAAAGAAATGCTTCCAGATGCTAGAATTCATTGTAACAGTTAATCACAAATTTGATGATAGTAGGACTTACACAACATAGACGTGTCCTCCCCAGCCACTCAAGCAGTCCCGATCTACTGATGATAGCAGTGCTTGGGACACAGTTTCGAATAATTCCTCGGGTTCCTGTAGAGATAAACCAAGTGGAAATGGTGCTGTCATGACACTGAACAAAAGACTGGCATTTAGTTCAGTAGCAAAATAACAATAACCAACCATAACACAATTTCAGATTCTAGCCAAAATGGAAAAATGTGCCAATCATCTAATAACATTGCACATTTTCCAGAGCTTTTTTGAGTAAAGATGCAAAGAAAATTTATGACCTAGAAAGAAGGTTATCAGTGACAAGGATAAGAAAACAACTGCAACAGCTCAGCCAAAATATTCTCCCATTTTCTGGCATTCCCTCCACTCTGGTGTCATAGTTGCTCATTCTCTGTCATTTCTAGTACAACTTGATGAAGAGAATTTTCAACAGTTCAGTCAAGGCTACAACCACATTGTGCTGCTTGTGTTACGCATCTTACCTCCACAAACATGGATTTTTGAAAACTAACTGAAGACCTGTTGACATTGTCGACTTTGGGTTCATCTAAACCAAAATATATCCTAGTTGATATTTATGCTAATTTGTTGCCAATCAATGCTTTACCTCGAATGCAAGTCCATACCTGGCCAACTTACTCTTATTGTGTAAAAATATTCAAGTCACTAACCATGTCAGGCTTGAACATTGCTTCGCATGCACCATACAGTGATTCTGAGGTTGTACCAGCAACAACAAAGTCTTTTGCAAGTTCCCTGCATTTACATGCGAATGAGAGTATTATATAGAAAAATTTCCCTCTGCTATCCAGCATATACAAAAAATCACTTATGAATCATTCATATGAAATAATCAATTCAAAGTTTATAAAACTCCTTCATAAAAGATAGTAGAGAGCTTGGACAAGCCTACTGGACTCTTAATATTTTTAAAATTGGGCAAGTTAAAGATCAATGGTATTCATCCCCAAATGAACATTAGCACATTTGAGTAAATATAGAGCACACGAGCGCTGGGGCTTCCAAAGAATCAAGAAATAAAAAGAGAGAAGAGGGAACACACTTGGCTCCGATTGAATCCATTGTGCAAATGAATGGCCTGTTTTCGTCACTCAATCCAGCAATGACAGGCTGGCAGAAATATGGACCAAACCTGACAAAGAGTAACAAATATGAGAGTATAAACTGAAAACAAAAAGTTATATCAGTTGCAAAGACAACAGGGTTCACACAAGATACTTGTGTTGGATGATAGATATTACCAATTGATAAGCATCTCAAAAACAATAAAAAGCCACATGAATTAACCCCAGTTGTTCTTAACTAAAAGTTATCAGAGAAAGAGGAGCAAAAGAAGTCTCATAATAATTCATCAACAGCCCACTTCTCCCCAACATGCTACAACAACACCATGTTTAAAATAGAAGGTGCATAATGATAACTAGCAATGCCTACATAACTTTCAGTAAACTGAAAAGATTTGTTACCACTCTGATATGATGAAAAGACAATTAACTTAAGAGATTTCACAAACCTTTTCTCATAGAGGAGCGCAGAAACGAGGCTAGCAAATGTTTCGGGTTTCATGTCCCTCTCCTCTCGCAGCTGATACAATTTATGACGAAAAATGAGTCTCTGATACCTACAAATCACATATAAAAAAAATATGCAATCATTCCAAGACATACATAGCTACAAAACCACTGAAAAGGCACCATAGTCAGAACAAGAACTGTGAAACAAACAGTCGTGAGATGCATCACATTATTCCTGCCAGGCCTATTACAATCCTTACTAAGTTAAGGTATCAAGACAAATCAAAATGTAGAGCCCGTGGGTCACAGCAGATTCTAACTCATGTAAAGCCTTGGAATTCCTCGTACATGCATGCATGCATGCATTGCTGATATCCTCACATAATTCGGTCGGAAGAAGACTATAAGTAATTGGGAATACGCTATTTTTTATCTTCAGCTTCCCCTTTCTAACAAGACAGCAAATAAAACAGACACAGAGACGAAGGAGCCAACAGCTTTTCGTCAAAATGAGCAATCTTTTTACTCTTAGGTACCAAAAATTAGCAGCAGGGCAATTGGGTAAGTTAGTTTCGGGAATTTTGAAAGTAAAAAGACTTAACAAATACATTCTCCAAAAAATCTACAATGCATAGGCTTTGACAATGGCTATATTACGGGTCAACACGCCCTCTGAAAACTCGAAACTACGACAAAGCAATCAATCAGGAATACTCGATAAAATTAAAAGAAGAGAGAGATACAGAGTTTGAGCGTCGGTGGCAAGGCCGGAGAGACCGAGGAGAAGACGGTCGTGGATTTTGTATATTTTCTGGAAATCAGTGGCAATGGTTTGGAGCTGAACACCCAATCGCCGATCGCTGGCTATAGCGAAGCAGTTCTTTCCCACCATCGCCACCAGAGCGCTCCCATTGTATTCGAATATCTGCAATCACCAAATCCATAAGTAAACACACAACGCTCCTTCCATGCGCCACCGCCCACGTCCAAAATTAGAGAAACGAAGATTAGGGTTCAAGAAGACAGAACGTACCGACATCGCCGGAATTAATCGAATCCAATACAACACACACGGAAACACAGAGAGAGAGAGAAAGAGAGAGAGAGAGAGGTGGCAGCAGGAATTTTCTCAAAGATCTCTTGCTTCAGCAAGTGAGAAAGCACGAGAGGCGATCTTGCCCTGGCTTAGAGGACAATCCAGGCCCAACCGCTTCTTTTTTTCAATTATTTATTCAGTTGAAGAGGAGGAAGGAGGGAAGTAATTTTGGGCTGAGCCTATTTAGCTGGACTGGGCTTTTTTCACTGTTTTCTTTGTGAACTCTTCGTGTTCGGTCATGCTCCAAAAACAAACACAAAAAAAAAAAAAAACAAAAACAAAAAATGGAAAGGGCTCTTCATGTTAGATTAGCAGGCCATTGTCCAATATAAGTGTACTAAACGGCGTATCGTTTAGCATATTTCCCCCTAAAATTACACTTATTCATGAGCACTTACCAACAAGAGAAGGGAGGGAATTCACGCGAAGTTTTATTTCAATTTACAATAAAACATAAGGTAAAATAAAATAAAAACAATTTGAGCAGTCTCTAGTCTGGCAATGGAATGTTAGCCAAATCCTCCCTATAAGGCAAATGATCCTTCTCCGATGCTTCATTATTTTTAGCATTGCGTTGCCCATTTTCCAAGTTAGATTGGCCCATATCGTCACTTGGGTCGATGTATGTTACGACAATGTCTTTTCTAAAGGTTAGATAGATGACTGCAAGGATATAGATTGCCATCAGAGGAAATACTGCGATTCCGATGAAAACATTCGCAATTTTTGAGAGCTTGTTGTGAATTAGCCAATCCACGAAGCCTGTGCTCAGGTAATAGACGTTGATGCCAATTAATAGCACACCCAAAATCCAAGATAACACAATAGTCTGTACGCACAAAACGTGTATAAAATAAATGATCAGTATAGGTATTTCGAGTGTATATATATATATTGTCCAGTGAAATAAAATTAAAAATAAGTACAAAACGAAATGCAACTTACAAAAATTGAGTTCTTATGTGGCCCCATCTTGGTGGTACTACTGCTGAACTTAAGAAGGGGAATAAGAGCAAATGGAAGCTCGAATGAAAGTATCATCTGCGAGAATCCATCAGACAAAACACGGATCGATTAGTTTAATCAACTACTTGACAATGTTGGATAAATGCAACATAAAATCATAATTGTGCCAACCGATGAAATGATTATTAGCCGGCCGGCTCCCGAGGATCCACCGATGATGGAGACAATGAGACTAGGAGTAACGGCAATCAACCTAGTCATCAGGTTTCTTAACCATGGTCTCATTTTAAGTTCCAAGAAGCCCTGAAAATTTTCATCAAAACCCAAAAGGTTAAAATAATTCCAAATATTTGATCGAAGCAAAATTATATAATCTGCTCTTTTTTCTCTCTCTCTCTCTCTCTCTCTCTCTCTCTCTCTCTCTCTCTCTCTCTCTCTCTCCCCTTCCCCCCCACCCCCGCCTTCTAATGACCTGCATAATGTACTGTCCGGCATAAGTGCCTGTTATTGTTGAGCTCTGCCCCGAGGCCAACAGCGCAATTGCATAAACCGCGGAGCTTGATTTTCCCAATACATTCTGCAAATCAAATCATATACAGTTAGATTGATATATCTATATGGGGTTTTTTTTTTTTTCAATTTTTTTTTTGTTCGAAGTATCGAGTATGGCTTATGAATCTTCATGAATTTGAACTTTGTATATGGCGTCCACCTTGAGAAGGAACGAGGCAGAGTCAAGAGTGAGATCTTTGCACGCATCAGACTGTTCGGATGAGAGATTGTTGGCTGAGCAAACCGCCCCCGATACGGATACGACAGCAACATTAATCAAGAATGCTACAAACAGGGCAAATCCGCTCTCTACAAGGAAATAACGGCAAGCGTCCTGTGATGTTGTTTTAGTATTATGACCACGCGATAATCCACAGTTAAGTAAGCGTGAATGGTAATGACCCATTAATTGAGAGGCATTTGTAAATTTCTAATATAAAAGTTCGCTTGATATTTTCTGCTAAAAGCTTTTGTTTGCTTACATTGATGCCACGAACAGAGCGGGGCACTTTCCGAGAAAGCACAAGAGCAGAGTGAAGAAAGAGGTTGTGTCTGTGACCACAAAGAAAAAAGGCAAATAAACATAAGAGAAAATTGAAAAAATTAAAAAAAGAAAAAAGAAACAGGTCAGGAAAGGCATAGAGGCTGCTCACGGCATGACAAGGGCACCAAGTAGCGCGATGGCATCCCCTGTAGCTCCTTGGCCGTTGAGCTTGGGGACAAACAAGCCCTTAATCACATCAGCTGCCGGCGGCTTTACGTAACTCAGTTCAGCAAAGAAACACCCAGCCATTATGAACACTAGCGTTGCTATCAACAATTCAAGCTTCCTCACCTGTTCAGAACTCACAACAGGGCATAGACTAAAATTAAAATCAATTAAATGTTAGCAGCCTTTCAATGTTCAATTCATGGACCAACTTTCCAATATCCTCTCAAATATCAAATTCATTTGGACTCTTTTGCACTGGCAAAACTGTACAAAAAAATTAATTTTATCATAGGAACGAAATATTCTTTGGTTGGACCGACCCTCGGTTTTAATATGCATGTCTTTCATTTTTTTTTATTTTTATTTTTTGTTTTTTATTCCTAACCTTTTGTTTTGTTCGGGTTGATTAAACAAGTCGTTGAATCTGGATGAAGTAATAGGGATCCAACTCCAATTATGGGTTTAATTCCTCTACGAAACTTAAATGGGAAGTCACAACCTCCTGACACAAGGGGATCATAGTCTCCGTTATTTTGAGGGAGACATACTAGAGCAAAAATATTAGCCTAAGTTGACTAATCGACCGACAGGTAACTAAGAATTGTTGATACTATTATAGCATACGAAATGTCAGTTTCTACATATGAAGCATAGGAAATGTCAGTTTCTACATATGAATCATAAACAAACCCACTACAGATGGGACAAAAAGTTCATGAAGATTGTTTATGCACGACATGTATACCTATAACCAGGGTGGCAAACTGCCAAAAACATTTATAGCATCAACAACTGCAACACAAAAACTATTTAGTTGTCAATGGACCCAACAGGAACGTGGAAAATGCTTAGATAGAATTTACCCCGTATCTCTGCAAGCCAAGAAACAGAAGAGTACTGAAACCGGTGCAAATAACTCCGGCCCACACCGGGATGTGGAATAATATGTTTAATGCGAAGGCTGTCCCTATCACTGTGACAGAAATTAAAAGAAGAGTTCAAAAGAAATTGTTTTTTTTTTCTCTATCACTATATTGCATCCCTCGTATTACTATTAACATATAAGTGACATCAAAGGGCAAAATGAGCAGAGACTTCCGATGGAGAATGGACATAACTCAAAGACGATCCTGGAAGTAATAATAAAATATCATTAAAGCATAATTAGATGAAAACTCTTCTTATTAAATCAAGTATGATTTTGAATTATGTTTAGTAATTTTTTATTATTATTTTACTTTTATTCTTACACCCAAATCTTACAAATAAAACATACAATCACTTTTTTCACAAAATGTCATCTTGAATATGACTATGAGACTCACCACATAATTACAAATTTCATTTATTTCGCGTCTATTCGTAAAATTTGCCAGGGAATATATCAATTACTATTATTATTATTATTATTACATCCTTAATTGAAATTTTTTCAGGTGTTAATTGCCTGTCTGAAATGGTATTAGTAAAATGTATATTAAAATTGGCAAAGAGATTGTGCCTTCTGGTATGTCTGCAGCTATGACCGCTATCTCTGCCAGCAGCCATAGACAATATTTCACATGTTTTGGGTATTCGGCCTTGCAAAGTTCGGACAGATGTTTTCCTGAGAAACCGAAAAAAAAAAAACACATAAGCAAACAATTGGAAAGAGACTGACATGACAAGACAACATTCAACGACTAGACACACATCAGAATTGTCCATAGATTCTTCTAGACCTGAAATACGGATGTTCAGATTCTTTTAGTTAATCTGTACAGATATGGCCGGATTTAACTGAGCTGATTATACCCAAGTGATTCATTTTATACTTATTCTATGTGCGCACATTTACAACGTTGTCTGGCAACAACGTAGTTCTGTACATTTTCTCCATGCGAGAGTGTGAGATAATCAGGAGAGATCTCTCCTCCTTTTGAGGTCTTACGTACTTACCGGTGGTTACACCAACATTTGCAGCGAGCGACTGGATTATGAGTGCAAATATCAGCCCGACAAATATCACCCAAAGAAGCTGAAAATGGCAAATCAAATCGCAAATTGCTCGGTTAGTAATCAATTCTCTCATAATTAACAATAGTCAAACAAACAAGCCTATTTATTTTTGCGTTTCACTTTCACTGTGGAGGCTACCGTTAATTGGCAATTCTCATTCCCGTTTTATTATTATTATTTTTTGTTTACCTCATATCGGTGGTTAGCTCCAGCTTGCAAATCAGTTTCCACTGCATTGATGCCACCGTAAAACTATATGTAAGTCAACATGGTTATGTTCACAGAGAGAGAGAGAGAGAGAGAGAGAGAGAGAGAGAGAGAGACCTGTCTCTTATACACATCTAGATGTGTATAAGAGACAGACCTCATATCGGTGGTTAGCTCCAGCTTGCAAATCATTTTCCACTGCATTGATGCCACCGAAAAAATATATGTAAGTCAACATGGTTATGTTCACAGAGTGAGAGAGAGAGAGAGAGAGAGAGAGAGAGAGAGAGAGATATATATATACAGTTGCCAGGATCAAGATAAGCTAATGACACTAGGAAACCAGGTCCAACATACGCCAGAAACTTTGTCCATCCAGGTCTCTGTTCATAGCAAATATGAAAGGAACTTAGTACATATAAAACATCTCAATACCTTGCCCGAACATATTGCTATAAGCTCACCCCCAATAGCCAAAAGAATTATGAAGGAGAATTAAATCCAAGGGCATGATATATTCTCTACCTCCAGATTTCTTGGCTTGCCGTCGTGGCCATGAAGAATACAAGCTTTCGATTTCTCCTCCTCTTCCACGGCTGCTATGCGTTTGCTGTGTCCAGCATCCTTTGATATTGCAGGCATTATTGTGTCGTTAACTTGCTGGTGCTGGCTCTCCATCCCTCTTTGCCTCTATCTATCCGTCTGTCCCTTGTGCGTATGCCTGCTCGTGAGTGTGGCTTTATGTGTGTTGTGGCGCTTGACTTTTATAGTGCACAAAGACCCTGCAGCTTGCATGTAAGTTAAGAACAGAGACAGCTTTATTTTAGCAGTCAATCTTTCATTCTACCTTTTTTTATTTTTTATTTTTTGGGGGGGGGGGGGAGAAGCAATATTTTACTCAGCTTGACTTTGCTGGCAATTGAGGACAGCCTCTTGCCATATATTTTTAGAGCACTCCAAGTTTACATGTAAGATGTCGTCATGACACCTGACGATATATCCACGGTATTATAAAATAATGTTTCTGAAAGTTGAGGTGGCCATACAAATGTAATTTTTGAAGTTTGGCCTACCATGTAGTATATTCTTCATATGCTCTAACACTTAATTAATTTTTAACAGTCAAACTTCAATCCTTTATTTCTTGTATTCTAATCAGTTTTTTAATGGTGAAAACAAGCTATAAAAAAAAAAAAAAAGAAATTTCATAGGTGTGCCTTGTATTATACCTACATAACGACAAAGCTTATAGCATAAGAAACTTATAACAATAATGGACATATATTTAATTTCATCGGCCTGTCTACGAATTATTTGATCATGTGATGATTAATTACTGATTCATTAGTGTACAAAGCAAATAAGAGGATTATGTATATCGTGCCAAAGTGAATTCACAACGCCAAAGAACATGTACTAAGACTAGTTAAAGAGAGTAAAATAAATTAAAAACAAAAAAATCTCCCCTCTCTTTCAGATAGTACCAACAAAAAAAAAAAAAAAAACAGAGAGAGTGATCATAATGTAAAAGTAATACTAATTATAAAGAGAGTTACGCTATCAGGTCAAGGTGGTGTAAAATTAGGGATGAATTCAAAACCATTTTTCAGAAGGCTAAAATCTGCAAGTGAGAAAAAAGAAAATTGGAAGTAAAAAATTTATAAGTGAAAAAAATTAATGAAAATAATTTTTTACTATGTATAGGTTGGGATTTGAACCCAAAGGGGAAAAATTGCAATGTCACTACGTCACGCCAAATGATGATTCAAGCATGTAATAGCACACATTTATAATATCTGACGGATGGAAAGTGGGGCGGTCGTTGTTAATATTTTTTTAAATATATATATATATATATATATATATATATTAACGTCATGTTGCTCTTTCGTCAGCAGATGCATTCATGAATCCGTACCTGTTTAGTCTCACTCGCATTTAAATGATAATTCCATCACAACCAAGCTTAGCGGTTGCTATTGGAAGACAAGCCATGGAGATATTTTCTTGATAGCATTCAAAGGACAAAAAGAAACCCACAAAAAAGACTCATTTGCTGGCAGCCATCTGAATCTTGAATGAAGAAAACTGGCGTTGATGGCTCCCCAAAAGGAGATCTAAAGACTGGTTGGTTAAGGAAATAAAATAAAATAATAATATAATAAATTAATAAAAAATATTGTATATGAGATGCGTTAAGTATTGTGGTTAAAAATAATTTTTATATTTATGAATAAATTATCTTATTATAATAGCTATTCACTCAAATATAATAAACATTTTTATTAATGTAAATTTTATATAATAAAAATAATTTTATTTTTTATTGATTCAACGATAGGCTGTGGATCATTGAAAGTGGTGCCTTTCAAAAATAAATATATATATTAATTATAATTTAATCATTTATACGATAGAATAATTTTTTAAGTATAAATGTTAATATTATTATAATATATAAATAATAATAACAAATAATTAAGAATTAGTACAATGATTATAAATAATTAATTTATTAAATTTTAAAATATAATCATTAATCTTTAAAAATACACTAATTGTATAACAGTGAGCGTTGGATGTTCAGATTCTCATGTTCTTGTGGAGTTTCCATGGCCATTGGAGCCGAGATACTGCGTTGCCCTGCAACTGATGCGGGATCAGGACCTTCGGAATTTTATGATAGAAACTGACCCTTTGCTTGTCTTACAGAAAATTACTAAGCCTAACTAGAAATCTGATCTATGCCATTTCATACTAACTGAGTGCATCCATTTTCTGAAATTGTCCTGGAACTGCAGACTACAACATGCTTCGAGAGAAGACAATTGCTATTCAAATTTCCTAACGAATCTCAGAGCCGGTGGAGCTGAAGATTTTTTGTGCCATGGGAATCTCTTCCACCAGGTGTGCAACCACTGCTATGTGTGGCATAACACAGTTTCAAATCGTCGGACCATTTGGGAGGTCCTCAGCTACTATAATTTGCCCTTCTCCAAGCAGTTCTAGCAGTGCCTTATAATCGTTGTCTCTATGCGACCGAAAAAAACCAAAATAAAATAAAATCGTTGTATCTTAATTTCCGTTTAATTAATTAACATATGAAGTTATTGAGGTCCACTATGTGCAGGAAAAGCATACTTGAAAATTTAAGTGAACTCAATTTATTTACATAAATTATTTTTTTATTGCTCATTCAATAGTTTAAAATTTTAAATAAAAAATCTTTCTCACAAGAATTTTTTTTTTTAAAAAAAAATAAATAGTCTAAGAACGTGTGTAAGGTAAACATCAAAATTAGCTCATCTAGAACAAGTGGTTTTTTAGCTTAAATAAAAAGGAACTGCAATATGATATAAACATGTTTTCTACAATTTAAAAGCAACCAGAAAACTACATTGCAGGTAACATTCATGATGCTCTCAGTTCTGGCCTTTACGTAATCATCGCTGACTTTCTCCAACAAGTGAAAACTAACCAATTGTGATGGTAAGTGAAGCGATTAAAATTTTGAGATATTCATAGGTTATGTCTTCCTGCCTCCCCATCTTAGTTTTCATCCGTTTCTGTACAGTGTGATGTAGGCGGCGGCGATAAATCATGCTGCTGTAAAATATCATTTAATTAACAATTCAATATTAATGGTTCATCCAATATTATTCTAACATTTTATGCGATGGATTCCTTCATGGACAATGCGATCACTAGCGGGGTGATGTTTACAGATTGTTTAGCTTCTGACCTCAAACATACATATTATGTTTCCTTCTTTTTTTTTGTTTTTTTTTTTGTCCCCTGCAACTTTACTAATGAAGATTTAAAAAATTAGTTGTTATGATATTCTAAATCAAGTTGCAGCGAGGTTAAAAGATGTTCCAACCGTACATGTCAACATGAAGAACTATTTTAACTATGGACTTCGAATATGTAGACTGAATAGGTATATATAATTGTGAAGAGACATGTATATATATTTATTTTACGTACTCAAGTGAAATGCAAGAATAAGGCTATAAGAGGCCTACACATAAGATTTAAATGGAATTATGACTCAATAGATTAATAGGGAGACAAAAAAAAACAAAAAAAGGTGGGGTCGGAGATACATATGAAACTGATGATACTGTAAAATTATCTCCAGCTGCAGTTACAAGATAGATCACAGTTCACTAGTTCGACTGGTCGAGAGTCCGATTGACCCGTTTTACCAATTGAAATGGCCAGCTGGGCGAGTGTAGTTTCTAACTATGACTTGGGCAACTGATATCCTGCCACTTGATTAGTGCTAATTTTCAATAAAAGTTGAAACCGATGAGAGAGAAAATAGTAGAGACCGAGAGAGAAAGGAAAAGTCGTCGTGTGGAAATTATAAACTGTGGATGCGTATGTGCTGCTGACATTGTATTGGGTGCTTGCAATTTTTCCAACTTGCAGCCTGCAAGATATCTTACGGCCTATCCATGTTGTTACGCTTTCTTTTTTTGACAAAAAAAAAAAAAAAAAGGTGAAGATGGATCGATTGATTAATCCTTTAGGTTGCTTTATTAAATCAATCAGACTTACTTTGGTTGATTACAAGAACAAACATTTCACTTGGTGGCATGGGTTCCAACCATTAACATATATATATATATATATAAGGTGGGATATAGATAATTATTTTTGACATGCGTTACAGATTCACCCTTATCTTTTCGTTCGATTTGCTCCTGTATCGTCAACTCCCTCGGTCTCTGTCATTCACTTTCACTTGATGTTCGATCCTTCTCTTGCTGCTATTTTGGATAAATATAAAGACTGTACCTAAAAGAAATCCACGGAAGAAAACACCCAGCAAAGAAACAGTATTTATATACACTTGCATCGTTAATGATCTCTGGTTGCGAATGAATTCAAATTAAACAGCATTAGTCGAGATTAACGGACTAAAATGGTTACAATTTAGTGATCCAAATCCTATTTAATTCAGTTGGAAGAATTTTTTGTGCAACAAAATAAAATATTTTTTTAAATATAAATCGACTATATTTATTTAAATTTAAACTATACTCTCTTTCTCTCTCTCTCTCTCTCTCTCTCTCTATATATATATATATATATATATTATTGGAGTAAAGTAAATTTTTTATATTCCTCGTTCAAATTAATGAATTTCTTTCTTTCTATCAATTTTTTTTAATTTGAGGTTTGTTTTTGTATAAATTCGGGATGTATTTAATTTCATACTTGTATTGTTATTTACGTTTTTTTTTACAAAAAAAAAATAATATAAAACCAATGATCTTTGAGCATCTCAAAAATTCACCAATTTCGGTGCAGCTCTCTTTTTTCTGGTGTCTTCAATGGTGACATTTTGTGTTTGGTACATGCATTTAATGTCTTTATATTATGTTAAAGTTACTTGAATTGGTAAAGTATTGAGTTTAGGGTTTGGTCCTCAAATGTTAAATAAAAATAATAATAATTAAAAAAAAATTCAAGTTCACGTGGTTTGACAATACCAAGTATGCGTCTACGAGTGATAAAATACGAAAAAAAAAAAAAAAAAGAGGCAAACAAGTCTGTCTTACTGTTGCTTTCATAGTTTTGAAATTAAAATCGCGATGGATTCTACGCAACAACTCCCTTGAGCGGTATTTACGGTTCTTAGCTTCTTGAAATTATTATACGGAAAAAAAGAGCCAAACAAAGTCTGCCTTACTGTTGCTTTCATAGTTTAGAAATTAAAATCGTGATAGATTCCCCGCACCAACTCTTTTAAGAAGTGTTTTATGGTTCTCAGCTTCGACATTAGTTTATTTCCAATAGGACAAATTAGAAGAACGTTAGTGAAAATGTCTTTTCAAAAGACGCTTTTAATTCACTGCATTTTAGTTCTTTAACTGGTTTCCAACATTCATCTTTGCCCACAAGTTAACCTTTACTTGTAAACTCACAATTAGAATTTAGACCTTCACAGTCTATCCTGTAACTCGAGGTCTCTGTACATTTGCCAATTCAATTTCACATGTTCAGTATAGAATTTTGACCTTTTGATTTCTAATAGCGCAGAAAGCTGTAACCAGCAACTCTGATTCCTCAAAATGAGAATGACGCTACGAGAGGAAAAATAAAAAATAAAAAATTGCAAATAGAAATGGGCCAATACTTTATGTTCCATCTTTAGGTTCAACCCGGTCTTTACAATCCAAGTCCAATCTAGGAAAGGTCCATGCTTCACAATTTAAGTCCAATATTCACTTGAAGGGTAAAAAGGTCTTTCCAACTTACAATACAGTAGTTCCCGCCCGGATTTTATATTCATCGAGATGTCCCCTGACACTGCCTTTTTCTTTTGAGAAAAGAAAAAAAAAAAAAAAACTAGAAAAACACATTTTTGTTGGTGGATATAATTACACATAGTATAATTATATTACATAAAGAATATTTAATTTTATAATATTTAATATAATAAAATTATATAAAAAATAACAAATATTATCTCATATAATATAATTATATTTTATCTATCCGTTTCTATCAGACAGTACTTCTACACAATAAAATCCATCTGTTCTGGACATTTCTTCTAGGAGTTGGCAGAGCTTTCTGACGCATTCTTTGTGCCCAAAACATTAGCCGTCTCTCTACAGGGCATTTAAGTGTGTGCAGATTTCATAAAAAGGATCTTAAATAATTGTCTTAAAGCTTGCGGACACGGATACACAACAGAACCGATACAGTGTGTTAAGCCACCGAGCTTGACAATTCTCACATTCACAGGGACACAAGCCAGACAAATAGAGCAATAGTCACGGTTCAATTGGATGAGGTATGCTACTGCTACTGCTACTACTACTAAGGATATCGACAGTTTCTATTAAGAATTTTTTTTTTTTTTTCTTTCCAGATCGAAAAAATGTGTGGCGGGAGTCAACAAATTTTTAAATTTTTATGACTTAAACAACTTTTTATTTTAAATTAATAAGTAAGATAGACCGTAACAAATATAAAATGAGTCATGTTAACCCTAATTAATTTAGAAATCTTAATAAAATTTCAGGACTCCAATACCGTTGCGCCAGATAATCGGAACATAACGACATTTTGATTTTTGATTTTTTTTTTTTTTTTTGCAATTGTACATTTTTTTTTCCTAGTAATTCAATTCCAGGGAGAAAATGAGACACAAAAGGGCGTTACATTAAATAACAAAGAATGACCATGAGAGTCCTGCTTTCAGATTTCCTTTCTGAACTTTTGTCGGCTGTTTTAAGCAAAAACAACATCTAGTTTTGGTTCAGCTAAAAGAAAGACAACGCGTGGAGTGCCAGTTGTCCCCCGCCAATCAAAGTTTTTGGCAAACTTTCCAAACGACAACTGTTTTTTCCGTTCCTGGAAAGTCAAACAAAATCTCCGGCCAAACACACAAACAGGAAAATAAAAAATAAAAAAAAATAATATATATATATATATATACACACACAGAGTAAACGATGTTTTAGAAAAGCCCAAACCCGGCCCACTCAGCATCGCCCACCAGGCGGGGTGATGACTGATATGATGAGTACGAGAAAGACGACGACGTCGGCGAGTCGCGAAATGGCGAAAGCGATCGCCTGCTGGACACCGAGCATCTAGCTAGCGTGTCAAGGTCAGACCTGAAGTCGCGTTCGGGAGTGGGAACACAGCCCCTTTTGTTTCCTTTCCTCATCAGGAGAGGTGACGGAAAGCACCCGGGAGAGACACACTCGGTTCGGACCCGAGCGGGCTGATCGAACCTCCAGCGTTCAGACCGGGTGCGTGGGGCGGATCTGAAGGACCGGGTACGGGGCTCCAGCGGAGGGACAAAAATAAATCCATCTGTTCCTGACGAGGGTTTCAGCTTATGTTGCGGGCTGGGTGATGGCGACAGGCGGCGGCGGCGGGGATTGAAAGGCGAAGATGGGGATGGCAACGTTGGCGGTGATAGACGAGGCTGTTTTTCCTGTTGCTTCTGTTGGTATTGGATTTTCGGTACGCCGGGTCGGATCTCCCACTTAAAGGGGACAGCTCCTGGTCTCTTAAAAGAATCATCTATTGCCATGGATGATGAACTGCAAGTAGCTATTAAGTAACAAAGCTCCCGACAACACTTCTCGGAGAGTAAACAAAAGAAGACAACCGTACAAAAAGATTTCTCTCTTACTTTTGTTACTCTTTGAGAGTTGCTAACATTTTTATAGAGGCCTAGCAGACTCGATACAGAGAAAAAGAAAAAAGATTTGATTTCTGCGGGATTAAAGGCATTAATTGGGCTTGGTGGGCCCAGTTAGAGGCAGTTGAAAAAAATGTGTGAAAAAAATAAAAGAAAAAGAAAAGGGTCTTTAAAGGAAGTTCAATTTTGTCAAAAGCTACAGAGATTTGCATATAATTCAAACTCCTAATACTTTCAATCCAGTAGTATATAATAGACAAAAGTCGTGAGTGAGAGAGTGGAAGCTTGTCCTGGTAATTAAGGATGCCCATGTGAGCTTTAACATAAAAATAGACAGGCAAGCTTGTCAACATAACAATTGTCCAACATCTTTGGATTTCGTTGTGCTGAGACATCCTGGGGCATGCTCAACTCCTTTCAAGAAAAGTAGTGTAGCTGACTTCAAAGCCAGTCACACCCCACAAATGTAGCAACCATCACTGCCGTGCAACTTTTGAATTGCGCTAGCCATGGAATGGAATGATAAAGGCCTATCGGTAGTGATTGCAAGAATAGTGTTCACTTCAATTCAGATTTTGAAATGCTGAACATCATCACAAAATCATATTATGTCTCCGACAGCCCCGAATACGCGACAATGTTGCCGCAGCCGCGAGTGTGCTACTTTTGGGACCAATTAAAGCAACTATTAACCATAATTGACTTGATAAATTAGGGGGACGAAGTCATTTTGTCTGAAGCTTTTATCAATTCATAAGTGTAATAAGCATTGGCGTGTTGTGAATGCAAATTTGAAGAAATCAATACAAGAAGAAAATGAAAATAACTCCAGGATTTTGGAAATTGGAGTTATTTAAGTTTTTGAATCAAGCTTAAGGCAGAAGGAACAAGACTTAATTGCACAAGACTCTTAGTAGTAGTACAACCTGCAAAGTCTTTTTTTTTTTTTTTTTTCTTTTTCTTGACAGACTATCAAAATTTTAACATGGTTATGCATTGTAAAATATCATGATATGCTGCATCCCTATCTGAGCTCCAAAACAAACATAAAACTTTTGTCCAATTGATGCCTATTTAGATTGGTCCTTAGAACAAAAGAATCCACAAAATGGGACAAAAAGCTTACAGAACTGATCATCAGTTCTATGCCCACATTGTTAAAAACAAATGAAAAGGTAATTTCAGCCTATATATCAGTAACAGACTGCCTAACAAAATATTGAAAGTTAAAACATCCAGCTGAATCAGGCCAAACGAAAGGAAAAGTGCCCAATGAAAATCTCAATGGCTTTTAACATATTAGATTATGATTTGCTAAATAACACTTTTATCACAAAAAGCCAAACGCAATGTAACAAGCTCTTGCAATAGAAATACGTTTTTGCATCAAAGTCCCTTGTCAGCTTCAGCCAAACTCATTACATATCCGACGATCCGAGCTTTCTTTGCGCCAAAGCAAAGTCACCACTTTTGCATTCTGCATAAATTGCTCCAACGCCTTCCCGTAGAATAACCTGATTGAAAAAGAAGAAAAAAAAAAAAAACTTGTCAGGCCAAAATAAAAGTGCATAGCAGAAAACATTCCAAAAGAAAATATTTGTAATGGTATCGCTGTGTAGCATTCAAGCAAATAACATAAGATAGTTTGAATACGTGCTGGCTTCCCCGGCATGCCAAATTGAATTTCAAATATTTATGTCATAATCTACAATCAAGGAAAACACCAAATCTTCAGCAGAGTCCGAGATTGAGACCTTGACTATATTCAAATAACAGAAACCACAATAGATACTCACACTTACGGGTTATAACAACAAATCGTTTAGAAGTGAAGGGCTACACTACTCATATATAGCTTATTCAAGTAAAAATTGAGTTCAAGTTCTTTATTTATCTAAAGTTCGTTTATTTTCATAGTTTTTTATTATAAAATTTTAGTAATCTTATCATTGATACTATTAGCTCATTTAAATTAATTTTTTTAATTATAAAAAAAAGTTAGTTTGAAGTCCTAATACAATCAAAACTAAAATTCTTCTTCTTGTTGGTTTTTTTTTTTTTGGTTAAGAAGATGGGAAAGCAAGTGTGATATTCTATATTTCCATTAGAAACATTGTGCATAGTCTAACAAAAATTTTATTTGAACATATATTTTATTTATCTTGTAAAATACCTTAACAAAAAATCAAATCTATAACTTTAATGATCAACTTATCATAAGACCACAACCTTTATTTGTTGATATTTAATTAAAATTCTCTTTATTAAGGGATCAAAAAAATTTCATAAATTATTGATTCTAAACATTTTAAAATTTTATTTTTCTTTATTCTACAAATTAAAAATAAAAATAAAATTGTATAAATTCTTTTGAAATAATAGTGCAACCTTTTGTTACCAAAATTTTGACTTTTTAGTTTTCTTTTTTTTTATATATATAATATGGAAAGAATAATCGTGTGTAGGGGTTCTTTCACTGCTTTGATAGGCAGCTAGGTTACAATAAAAGACAGGTAGATTCGGTGACCGTTTAAATTTCGAATTCAAAACGTATACCGTTCACCTCACAGGTCTGTGACTTTCGAAATCAATAACAACCCACTCAAATCTTGAAAGCCAGTAAAAGCCGACCTGTTGAGATGGCAGCACTTGATTTGTCTGTATTTACAACAAAGCAGAACTCGATGCATGCGTAAAGAAACCGCGGCCCACTCCCCTACGCTCCCAAAACGAATATACCGAGCCTCGATCAACGGTCAGGATATATCAAGAATTCAAATCAACCGAATCCCCGCCTTAAAAGGCATTAAGCAAATATAAAATAGCAAAGCACAGAATCACAGTCTCCCCTCTCAGAAGCTCTGCAAAACCCTCAAGAATTTTCTGTCTCTCTCTATATGAACCCTTTTTGACAGAAAAAAGTAGAGAGAGAGAGAGAGAGAGAGACAGACAGAGAAACAGAGAGAACGTGCGCGCCTGTATGTTTGTGTTGAAGATTTGATCGGCAATGTCGACGCACCCTCGCCGGCGGTCGTTCTCGTCCTCCACGGCGTCTTCTGTGGCAAAACGACGCGCTTCAGAGAACGCGGGAAAATTCACCATGGTCCCTCCCTCACTGGGTAAGAAGAGAGCGCCTCTTGGCGACATCACTAATCGAAAGAATGTGCTCCGAAAGGGGTCTAGAGCCTCCGTCCCAACGTCTAATTTGGTGGGTTTTCGTTCTAATTGTTCTTTTCTTTTTTGATCTTCGAATGCGTTTTTTTTTCCCCTTTAGAGTGGGGAGGAATTGAAGGAAAATGAAAGGATTGTAACCTGTTCATGCATGTAGCTATATATGTTAAATTGGGGCCATTTCATGGTAAGTATTTCTAAGATTAAATGGGGTTTTGGCTCCTGGAGTTTTAGTTTATTCTTGGAAATTTTATCTCTTTGGATTCTCTGCATTTCAAAGATCCTTAGTTCAGTATAATCTTTGTGTATTGATAAAAATGGATATTGTAAATGATTTTTATTCTATTATATTATGAATTGACAAAAAGGATGTTATAAATTATATATATTTATTTATTTATTTATTTTTTTTTTTGAGAAAAAAACTCTCTGGGCGTCAGTCACCGACTAGCACTTTAATATCTTATTTTATTTTGCGACCTGCTCATAAGATGCTGCTACTCAATTTCAGATATTAGCAGTTCCTGACTGCATTTTGTTTATACAGGTTCCATGTTCAAGTAAGATTGCCTGTAACAGTAGGACTGACTTTTCAGGGGAAAATTTACCTGCATCCTTAAACGTGAAACAGAGTACAATTGGTCCTTCTAAGGTTACATTCGTCCCAGGATATGATGAAGATGGCCCTGTTATTGCCACTGATCCAGGTCTATGCGATATGGATGTTTCTCCCAGCAAATCAGATGGAATTTCAATCTCTTTGGATGAAACCATGTCTACCTGTGATTCCTTCAAGAGTCCTGAAGTTGAGTATATTGATACCACAAACGATGTTCTGGAAATTGATTCTATCAACAAGAAGACATTGAACAAGTTGTACATCTCAGACCAGGCAGAACCAGCAGCAGGTCAGTTGACCAACAGAATCTAAGTTATAACGTTCTTCAATGCTTCTTTGTCCATACCTACCCTCAATTTCTTCTTGGACAGTTTCATGTACACAGCTCAAAAATTCTCTTTTCTCGGGTCCTCATTCACTTTCTGTTATTTCATGCTTGCAGAAAGTGTTTGCAATAGAGTCATACCAGGAGATATTGAAACAGATTGCAAAATTGTCAATGTTGATAAAAATTACCAGGACCCACAGCTTTGTGCAACCATTGCCTGTGATATTTACAAGCATTTGCGTGCATCTGAGGTTTTCATCTTGCTTCCTTGCTAAACTCCATATATGGGGCTTCCAACTTTTGTATTATATAGATTGTTTTTAGTTGTTTATTATATATAGATTGAGTGTCACTTGCATTGGTTTGGACATGGCTAAAGTAGACTTACAAATGCTCCAATTAAGAAGGTGGACCAAATCTAGGTGGATTAGGCAATCTTTGGTTAGGTCAAGAAGAATATAGAACAATTAGAACAAATGCTCCACCCATAATATGTCTTCTATTAGTAATATGCAATTTTTTTTTTCAATCCTGTTCAGGGTTCTGATACTCATTCTGCTATTTTGTGTCTCTGGCCTATTCCATTCCTTGGCAGTCAAAGAAAAGGCCCTCCACAGATTTTATGGAGAGAGTTCAGAAAGATATAAATGCCAGCATGCGTGCAATACTAATAGATTGGCTTGTGGAGGTACCTTGTTTATGTTGTGTTACACAACATATGGTACACATGATTTAAAGATTGTTGCATTTTTATTATTGCTCTTGAATTTTGACAGATGAGGCACCTAGATTTTTATTCCAAGATATCTATTCAGCAGTAGCTTTATCAGTTATTGCTACTTTCTTTGGCTGAAAATCTGATTTAAAATGCAGGTGGCAGAAGAGTATAGGCTTGTACCTGATACACTATACTTAACTGTGAACTACATAGACCGGTATCTTTCTGGTAATGAGATGAACAGGCAAAAACTGCAGCTACTTGGTGTGGCCTGCATGATGATTGCCGCGTAGGAACACTTCCCCTTCTATGCCTCCATCTTTCTTATACCAAGCAAAAATGTTTTTCCAGTAATGATTTTATTAGAATTATCTATTAGCAAGGAAAAGTACTTTGTTTCAGGAAATATGAGGAAATTTGTGCACCCCAGGTGGAAGAATTCTGCTACATCACTGACAACACGTATTTCAGGGATGAGGTATGGTTTTTTATGCTGAACGCGTATCCCTTTATCATTATCTGCTAAATACTGTTGCATTGTTATTTTATTATGAAACATGCAGAAGCATCAAGGCATTTTATTGACTGCAGGTTCTTGAAATGGAATCTGCTATTCTGAACTACTTGGAGTTTGAAATGACTGCTCCAACAGCTAAATGTTTTTTAAGGTAATGTCCAACTCATGATGATCAGCTATGCATGTGTCTAATAAGCATTAGTATTTTCGTGACTTTGATTCATTGCATGACTGGTAGGCGATTTGTTCGAGCTGCTCATGGAATCAATGAGGTAGATATCTTTAACCTCAGTGCCTATGAGAGTGCTGGATGTTTTATCCACTTATTACCTGATGTAAGGTTCATCTGTGTCATTAGCCATAGGACAGGAAACAAATTGACAATAATCTATAGCAATCTGAATAATCGCCTGTAAGTTTCAAAACTTCAGTCATCTGTCCCTTCCTAAAGCATTTGCTTGTTCCCATGTGCGTCCTTTTTGTAGGCTCCATCAATGCAACTGGAGTGCTTAGCCAACTACATCACAGAATTCTCTCTCCTGGAGTACAGTATGCTTTGCTATGCACCATCCCTTGTAGCAGCTTCTGCAATTTTCTTGGCTAAATATATACTTCTTCCTTCAAAGAGACCTTGGGTACGTGTAATGAAATGCTTAGGATCTATTTGGACATGCTGTTGAGTTTTGCCGTCGGGCCACTAACTTGCTGTTAGGAAACTAATTAATTGTTTGGTAATGATATATAAAAAGATCTTTTAAAACTATTTTATAAATAATGAACCAAATAATTATAATAGTAAATAATAAATTTAAAGGACTTTATCGTCTGTAAATATATTGTTGTACAAGTTATTTGAACAGTCATCCATCTAACAAATTAATAATGCTTCATTAAATAGCTAAATTATTATTATATGCAAATATAATAAGATGACAAATCACACTAACTTAAATTAATAAAAAGACTTAAATCTTATTGTCCCAGTTTCATTAAGATGTTGGAACCAAAATGTCCATAAAATAGATAACAAATTTTATCTCCTAACAATAAGTTTCTAATTCGATAAGAACAAAAAGCACAATATTGTTGATTTTTCCGGTCAAATAGTCATTTAAACTTAAAGGGTAACTTACTTTGAGTGTGTGTATATATGTATTTTTTTTTTTTTTTTGTGTAAGAAAATGGAAAAAGAAGGGTACCTCCACAATACGAACGACTGAAACGCAAGACCAAACGGCGCCTTGGCCAAACTGCTAGGTTTAGGTTTTTATGGTTTCTGATTACATTTGCTGTGATGTTTTCTTGGTCGCTATTATATAAACCTTCCTTTGTTTTGAAGCAGACTCCTACCTTGCAGCATTACACACTCTACCATCCTTCCGATTTGTCGGACTGTGTTAAGGATCTTCATTGCTTATGCTGTGGTAACCATAATTCAAAGTTACCTGCAATCAGGGAGAAATACAGTCAGCACAAGGTAGGGAAGCATTCGCTGTGTGCCCAATTTTTTCTCTTCTGCATAGCATTCAAAGGGTCATAATCTAATCAACAGTTTGTTTGATTTTCGCTCAGTACAAGTTTGTTGCAAAGAAGTACTGCCCTACTTCAATACCTCAAGAGTACTTCCACGATGAAAGCGCTGATAAATAGTCGCATAACTCTTCCTATGCTTCGTTGGGCACACTTCCAAGTGAATCACTTCCACTTTCAGTGACCCTTTCTTTGGTCCTCATCATCTCTCTGATTCTTTGCGACGGGTCGTTTCTATTAGCATCTTTCGAGTACGTACGTTGGATAGCTTTTTACCTTTTCTTTTAGGGGTTGAAATCCGATCAGTCTATAAAGATCAACTTTGACTGAAGATGATTTTGTATCATATCCTAGCTTCCATCTCAGTTGATGCATTAATTAAAAATTTCCCAGACGTTATAATGTCTTAAAGTAAGTAGAAAAGAAAAAATAAAAGAGATATATCATTATTCATGGTTCTCCTAGTCTCTTAGTCCATTAAGGTATAACTAGAGCTCATTAGCTGAAATTACAGTTTACAGTTTAGCATAGGCGAAGCGATGACGATATATGTAAATGAGAAGAGGAGGCCCCAGGTTCATGATTGTTTTCGGACATGTTTCTGTTGTGGCTAAGACCTGAGGCAATTAATATGAGCCAAGCTACTATCACACTTTATTCAATAGTGCATCTTTCACTCTCTCCTATTGGCCTCTCTGAAACTGAAACTATATATTACACAGCAGGCAATTCATCAATAACGCAAATTAACAGTGAGCATCAAACCACACGTGGAACATCATACTACAATAGGCAAAGGAAGGAAGGGACCAAGATCACTCACGGACATCCACAGTGAGGCTTGGCTGATCCCAATGGCTCCATCTTACCAGCACTACCACGGTTTGGCATTTTATTGAGCCAGTGGCAATCCTCAAACAAGCACAGAGCTTCAAAATTAGGCCACTCTACATCTGTTGGCTTTATATGAATTGGAGCCCATGCCGGGGTCCCATCCTCGTAAGAATTGTGCGTCAATCTCTTCAAATCGGAGCCATCCAATTTGATCGTGAAGATCTCCCCATAAGGCTGATAATGATGTGGGTTTGAGATGGGCTCTGCTGATATCCCCGCATAGTCCGAAGTGAAAACAATGCTCTTCCCATCTGGGCTAAAAGACGGGTGGTTGGTCCGCCCCGCTGATCCACTTTGAACCAACTTCCTCAATCCTGTCCCATTCGGATGGATCAAATACAATTCGAAACTCCCTGAACCCGGGTCCACCCGATCCGATGCAAAGGCAATCCACTCACCATCCGGCGACCAACTGCACATTGTATCGCTCCAGGGTCCCTCCGTCAATCTATGAAGCCCACCTCTCTCACCCTCCACGGCATCCATTATATATAGGTTCTTATGACCCGAACGACCGGACCGGAATACGACCCACTTTCCATCTGGTGAAACCGAAGGAAAAGCATTGTTTTGGCCATTGGTGGTCAGCTTTTTGAAGTTATTCTCTTGGTCAACATCCTCCACGTTAATGGCGATTATATCAACCTCCGTGCTCTCACTGGAAAAAGTGGGCCCACTGCTGGTGTAGACGATCCCTTGACGAACCGGATTCCATGCGGTTGAGAATGACATCCTGGGATATACCTCTCGCCGGTTCGAACCATCTCGGTTCGCCACATAGACGCCAGGGAAATCGACGTAAGCGATACGGTCACCAGTGGGTGAGAAAGAAGGAAACGACCCATCCACACGAAAGAGAGATAACTGGGATATGGGGCTGTGGACATTTTCCAGTAACAAACGGGTGCTCTTTTTACCGTTATTGGCACCTCTACACCTGTGGTAACCGACTCGGGTCGAGTCCGGCGATATGAATGGGTTCAAGTGGTGACTTTGCGGCGATACCAATCGAGTCAGCTCGATGAACTCGTTCTTAACAAGGTCAAACAGCTCTACATGCCGATAGTTCGAGTTGGGTCTCCGAGTTGCGACTGCAATGAATTTTGAGTTACCTGGAGAAGTAGCTGGAGTGAAGGCGTGGAGACCCGGTGGGGTGACTCGCTCAACTTTCACCGACTCGATCGAAATTGGCCCTTCCCTTGTTAAAATCGCTCTGTAGACACTAATCCACTTGTCTTCTTCACTTCTTCTATGAAAATACAGAGTTGAATCGTCAACCCAACTGGGCCATCCGCCGTGCTTCACCACCTTGACTCGATGAGTCCCATCCCGTGTCAAGAACATATAGATATCCGTACTCAGTTCCTCTACTTCACCGTCCCACCCTTTCTCTCCATAAGATGCCACGGCTGTATAAACCCCAGACGGAGACACGGCAGGGCTAAAATCAGCGATGCCTTGCGGCGTTTGCCGCCGAGTCAAACCGGTGGCTAAATGGGTCGAGTACACGGCGGCCCAACTCGTTCTCGGCTCGCCAGTATCCTCGTGGGTTGACACGTATATTAAATGGTCACCACTGATACTGGGCTTATCCTTCATCGAAATCCCCAGTTTGCCCTTCAAGAGCGGCACTTGAACACGTGGGGGGATTTCAAGGGCAGATCTACGTCTGGCACTCCGGGGAGTATCCCAATAAACGACGTCGTAGAAGATGTTCGATGATCCATTCCGCTCCGTGACGTAGACGAGGTCAATCGGGGTTGGGTTCTGTGGTGCCCAGCTCTCAATCAGAGTTCGATTGGGTAAGAGTGAGAGGAGAGCAGAAGATGGAGAAGGGAAGTGACCGTTGAAATTCACGGACTCGCCATCGGTGATCTGGAGCTCGCCGGCGGCTGTTGGTGGGTTCCGAGCCGGAAGCGAAAAGATGTCAAAAGCGTAGTCTAACCTGCCAAGTGTCGTAAAGATGATGCTGGTGCTGCTGGGGAGTTCCTGGTCCGCCACTGCACGGAATAGAGCCAGCAGCAGCAGGAAGTGAGAAGCAAAGGCATGGGTTAGAAGTCTCATGGGCTTGCGTTGGCTGTGTGGTTTGTGTTCTTTTTTAGATTGAATTAAGGATGACTGCTCGAGTCTAAAGCAGAAGACGGAGTGGAGTGTCAGGAGGTAATCTGGTAATGGATTGGATGACGTGTATGGTTATCGGTGGATGCCAATTTCTATACTTGGCTGACAAACAAAGGACATATTAGTTTGGGACCCACCGCGTTGTCTTGTAGCCGTCCGGTTAAGATTTAATTCCATAACTACACATTCAATTTAAAAATTAGTAAATTAATTTAATATGATATATAACATTTTTAAATAAAATGAATTAAAAAAAATACAAAATGTCACTAGTGATCTAGTGCGGTAGATGCTTTCCAATGGAAACCTAGTGGAGGTGCAGTGGCTTGCACCTCTTACAAAGCTGGACCTCCAAGTGGTTTTGCCAAATGATCTTTGGGAGGCACCGCCTACCAGAAAACTTCTCTGCAGCAGCTATGCGGCCGATGCACTTGTGAGCAAATATGGAAAATTGTGCAGGCTTTGTAACTTATATGTTATATCTACCAATTCAAGAGTTATATACTACGGAAAATTTCTATCTGTTTTTGCTCAGATTGATACAAGGCACCTCCTACCCGAACATTCCTATGCTCATCTAACGCCATCGCCCTGCAGCTGTATGCCAGATTTATGGTAAGTGGGGGGGGTGGTGGCTGGGCACAAACTCTGAATGCTCATTGCCGTGCTGTCTTCACTACGGCCATCCAATCATCACACTTTTCGACTCCTAAAGAGAATAAATCTGCAGAAAGAAAAAGGACAGGTAATTGGATGGTGGTAATTAAAAATCAAAACTATAACTGAGCATTACTTGATTCTATTCTTGGAATCTGTTTTTTTTTTCTTTTTTTCTTTTTGTTTTTTTTTTTTTTTTGGTTTCCGGGCTAAGGTACATTGTGATTATAATAGACTGTAATGATGCATAAATGTCCATTTCATTTTACAGACAGCTTGTGTTGTGGCCTCAAACACTTGCAAAGCGTGGCAATAAACTCATCCCCACTCGTCAATACAACTATAGTCCCAATATATGAGCACAGAGTCTAATTAGATTGAGGTTTAATGATTTGTAATAGGATCTCTTAGTACCACAATATCATTTGCATGTTCCAGTCATCGTACGCTAAACTTTGGGGTAGAATGCCACGCTTACAGATTGGATATGTCAAAAGCCGCTTCAGATTCCTGGCATACAAAGCTACAGAATGGTCAACTCCGCAACACTTAATGTTGGAAGCTTTTCGTTGGTTAAATTTCTGGCAATATTTAATAAATATAAATTGTCATTCTGATATTGACGCTGAATATTGTAATTGTTTCCAAGGAATTAATTTTTCCTACTTTTTCAACAAATCAATCCTTATGAAAAAAAAAAAGAACATTCTTTAGGAAAAAAAAAAGAAAAGAAAAGGTGGAAATTGGGTTTTTCGGTCTACACATTTTAGGCACCCATTAACCTGACGAGCCCAGAAAATGGAAGTCTGCGTTCACTTGACCTGTGAGAAATATGAGCCGCTCTGCTCCAAGGTCATAGGCCTAGCTCATATGCAAAATAGTCCATAAAGTATAAATGTCCAGATAAGAAATTATCCTTGGGGCCTTTTTTGTCTTCACGCTGCACATTTAACGTCAAGTGTTTTTTTTTTCTCTCTCTCTCTCTCTCTCTCTCTCTATATTGGTTCTTTATGATGGTTTCAGTTTTTTGAAGTAAAATAACGGAGGATAGGAAAGAGAGAGAGAGAGAATTGAGTGGTGGTTGGCGAGGAGAGGAATTGGAAGCATTTCCTTCATGTTTTCACGAGTCAACGACAACAACAAAGGTCACTTGACTTCAGAGACCCATTTTCTTTTGTGTAAGAACTAAAGACACGTACGTTCCCTTTTCCCTTCTCTTCCCACCCAGTTTCAAATCTGGCATGGAGTGGCTGGCTGGCTAGTACAAATACAAAATACCAGGGCCAATCAAAATGAACAAGCAACTTGCACATATCGTTTTCATACTGCCGAAACTGTACGAGGCTACGAGCAGCCGGTGATAGGAAGATCAAAAGGTTAGGTCTGGAAAAATGTTGTTAGGCCAATAATAACGATGCATATGAGTACACTTTCTCAAAGTCATAGCTATGAGTTAGGCTTCATGGGACAGCCATAGTTGACGATCGTGTAATAAATCAAATGGCACTTGGGACCTGACCTGTATACGTTCTAGATGATCACCTGGCCCAACAACAGAGGTTGACTTCATATTTACCATTCAATGAGGAGCACTGTCATGGAGCCGTTCTTACTTATCAAATTTTGGTTCTCTATTGCAGGTGATTTCAAAAAGTTTCTTCTCTTTTTTTTTTTTTTTTCTCCCCATACATGCATGAGTGCTCTCTTCCTTTTGGGTAATTTAAATATAAATTTTTTTTACTAATTTACTTTACAAGTGAGATAATAAAAATAATACAAGTATATTAAATTTAGTAATTTTAATATTTAAGATGAAAAAAATAAATATTAATATTATATTTTTTTTGAACAGAAATAAAAAAATTATATTTATATTATTTTTAATTTAATATTTTGTAAATATAAAAAAATAATAATTAGTGATTATAACAGAAAAATATTTTAAAAAATAATTATTATTATAACAACTAAATTTTCAAAGAAAAAATTAGTTAAAATAATTTGTTTGACAAACTTAATATAAAAGGTTTTAAATAAAGTTTTAGACTAGGTGGACAACATAAGTTAGTCTAGTGTGTGAATAGCATTGGACCTCCTATTTTAGATAATTTTTGAACCTTTCATATATAAGTTAGATTTTTTTATTAAATTTTATTTTTATAAAATATAAGATAAATAATTAATTTATAAAATAAAAATTTTTACTTTTAATATAAAATTAAAATATATTAAAATATTTTTTTTTTCAACGTATGCTTGTCAAATTTCAGATTAAAACTGAAAAATTACATTTTGGATAATATTACAGATAAGATTATTATTATTATTATTATTATTATTTAAATTTTCTGCTGTTTTTTCGTGGGTAAACGAGGCTTCCTTTCCTTTTGGATTGGTTGCTTAAAAACCTTGGAACAGGTGGCTTGAGTTGCTTTTGTGATTGCTACATTCACGATAAGTGTCCAACCACAAAACTGCTAATTTTGGCTTTAACTAATTGTCAATCCGTAGGCAAACTTATGCAAAGTGTCCCCAACAGATTAAACATGAAAACACAAACATTTAGGCATCAAAACTTCACGAGAAAAGTATAATTATTTTTATATCCATATTTCTAACTTAAGTGATTTTCTTACATTTTAAAGATATGAGAGATTCCCACACATTCTTTTCATAAGTTGTAATCCATTAATCATGATATATGATCTCGCGAGTGATTGCCTCTTGTCATTTTCGACCGTCCCAATCATCACCCAGTTCCAGCAGATTCCATCCATTAATAGTGAGGTGGTCAAAAGAAGAAGCTTGAATTATTTGATAGGCTAGATTCTTCTATTGATCATCTAAAGGCCGCTACGAAATGCTTCTATTCTAAATAAAATGCCTCCTCTCAATCAACTTTCTTCATTTTGGAACAAATAGAATTTTTTGAGATTTAAATAACTATAAGAAGTCGTAGCAAAAACGCATACTTAAACACGGTGTTTCAAAAGGTGATCTTTCACTAACGTTAAATAGGGTCTTTATAATGAAAGGCTCCTCAAGGCAGGGAAGAAAGAGAACCCTCCCACCATGTCCATTGTTCTTTAAACCGACAAAATGTATGGTACTCAGTGCTTACACAATCCCACTATGATTAATTTATTATAATTACTTAGAGGGATGCATACGGAATCTAATGATGCATGGATCAAGGTAAAAACTATGCCATAGACAAATTCGAATGACAAAGAAGAGCTTTCCAATTTCCCTTCTTGTATGTGCTAGGTGGTGGGGTTGTTGAGCACCACGTAGAGCCTCCTAGTTTCCCAGCTCAACTTCTCTCCTGGCGAAGGAAAACCTGACCTGACATATAGCTACAGAAATTTTACGCTCATGAAACCCCTTACAGCTTAGATTTTTAGTTAAGACATTTGTTTTTTTTTTTTTATACTGAGTGTAGCACAAAGTGGAAGGAGTATCAAATATCCAATAAAGTAACAATAGAGGAGACAAATTCACTGGAAAGAATAACAAACTTCAAAGATAATGAGAACGAACAGATATCTTTCTATAGTCACTTTCTTTTCTTCATTCATTGAGAACCAACGATGGAGAATAAGATACTTCGTGACCACCTATCAGTGTAATGTAAATTAATGCGTTGTGCTTATGATCATGAAAGCCAAAAGTGGATGCACATTGTCCGGATTGGTTTGCACTTATGTGTCCACTCGCTTGTATACTATTTCCATTCAATGGAATGTATAATAATGAGAAGGTGACTATATTCTGTAACAAAAACGATGGAGGAGAAGCGAACACGCGGGAACCTACATTCAAAAGTGGTCATTGATTGAGACAGATTGGTTCCAACATACTATGGAGTAGAATTTCTTTTCCGCAACTATATATAGTCCTGGAAGTTGCTCCAGGAGAGGCAGAACCAAGTAATTGAGCAATTCCAATTTCTCTATTACAAGTTCTGTTAGTCAGAGAAAGGCCATAAGAAAAGGAAAGGCTGGTTTTCTTTTCTGATATCTGACACAAAAGAACTCGTAGCAACAAAAATGGGGGAGAGTACAGCCTTAAAGAGCCACCAAGTTTGCGATTTCTCCATTAATATGCCTCCACAAGGTGGATCCAAGTGCTTGGACGATGATGGCCGTCTCAAACGAACTGGTAAGTCTGCATAATCACAGATGTTAACGAGTCAGTAACTTGGTTGCTTTTTCATGGTCCACATTGAGATTTTTATTGCTGTTTGGTTAAACAGGAACTGCTTGGACTGCGAGTGCTCACATAATAACAGCTGTAATTGGATCTGGGGTGCTGTCCTTAGCTTGGGCCACTGCTCAGCTTGGATGGATCGCCGGTCCATCTGTGATGATCTTGTTCTCTGTTGTAACCTTCTACACTTCTACTCTTCTCGCTGCCTGCTACCGTTCTGGTGATCCTGTCAGTGGCAAGAGGAACTATACTTATATGAATGCTGTTCGATCCAACCTTGGTAAATTTCGCCGTACTAGTCTTATTAAGGTTTGGGATTTCGCCACAATTCCCAGATTAACAAGCGTGAATTTAAAATCTTCAGGTAGTGGCTATGTCAAAATATGCGGATGGGTCCAGTATGGGAACCTTTTTGGAGTTTCCATTGGCTACACAATAGCATCTTCCATAAGCATGATGTGAGAAAATATTATCGGTTCATATTTCTTGTTTAAATGAATACTTGATGTGCTATTGACAATTAATTGAATTTCTCTGCCTCCACGAGCAGGGCTGTCAAAAGGTCTAATTGTTTCCACAAAAGCGGTGGAAAAAATCCATGCCATATGAATGCAAATCCTTACATGATTGCATTTGGCATCGTGGAAATAGTTTTCTCTCAAATACCCGACTTTGATCAGCTATGGTGGCTGTCCATTGTTGCTGCAATCATGTCTTTCACATACTCATCAATTGGTCTAGGACTCGGAATTGCTAAAGTCGCTGAAACAGGAAAAGTCATGGGAAGTCTAACTGGAATCAGCATTGGCACTGTGACCCAGACCCAAAAGATATGGAGGAGCTTCCAAGCACTTGGTGACATTGCTTTTGCCTATTCTTACTCGCTCATCCTCATTGAAATTCAGGTGCATATACATGCAGCAAGAAAGTCAAATTAAGGCATTCAGATTTCTTTGACCAATTACAAATCAAAACATTTTATATGGTTTTGTTCTGTGTCAGGATACAATCAAATCTCCACCATCAGAAGCAAAGACAATGAAGAAAGCAAGTCTTATAAGTGTTTCAGTGACAACCCTTTTCTACATGTTATGTGGCTGCTTTGGCTACGCTTCTTTTGGAGACATGTCCCCTGGAAACCTCCTCACTGGTTTTGGCTTTTACAATCCATATTGGCTGCTTGACATTGCCAATGCTGCCATAGTAATCCACCTTGTTGGTGCATACCAAGTCTACTGCCAACCGCTCTTTGCCTTCGTTGAAAAATCAGCAACCGACAGATTCCCAGATAATGAGTTTATTACAAAAGAAATCAAAGTCCCAATTCCTGGTTTCCGCCCATACGGCCTGAACCTCTTCAGATTGGTCTGGAGGACAGCATTTGTCATTATTACCACCGTGATATCAATGCTCCTTCCCTTCTTTAACGACATCGTTGGCCTTCTCGGGGCAGTGGGATTCTGGCCATTAACAGTCTACTTCCCAGTTGAGATGTACATTGCACAGAAGAGGATACCAAAATGGAGCACAAAATGGATTTGCCTCCAAATGCTAAGTTTCGCTTGCCTAGTCATTACCATTGCGGCTGCTGCTGGATCTATTGCTGGAGTTGTTGGTGATCTTAAATCCGTCAAGCCCTTCAAGACCAGTTACTGATTCAGTACAATTTCAGCCGTAATTAAAAATACAGTTTCAGAGTCAGTGAGATCAAGTAAAGCATAAGGAAATCTTTAAGTCGGGGGGAGTACGTTGTTCTTTGATTGTATACAATCAAGGGGAAATGCATTCTTTGCGGTCGCAATTTTAGAACTCGCGCATGTATATGATCAAAATGAAAAATATTAAGTTTGTGACGTCGTGCAAATGGAAAAGATTTGAATTTCTTAACCTAAAGCTCGTCATATGACAGAACCAGCATCTTGCAAGTTGCAGCAGAACAGATCAGGGGCAGTATTAAAAACGACACAAGGATATTAATGAAAAATTGATAAAAGTAAAAATATTATGAGTTTTAGGCTAGCCATATTGATATCTCAGATAGATAAATGAAACATGAAACCCTATTTGTAACTCATAAATTTCTAAAACATGTCGGGATCCTACCATGCAGTTCCACCTTTGGTTACAAGAGAGGCCATGGACCAGCCCGGGCTAGCTTTTTTATTTTTTGGGCCATGGACAAGCCCGATAGCCTAACAACTTATGAACGACCTTTGGAAAACAATCTGTAGGGTACTTGCCGTACGTGAGGCCTTAAACCCACTGGCTGGTCTTCTAACTTGACAGAGGAACCAGTCTATCTTCTCCGTGATTGGTCTGGTCTGACGCAACGTTTCCAGTTTCGAATGTGGGTGTGCCCCAAGTGGTGTCATCTCAATCAATTAGGTGCAAAGGCTCTTTAATTAGGTGCCACTTTTCGGAAGATAAGCTTGCCAGCCGTTTGGATGCCGCCTATGCAATAAAGAGAGAGTTGGAAATATATGATATCTTCACCCACAAAATCCACAGGCCACCACTGCCTTCCCAGTTCCCACTCCAGAAGTAGTTTTTTTTTTTTTAACAAACTAAAAATATTGATGCACTTTGTTCATTAATTGTCTCATGGTACTTATTGTTCACGTGCTTATAAGAAAGGAAAACTCCAGGATTTGTTCATGCGTTTCCTCTTTTGTCACAAGAAATAAAGGAACTCAATTCATGAATTAAAAGCTAGGATTAAGAAAGTATAATCAATTTCAACATCTTTGACAGTGACCTACGACTCGATTGGTACAGAAGTAGTCCATCGGTCTCTCGGTTTGATTACTTGTGATCTCTTGCTTTTATATATATATATATATGTTTAGTTAAGAGACCTGTCAATTGTAAATTATACAATATATTTTTTAAAAAAATTTTATAAATTTTATACAAAATTGTAAAATAAATATTTAATTAAATTCTTAATTATAGAGAGTCCGCTTATAACAACCTTAATTTCACACGAAAACAGTGTCAGATTATTATTAGCTGAGAGGGTGGAATTTAATGCACAATTGGTCATAGTTGCACTGCTGGTGGTGGGTGATCGGGACATGTGAAAAGCGAGTTGCCCAAAACAACACGGCATCCTCCAGCGTCCACACGAAAGACGATCCTAAAACAGTGTTCAGCTAACAATGCATTGTTTGTGTGGACCCAGCACTCGATCGCCACACCTTCCTTTCCCATGTAATAATCGCAGTACTGAGTAGGCTACTTTATAGCGATCCATTACAGAACAGGAAACAGCATGAGAAACATGGGTTTATAGTGGTTCATGATAAGCCGCCCATAACCATGGTAAGCAGAACCTCTCATCCACTTCCACTCCCAGGAAGAGTCTCCTCTCCGCCATTAGCTTTCAAACCTCCCCAAGCACAAGTCAAAATTCAGATATTTCAACGACAGGGATCAATTTTCCTTTGCCAAAAAGAAGACTTTTCATTCAACACACGTATGTGTAGTAGTTTCAACTGGAGTTGGCAATGTAATAAATAAGGGCTTGCCACGTATCGATCATTCAAGACAATTTGGGATGCGGGAAACAATGAGAGTATTCGTAGACAGTGAGCCGTCCTTGACCGGAGTTTCGTAAAATCATCGTGGTCAGTGTGGGACCCGGACATCCCATGGTCTCTCCCTAGCAAGTTGACTATCCCTTCGCCGTCCATTGAGGACCAACCAAACAAACTTACTGTCCCTTCATTTCTGAGATCATACGTCAGAGAAGAACCTAACTATAGATGTCAATCGGCTTAAGTTGGCCGCGGGGGGGGGGGGGCGGGGTGGGGAAAAAAATAACGTAGAAAATTTGAATGAAATGGAAGAGGGAAGAAAAAAGTCAAAGCGTACAAATAATTGTTTAATGATGCAATATCAATGAATAAAATTAGACATAAATATTTTTTATAATAAAAGTATTTAAAATATTTTTTTTATTGCATATTGTATATATTTATCGAAGCATCTGATATCATTTTTTTTTTTTTTGGTTATGTAGGTGTAAGTTAGAGAGATACAAGCGAGAACTAAAAATTAATTATTTTACTTTTATGCGACTTCAATCTAACTAATTTTCAGTCATATTATTATCATTATTATTCTATTATATACTAGATAACATGGAAGGACAATTAGACGTTTAAAGCTCCTTTATTCCCATGTCAATGATTTGCAGTTTGATTCAAACGTCCCATAATTTCAACGAAGATTTAAAAAGTCCATCCAAAAGGAGGGGGTGCTATGAATAAGAAAAAACATTAAAAAGGCGAGGTCCTAAATTCAAAACCTCTTCCTTTTAATATTAACATTACTAGCGTTCCCTAGAAGAATTGTTCATATTAACTAGTTGATGGCAAAGCTACGTTTGATACTTGCCTTTCAAGTTTTCTCTCGAATGATAACAAAGCTGGCTACCTGTGTGTGCATGTGTGTGCGTGTGGGTGGGTGAATAAATGCATCTCATTATCAATCGCTCAGCGATACTATCAAGTGGGCATGTGCATTTTATCCCGAATTACATCTTATTGAGATAGATAATTGTTCCTCCTCACAAAAAAAAAAAGAAAAAAAAAAAAGAAAGAAAGATAGAGACTTGTTCAGACAAAGAAAATTGAGATAGAGAAGAATATCAATAATATGGACGTGAAGTTACCCAATAATGAAGAATTTATGCGGGTGAGCTTTTAGTTTCGTGAACCAACCTAAGACAATAGGATGTGCATTATCCTTTCGTTGTAAAGTCCAAACAATAAAAATCGGGTGTTAATGGATTTAATTTTAAACTTGAGTTTCTCAAGTTAAGTTTCCAAAGTAATTTTATTTTATTCCGTAGAATTAAAGTTTTTTTTTTTTTTGGTGTGGGGGGGGGGGGACTACGTAAGCAAACTAATTAATTTTTATTCTTTTTGAGAGGTGAGTTGGATCGTCATCCTCTATTTTTCTTTTCTTTGGTGGAACGTTTTGCCGTGCAGGATGCTATACGTTTTGCCACATTGGTCACCGTCCGCTTAAAAGTCTCAGAACAAAGTGGACATTTTGCCTGCTGCCTTCATGGAACTCAACGAAAAAAAAAAAAAAAACTTTAGAATAGTAAACACCTAACGCCTCTTTACGAGTTTTCCAAGACGCCTTAATGGAAATTATGACACAATATTTTGTGAATTTTCTAGCCTTGTGACAGACGACTGTTTGAACTTGATACCGTTCAAAAAAAAAAAAAAAAGTGAGCTTTGATATAATATTAAGTACGGAAAAGTCAGCAACACAGTGCGACCCGCCGCAATACAGACGAAAAGGCTCTACAATAAATAGCTTTAGCCGTTTAATAAGTCGAAAACGGTTTCCGGACTTCATGCTCCTGTTAAAATTTAATTTAAACTTATTATAATTTTTTTTTAAAAAAAATAAATAATTAAATCGTATTTGTTATATTTTATGTATTATATTAAAAATATATATTATTATTTTTTGATGTATAAAAATTTAAATGTCTCAATTTATTATTTAGTTGATAAATAAAATTTTATTTTAATATTATTACTTATATTTTTAATTATTATATAATAATTTCATAATTTAACATGGATGCGCCTCTTTGAAGGAGCCCAGCTCCGGATGGACATAGAAAGAAAGCCATTCTTTTTTTCTTTTTCTTTTTTTTTTTTTTTTTTTGTAGGTGTTTGACAACCCATTCTGCTGTCAAGTCGCTCTCAGCTTTATTAGCTTTCAGGATAGATAGATGAAGACTTTTAGTCAAATAATTCTGCTGCTTGTGCCCAAAAAAAAACAAAAAAACAAAATTCGGCTAAGCCACCGATGACTTTTTTTGACTGGTTGTGACACGTACATTTATTCTCTCACTCATATCTCGAAGAAGTTCCAATGAACCTGCACCTGTCGTGTCTTGGCACAAGACTACTACCCCATGATCGGTTCGGTTATAGTCTGTAAATGTAGTAATTATACTGTGATCGACAAGTAACTGTTATGATTAGAAGGTTTGCATTAGGTTCTGCTTTCTAACTTTAATTTTTCTTTGTAATTCATTGTTGGTGGTGTATCAAATACAGTTGGATCATGCATGAACCGCAGAAACCCTTGGGCTTGATGATTAAAGAAAAAGAGGATTGCGTGAGAGAAATGAATTCTTAGAGCTAACTCCTAAGTGAAAGTTTTATAATTAATTATTCGGTAAATTAGCATCACTTTATGGAATTTATTCGGTAATTAATTAACATCTCTTTTTAAAATTTAATTATTTTTGAGTTTGATACACGACCTCTCTCTATATTTGTATCTTTTCCATATTCACCATCTGGCATTCTGGACTTGTTATACAAATGGGTTTCAAAGTATATGTTATCCACGTTAATAATGATACAAGTTTATAATTCTCAAATTGAAATTAACTTGTTCAAGTCACTTGAGTGCGATTTCAGGGATTCATGAGATTAATGGAGCACTGTTTTCTATTTCGACAAATGAGTTTCCCAATTGACAACAATATATATAATATGGTATTAAACGTCCTTTGTTTTACGATGGAGAGCATTAAATGCATTTGTTAACGTAAATTATATAGCAATAAATGTTGTCAGGCTTATGTTAAGACCATTGTCAAGGATTTTGAAAATCTTAAAAAAAAAAAACAAAAAACAAAAGGCCCTTTAATTAATTTCAAGCTAAACACAACCAAAGGTTTCGTAACACCGGTGGTGCTATACCTTATTATATGTGTAACTTTGCTCAAAGCCATCCAAGATTGGGGCCAAGGGCGAAGAAAGAATAAAAGAGTCAAAGGAGATGATGAGTTGGGGTGACGACTTTCTTCTTGAGCTACTAAGTGCCATTGGTTGTCAAAGAACTTCATATACTTCATTTTCGTTTCACACATTCATTATATATATATATATATATTCTGCTTATTATATCACAGAAGAGAAAAACTTACGAGCTTCCAAATAATTCATTTTCATTTCACATGTACAGACCCCTCGCCAGTATAATAGAAACTTCAGTCGGAATCTGATTAAGATATAACAACAATCATTTTCGTCATGTTAAGTTTGGCCTTGGTACCTAGCTGTAACTTGGTCGGCATATATTTTTGTCTCATACTTACAACTGAAGCTTCATTTTAATTATTTAAGTATTGCCAAACCCAACCAAAAAAAAAAAAAAAAATCAAAAATCAAAAGAATCTTTGCTTGGAGCTTTAAAACAGCCTCAAATAGACATGTATAATATGATCAAGCCAGCTAATACAAACTTTTTTTGCGTATATAATTGTTGTCGTTAAGGACCCTATAGATTTGTTTTTTTTTTTTGTGTTTTTTTTTTTTGAGGTAATTTTCTCGTGAATCTCTTTGTCTTGGAATAGAACACTTGTTTTGACGAAACTGGTGAGACGGGGTTTGGACTGAAGTTACCAAGTGATGATACTTGACCACAACACTGCCCACCAAAAAAAAAAAAAAAAAAAAAAGAATTAAAGAATATATGAAATACAGTAACTGATAATGATGCTAAATGCAAAATAACGTTAAGCCAAGATAGAGTCTGGAGACATGGTATGTGTAACTTTCGTGGAATTAATACCCTATTCTAATCAACAGTCATTCCAATTCATTCATCGCATATAAGAATTGGCATCTACATACTAATTTTTTTTCATCTTCATTACTTCCCTAGTCAATTTTTTCGAAAGCCTTTTTGACCACTCTCTGGTGGGATGGTCTAACATCAAATTTCATCTTTATACGTATACTCTACAAACAAAATATGCTGAAAGTGACTAGTTGTTTTGGATTATAGATCGACCCCAGTGATATTACTTTTACGTACAAATCAATCTTATGAGCACTTCTTGCTTACATAAAAGAAAATGTGTTACATTTTGGGCGGTATAAAATTATGTTGTATGATATGTGTTGAACCAATTATTGTTACATGTGAGAATTGTACATCTTTCCTTTCTTTCTGTTTTTTTTTTTTTTTCCCTTTGCTTTTCTCTGGTGATAAAAGTGTTTAGTAAAGTTGCAAATGAGTCCAACGGAACCTAGTTTTGTTGTGTTTAATCTTAGTCCGTTTAATAAACAAAGCTAAAAACGAGGTGAGTTGAGTTCAAGTTAAATTTTTAATTTTCTAACAAATGAAATTAAATAATTATTGTTATACATAGAATTAAAAAAAAATGATAATATTTATTTTAATAAAATTAATTAATTAAAATAAAATTTTATTTTTAGCTCATGCAAATATGTACATGTAAAATATAATTTTGAAAACAAGCCTAATAAAATTATGTTTGTAATATAATAAATGAGTTTTTTCAATTATTTTATGAATAAAATTTTAAACATGTTATTTGTTAGTTTAAATGCGTAAGTTTGTTGTTACTTAGATTTTACTTGTTTATTAAATAGTTTTAAATGAGATTTAAGTATTTTTTATTTATTTATATAAATGAATGAATTTAAATTAGCTTTTATTGAACTAAGCTATCAAATTTTTAACAAATGTATTAAAAACTTTGCAATCCTAATGTTTAGCTTCTATACTTTATCCATGAATCAAAAAAGAGGATGACATTACCATGTATGAGCTTCTTATGTCCATGTATCAAAAGGGTAATATATATATCTATATATATATATATATATCAAAGATAGTATCATGTTTCATAGAGTAGGTTGGATTTGTAGCCTTTTTAGCCTTTCTTCCTCGTTCAAAGGGAGGGGCTGAAGTTTAAGAATTAGATGCCGCTCGTCTACCCATCAATGGTAAACTTTCCTGATTATAATCATGAAATCCCAAGTGGTTACAGCATGTCTGGATTATTTTAAGCCCAGACCAGAAGCAAAACATTTGACTGACGTATCACCTTATTCCAACCATTTAATGGAATGAATTATGACAGGGAACCATATTCTCTAACAATAACGATGGCGGAGAAGCTATACACGTGAGAATCTTGATTCAAAGGTCATCTCTTAAAGAGACGTATATTGTTGGGATTATTTTAATTGGCTTTCGTTTTCCTATATAAGCCATGGAAGTACATCCAAGAGTGGCATAACAAAAATCTGTTCTTTATTTCCTGTAGTCAGCTTGTGTTGTTCTTCTTGCTAGCTTCGTTGCCTTTCGAGGAGACAATTAAAGACGTAATATCTAACAAGAAAGGTGGATATGAAGGTAAGAATTTCATTTAATTGTCTTTTGCATTCGTTACGATTATTGGAGAAAGCAATAGGATCATATCTTCGTGTCTATGCTTCTTGTTGTTTGTGAAAGATTTTGCAAAGCTGTCCCCTTAATTCTTCCAAAATTAAACAAAGAAAATCTTCTTACGAACGTATAACTTATGTTACTTCTTACTACAAAGGGAAAGTTGGCTCTAAAAATAAAATTAAAAAAAAAAAAACAAAAGAAAAGGAGAAGCTCAAACTAACTTACACCCAACATGGAAATCTCTCCTCTCTATTGAAAAAGATAAAAAAGAAATAATAAATAATAATAATAATTTCGTGCCTGCATGTATATTGACCGACTTTTGTCCAGGGCCATTGTCAACCTTTGGCTGGTTTAGGAGCCTGAACTACTTGACATGAAATAATTTGTGCTTACATCTTTTATAGCAGAATGTACGGGAACTGGGAAGAAGCATAAAACATAAATTGAATACGTTCTTTGGATAGTGCAACTAGCATACAATATTGAATATGAATACGTAATTTCACCGATTAAAGCCATTCCCCGGTGGCTGTGATAACCAGAGAATCTTTAAACATAGGAAGAGCTTTATTGCTTTGTTCTCGATGATAATAAAAAGTAAACATTTTATTTTATTTTTTATTTTTTATTTTGGAAAAGTACAAGAAACAATCTTGTTTGAAACGAAAGTCGAGCTTCAAGAAGATTTTCATCCCGAAGGCCAGACAATCGTCAACGTTAATTCACATAACAATAGGGAATGATTGAGTTGCTTTTAAGAGGTTTAAAAAAAAAAAAAAAAGAAACATTGCTGTCAAATTGCACATTGGAGTTATGTGTCGTAGGAAAAAGAGGAAATAATAAAGTTAAGGATGCCACTAACTTTATTAACATCTATTTCTTATTTACCATTTTATATCTTCTAATTAGCATGTACACTTAGTACAAAAGAGTCTTGTTTATGAAGTTTAGCTTTCACAGAAACTAAGTATTAATAATTCACGTTGGATGACCAACCAATCAATGATAAAATTTTCTACATCAATAATCATTGGTGATAAATTCCACAAAACACAAGATATATAATGGTGGTGATTGATTATGGGTCACACATATTTTTTCCTATACAAGAAAATCTCCCTTGTTTGATCCTTAAGGAATGGCTTTGACCCTATCCCAAAAGGTTTTTTTTTTTTTTCTTAATAAAAAAAAAAAAAAACTTACAATTGAACTTGACACATCTGCCCTTAAAACAGCCTTTCCCATGACTAGACTTCGGCAGAACAAACAAGAAAACAGCACCCTTAGGAAGTATGGAAGCGGAGATGAGCGGTTAAGTGGGGTTAGTGCTAACTGTTAAGCGTGTGTAGGAGTATGACACGGGATCGAAGAGTGCAAAGACCTTAGAATGAAACAGCTTCGACCTCCTTTGGCTTGTGCGCAGTGAGTCCCTCATCTACCTTAGAGAGACTTTTACACGACGTGAACATGCTACTTCCATTATAATCCCTTCATGAGCAATGGCTCCTTTATATATACTCCACTACTTCTTGACCCCCACTGCACCCCTTCATTCCAAAATCAAAAGGGCTCTGAATCCAATTTGGGTCTTGGTGATTATTGGGAGGTGTCCCAGTTATTGCAGTTTCCAGGAGTTGAAACTTGCCCCCCAACAACCCAGCTTCTAGTAACTAGACTTGGATTTAGTACAGAAGCAGACCCATCGCTTTCTTTTCCACTCTTCTTGATTTCTCCTCCTCTAAAATCCATAACATAGTTTTCAGCTTTCTTTACAATATATCCAAAGCCAATAAGGATTAACTGACTTTCCTGTTTGGAAAGACTTCCAAGTTGTGTTGCTGAATTGCTTTCTTTTCCTGAACCAAGATGACTGAGAACAACAGCACAGCTGATGCAAGGAACGGGTTATCTTACCGAGTCTTCGATGTCTCCGCAGACATGCAATCGGAAACTGCCTCCAAGTGGTTCGACGACGACGGTCGTCCTAAGCGAACTGGTATTAAAAAAATAAAAAAATAAATATGTTCCCAATCTTGACATATTCTTTTCTGTTATTGGAGAAGAAACTGACTCCTTAATAATGCTGTTTTCTGTCGACTTCAAACAGGAACTGTCTGGACTGCCAGCGCTCACATCATAACAGCTGTAATTGGGTCTGGAGTGCTGTCCCTGGCTTGGGCCACGGCTCAGCTTGGATGGGTCGCTGGTCCGGCTGTCATGTTCTTGTTTTCTTTTGTAACCTATTATACTTCTACTCTGCTCGCTGCCTGCTATCGTACCGGTGATCCTGTTAATGGCAAGAGGAACTATACTTATGTGCACGCTGTTCGATCCAATCTTGGTAAATAATTCTCTGGACAGTGTTAAGATTTTGGTCATTCTCGAAAACTTCACATCTCAATGTTGTTGACATGGGTTATTTCGAATTTTGTTTCAGGCGGTGTCTATGTCAAAATATGCGGTATTGTTCAGTATGCCAACCTTTTTGGAGTTGCCATTGGTTACACGATTGCATCATCTATTAGCATGATGTGAGTTGCAACTTCAATTCCAATTATAAATTGAAGATTTTTAATTAATTTTGAGGTTCGGTTGGCCATTTAGTTTTCTAAGTAATTACTTATGGAACAGGGCTATCAAGAGGTCCAATTGTTTCCACTCGAGTGGTGGCAAAAATCCATGCCATATGAATGCCAATCCTTACATGATTGCGTTTGGCATCACAGAGATTTTTTTCTCTCAAATTCCTGACTTTGATCAACTATGGTGGCTCTCCATTGTTGCTGCTGTCATGTCTTTCACTTACTCGACAATTGGTCTCGGACTTGGGATTGCTAAAGTTGCAGAAAACAGAAAAATCAGGGGAAATCTAACAGGAATAAGCATTGGAGCCGTGACTGAATCCCAGAAGGTGTGGAGGAGCTTCCAAGCACTTGGCGACATTGCTTTTGCTTACTCTTTCTCTAACATCCTCATTGAGATTCAGGACACAATCAAAGCCCCGCCAGCAGAACACAAGACAATAAAGAAAGCTGCCCTAATTAGCATTGTAATCACAACCCTTTTCTACATGCTCTGTGGCTGCTTTGGCTATGCTTCATTCGGCGACGGGGCCCCTGGAAACCTCCTCACCGGGTTTGGCTTTTACAACCCCTTCTGGCTACTTGACATTGCCAACGCTGCCATAATAGTCCACCTTGTCGGTGCGTACCAAGTCTTCTCTCAACCCATCTATGCCTTCGTCGAAAAACAAGCAGCCAAAACATTCCCAGATAATGCATTCATCACCAAAGAAATCAAAGTTGCAATTCCGGGTTTCCATCACTACAATCTCAATCTCTTTAGGCTGGTATGGAGGACAGCTTTTGTGATCACTACCACTGTGATTGCAATGCTCCTTCCCTTCTTCGATGACATCGTCGGTCTTCTCGGGGCCTTGGGATTTTGGCCATTAACCGTATTTTTCCCAGTTGAGATGTACATTAGACAAAAGCAGGTACCAAAGTGGAGCATAAGATGGCTTTGCCTCCAGATCCTGAGCGTTGCTTGCCTCATTATCTCTATTGCTGCCGCAGCGGGCTCTATCGCTGGTGTCATTGATGATCTCAAGACCGCCAAGCCCTTCAAGACCACTTACTAGACGGGCGCAGTGTTCTCTCTGATATCAACATTGATGGCCATTTCAGAATCAAGGCGGCAACAGATCAACCATAGGATTTTTAGTCATTGTTAATGTTAATATCAAAATTGAAGTGGTCAGCTTATTTTTATGTTTGTATTTTTAATTCTATTGGTCTTTCATTTCACACTTTCTTCGACAGAAAAGTCAGATGCACCTCTATCCTGTAAGCAGAATAGGAAAAAAAAAAAAAAAGAAGAAAGAAAGATGTCTAATTCTGTGTCCTTGCTTGTAACTTTCTATCAGCCAATGAAAAATTGAAAAATTTTATGCAAAACCTTTGTCTAAATACTTGATCCAACTGTAGTCATTAAATTGGCTTGACAGACATATAATTTGTTGGATGCCAACAAATGAAATGCTCCTTGCTTTTGAAAGGCACCTCAAGATATGGACTTGTAGTTTTAGTTTACTTTTACTTTTTGCTTTTGTTTCGATGGTCCTCCTGCTTGGATAATATGGTACGTATGGCATCTTCATTAGAACCATTGAAAGTGAACATTTCTAATCAATCGTGACAAATAATAAAAAAAAAAAAAAGAAGGAAAGAAAGAAAGAAAGAAATTGTACAATAAGGACCATCCAGTTTATGCTTCTGACACACAACCATCATCAAATCTATCAGAAAACCATACAAACACGAGAACATGGTCTAGTTATTATCAATGGTGATTGACTGAATGGTGAAAAGATCAACAACGTGTGACCATTTAAGTAAAAAATATCTTCATTTTAAATTTAGACGTCTCGACTTGGAACCATTATAGTGGGTGAGAAAAGAATAGAACATGTACAATAGATTATGTATCAAAATTTAAAAGACAACCCAAAAAAAGCAAAAGGAAACCACAGGCCTGGACCCCAGGTATGGCCGAATGAGCCCTTGTTTTGAACAACTTACTCTGGTGGGTTTTATTTGTGGTGCCTGGATTTCCAGTACCACGATTTAGATGCATTTTCATTGGTAAAAATAATGGCCTGATAATTACTATTTACAAAATTTAATAATAAAATTATTTTAATTTTTAATTTTAAATTTCAGTTCGAAACTCTAATCCCTACCAATTAAAAAATAAGAAAGAGAAATTTTGAAATTATAAGAATTTCAAGAAAGCATTTAACTAAATAGAATTATTTTTATGTACATATTTTTTGAATATATATATATACAGCATCATTATTACTTTAGTTTTGAGAATAAATGTTAGTTGGGATAATAATAACAATAATTTATGCAAAATACAGCGAAGTTCCTGACTTTACTCATCATCAAGGCACCAACAGTGAAAGATTAGACTTCTGATAAGCAGACAGCTATCAGATCCTGTCAGCGCCTTCTTGTTTTGGATTCACTTTTAGAGAGTATTGTTCCGGATAGCTTGTTTACCTCGTACAACAGCCCAGTTGAGAACAAAAAACTGCATCAAGCACGGTAAAGTTTGATGTAGCCATTAGCAGATTTTGGAAACACATTCAGTATAAATTACGAAGTGTCCTATAAAATGTACTTAGTCGATTATTTAAATCTTCATTTTTAATCTATATATATCGGACAAGGTCATGTTTATTTGGTTCTTTTATGTCTTACCTTTCCTATCTTTTAACAATTGTTATTATGTTCTTGACCCACGAAAGTTAAGTGTAACAAAGACTCTCAAAGAAAAGACCTAAGTAAGCATCAAATGGACACGTATCAAACTGGCTGTGAAATGAGTGATTGAACTAGGGAACCCGTATCTAACTAATCGAGGTTTCCACACTCAAGTCAACCACATATGTACAAGAAAGAAAAATAGTGAAAAGCAAAAACATGTATTGAATGCTAAAATTACCAGGTTGTGATGCAAACTCGATGGACAGTGCTAGCCGTAATTAGAGCAACAACTTCGGCTAATAGAACTGCAAAAGAAAAGTAGTAAAAATGATTGAATATTACTATTTCTGAACAACAAATGATTAAGGAAAAATAGCACCCAACTCTCATAGGAAGGAAAAGAAAAACAAATCTAAGAAGATCTAAGCAAAAGGAGGAAAAAAACCACTCCAGTTTATTACTCAAAGAAAACTACCAACAAAAAGAGTAGACAAACAGGAACAAAGGATCAGATGAGGCTGGAGTTGGCAAGAGAAGGCCAACAGCAAACCCCACACTTGCTTTTAAGAAGATAGGCTGACAGAAAGGAAAGAGGGTTTGAGAGAGCTCTAGGGGTCAATTTTTTATGTATTAGTATCACTATGGATGCTGTAGTCAGGAGGAGATGCATGATGATGGTGCTTTCATTCAGCAGCACTAAGCCACCGATAAGATAACCTAGAATTCCCCTGGGCTGTTGCAATGTTGAGATAATTAATCCAAAGAGATACCGTTTTTATCTTATAAAAGAGCTTCCATGGAGAGTACCAAAAGAAGGCTGCTAATGGGATAGTTCCTGCTCCTAAAGCAGCCATCTGATGTAGAACACATGGAAACAAAATTACTATGCCAATCGCATGGAAGTGTGAATTGCCAGCATTAATCTGCAGTTGCCTAATAATGTAAATGAAAGCTAACTAGCTATTTATCTTAAGCATGACTTAAGGCCAAACTTGGGGACTCTACACTAACAAGTGACATAGAATGGCTTTTCAAGTGTTTCAAACAAAAAGAGAGCACAATAATGCAGGTCATGATCATGATGATGTCATAACAATAAGAGAAAGTCTAAGATATCTTTGCCAGTTAAAAGAGAGAGAGAGAGAGAGAGAGAGAGAGAGAGAGAGAGAGAGAGAGAGAGAGAATTGGTGATAACATTCACAAAAAAAAGACACAAGCATGCAGACATATGCCAGTAGGATAAGCACTGTTAGCTCAGACATATATAATGTGAATGAAGGATAAGCAACACTGGAGCAGATTATAAAACGAATGAGCAGCCACTGCAAACACAATCCCACAAAAGAAAGTTAAGGTCATTAATTGACTAACATGCAAGGATAGAGAGATGTCAATTTCATTTGTTGCATTTGATCAGTAATAGCTACATCAGTGGTGTAAACAAAGGTGAGCGAAACATATATAAGCCAAAATGCGCTCACCAGCACTCCACCCAGTCTTCAAGCCACAGGTTTCATGGAAATTCCCAATGAGCTGCAAAATATAAATCAGGAAAATGTGATTATCATGTTAGTGCTTCCAGGTCACAAGCAGATCTTAACTTATAGAACAGTGGTACATGATCACAATGTTGTAAAATAATGAATTAAACTATTTGACTCATAATGCATATTTAATGCCTTGTCATGAAGATATTATCACCATGAGCTGTTGAATGCATTTCAATGGAAAATGGTTGAACAATTGGCAGCAGGAAACAAAAGAATTCAAGAGCAACAAGCAGGCTAGACACATGCAGCTCCAAGAAAGAACAAAGAACTGTTAAAATTAGAGCCTATGAAAAATTTATAAAGCTGATGTATGGCAAAAAGAGGCAAATATGAGAAAGTGTGAGAAAAGGAAAAGGTTGAGAAGAAATTCATCAATGAAATATTGTTTCACTCTATTAGAAGTTCAATTGAAAGAAAATCATGCAGTAAAATTTCATCCTGAAAGGTCCCAATACGTGAGTGTGTGTGTGTGTGTGCGCTGCTCAATCACAAGTACCCACACTGAAACTTTATGGAATAGATGTCATATTGATTTTCAGCAAGCAGGGACATAGAATTTACACCTGCTTCTTGTAAGGCTAAAACAGGTGAGAGCAATCACCAATTATGAAACCAGCGATCATTGTCATCATATCTCCAAACAGCACATCATTATATTATTATAGCCATGATACAAGATTACAAACAACAAGAACACAAAGTCAATAGTGTGGAGCCCTAAACTCACTGTTAGCAGGAAGAGAAACAGTAAAGAGCTGATGAAGCCTCCAAGTATTGTAAATAGTTCTGTGGACGCCAACTTTCCCCTATACATCTGTTGCAGCAAAAGAATGACTGTGAACAAAAGTACAGAATAGAGCATGGAACTTCTTGGCCCAGCCATGGTCTGCCTGTCACATAGACATAGAAAGTAGCAGAAAAAAAAGGTCAGCACTGAGAAAATAAGGTCAAATACTGGCCAAAAAAACGCCATATCTAGATCAAAATAACACATCAGAATGTAAGTCAATGAAGAAGCTAATAACACCACATTGAAGGCATAAACTCCGTGTTGACTACCTAACCAAACAAGCTATAAGGGCAACACATGGACTGTCACCGGATCTACTGCTCAACAACTAGCCATAGATACAATGTACCACTTCAAAAACCACAATTGGCCTCTATTTCATTAAACTGATAAGAATCAAATGGTGATAAATGTTCTCGATATAATGAGATCTTAAGAAAGTACAGCACTTCATAAAAGGAGAAACCTAACGAATCCGCATATTTGTTTTACAGATAAATAAGCACCAGATCAATAAGGCGAGTAATGATTAAAAAACATCAAAATCCAGAATCAAGTAATTAAAAATTTGACTCGCCAGCTGATTAAAACGAGAAATCTGCAGTTGGTTTTTAAAACCGAGCAGTGACTCCAGATGGGTGAGATTTCAGACACGCGTTTTCGCAATTTGATATCATTATACGGAAAGATTCGAAGTCACGTTTTCCGACTCCTGCTACAATTTTTCTCGGGAACCAAACGGAAAAAAAAAAAAAAAACAGTGATAGCAGAGGTCTTGCAACTAACTATGGTTAAAATTAAAAAGGAAAATTAAGAGAGTGGACGCCACATACCTTCGATTGGGTACCTTAGCGCCGCCGATCCCTCTGATCGGGTCAAGCCACTGGAGTCCGAGTTCCGAAGGAGAAGAAAAGAAAAGGAAGGTAGGGGCATAAGTGTCCATAAGAGAAAACGACACATCGTTACGACGTCGTATGTGCCAGAGGCGAAACTATATATGGAGAAGCCGTTGAGAGCTTGCACTACGTGTCCGTTGCCCTGAGGGGTTGACCGACTCATTGTCATAGTTCCACATGGCGTTGCCGGAGCTACCGGAATGTCCGGTGTGCCTGCAATCCTACGACGGTGAGTTCGCAATTCCACGCGTGCTGAGCTGCGGACACACGGCCTGCGAGTCTTGCCTCAAAAACCTTCCCCAAAAGTACCCTCTCACGATTCGCTGCCCGGCATGTACCCAACTCGTGAAGTACCCATCGGCACAAGGCCCCTCCTCGCTCCCTAAAAACATCGACCTCCTCAGACTAATCCCGACAACCGCCGGTGACGGCGCCACCCCACGACCTCGAAATCACGAAAAGCCCAACGATGAATCTCAAAGTAACCCGCAAGTCCATCAAGCTGAGTTCCTACCTCGTTTGTGGTCGGATGAGTTTTATTCGGCTTGGAATAACTGGGTGCTCCCGGAAAACGGTGTTTTGGTTGAGGAGAAGGGGACGGGAGATGGGTTCTTGAAGGATGATTCTAGAAAGGTGAAACTTTTAAAGATTGGTGGTGATTTGTTTGACGGGGATGGGACTAGGCCTGTTTTTAAGTTGAGTTATACTTTAAGGGTGTTGAATTTATTGAGTGGCATGAAAGAAAACGAGAGAGAAGAAGTGAGTTTGATTTTGAAAATTTGTTCACGACACGGTAGGATTTGTAAAGTTTATGGCTTGTGGGGTGATATGGTAGATGGCTCTTTGTACTTGGTGTTTGAGAGATTGACTGGGAATCTTCTGGAAAAGTTGTGTGATTTTGAGGATGGTCTCAGCAAAGATGGTTTGTCTGATTTTGCAATGATGGGTATGGAAATTTGTGAAGCAGTGATTGCTTTGCATTTGAAAGGCCTATCTCTGGGTTGCTTAAGTCTCACTTGCTTCGAATTGGATCGTTTTGGACATTTAAGTGTAGCTTTGTGTGAGACTTTGATGACAGGAAGGATGGTTCGTAAAGATGTTTTGGAAGTTGCTTCCTGTGGGAGAAGGATTGGTGACAAAGAAATGAGGATTTTGATGGGTAAAATGCTGAAAAGCAAGGTATTTGTGAGTCCAGAAGTGTTATTAGAGATATTCAAGACAGATGGTGTGGTGATTGAATGTGGCAACTTCAATGATTCTGTTGGACATAGGTCAGATATTTGGTCGCTGGGTTGTCTTTTGCTGACACTACTTATAGGGAAACAATTCACTGACAAGCTGATTGATTATGTGGAGTGTGATGCTTCTGAAGGCAGTAAAGATAATGGTTCAGCTAGTTCCTGTTTTCACTTAGGTTTGATGGAGAAAGTAGGTTTCTTTTTTCCAGCTAAATTTGGTGAGGAATTGGAATCCTTGCAGCAGATTCTATGCAGCTGTTTGAATTTTGATCCACAGATTCGACCACCTGTTATTGATTTGTGGAAATGTATTAGGAAACTGATAATTAAAAATCAGTATGGTAGCATGCCTACACTGGATGAAACTATTCATGAGGAGAATAAGGGGACTAACTTGGTTCTTGGAGAACTGTGTGAGGTGTCAAAGAATACACTAGAAGAACATAAGAAAGATGAGTTGCAGGTCACAGAAAGCAGTGATGATCGAAATCCAAATCAAGTTGAGGAGACAAAGGCTGATAAGGAATTCATTGATGGCCTCACAAAGGGATCTTTTAAAGTCAAAGATATGCAGGGACATCTTGATTGTGTTACAGCATTAACCATTGGAGGTATGGAATTTTTGCTTCCTGCTTTAAATGTGTCATGGTGTTATCCTGGTTATATACTGTCTATTGTACACTCCTGAACTAAATACATTTAGCCTTATGTGTTCAAAAATGCAGGCTGAAGCTTTGCTTTTTAACACTGAGTGTAATAATTGCTGCTTGTAGATGTTGTAGGGTGTTGTTGCCTTCTGATTTATGTGCAGGATACTTTCTTTCTAAAATTATTTGGTCATTAGCCACATAAATGCCATAGAAATCTCTGTCAAGGTCTATCTTCGTTTTTTTTACCTGCCCTTGGCTGTACTGAGTTTCTTAAGCATAGCACTATTTCTTTCAAGCTGCTTTTCATGGTCTTTTTATTCAGCTGTCTTGTTACCCTTAGAGGAGGAAACTAAAATGGATCCCAATGTTTCTTACTTGTCAACTTCTTTCTGAGTACATTCTTTCACTCTTTCAGGGGGGTTTCTTTTTAGCTCCTCATTTGACAAATCAATCTGTATCTGGTCTTTGCAGGTGAGTACTCTAAATGGCAGATGTCTTAACTTTGCACCTGTTCATTCTTTTTATGTCTGCTTCTGTGGTGCAATCTCTTACGCAGGACTTCTCTCATGTTCACACATTTAAAGGTCATGAGCACAAAGTCATGGCTGTAATTTATTTAGATGAAGAAGAACCCTTATGCATTAGTGGTGATAGTGGAGGTGGCATATTTCTCTGGAGCATTAGTATCCCTCTTGGGCAAGAACCAGTAAAGAAATGGTATGAACAAAAAGATTGGCGATATAGTGGTATTCATTCCTTGACCACTGCCAGGAATGGGTATCTCTATAGTGGCAGTGGAGATAGGTCAATTAAGGCATGGTCATTGCAGGTAGTGCCTTTCCTTTAATGATGTGATATGTTTTTAGCATATTCTCTGTATTTTTGATTATATATAACTTCATATTCCTTTTCTTGTCCTTCTCAGGATGGCACACAGTTTTGTACCATGGATGGACATAAATCAGTAGTTTCAGCGTTAGCAACATGTGAAGGGGTTCTTTATAGTGGCAGTTGGGATGGAACCATCCGGCTCTGGAGTTTAAGTGATCATAGTCTTTTGACTGTATTAGGGGAAGACATGCCGAGGACAGTGACCTCTGTTTTATCACTTATTGCTCACCGAAATATACTTATTGCATCTCATGAAAATGGATGTATAAAGGTTTTTTCTGCTTTAAACCTTTTAGTTCTGTTTAGGTTATTAGTTTGATTTCATTAGTACTGAATGTATTCAAATTGATTGCTATGGTTAGTTAGCCATGATAAAACTGATGGTCATGATACAACAATATGTAGCAGCATTAGAAAATTGTACAGGGTTAAGTGGCATGTTCCTCTTGGAGTTTGTGAAATCTGTCAGAAATTTCTTCAACAAGAAATTTTGTCATTATAGACATCAAAGATTTAGAGGGTGTGTTTGACATCAAGACTTCTTTTGATTCTAATTAGGGAGGCATCTAAAAAGATACGTACCGAATTATGAAAAGTGATGTTTTCTTGTTTTCCTTTTCTTTGTTTCTTTAATTTCATTTGTGTACAAGTTAGACAGACACTTCGCAATTTTGTTATCTGGTTGCTATTGGTTTGCATTCTTTAAGCAGCAAAGCAAATTTGCATTTGCTGCTACTTTTTCCTGTTGTTTAATATATCATAAATCATTTATGTTCTTCAGATATGGAGGAATGATGTTCTTATTAAATCTGTTCAATCCCATAATGGTGCAATATTTGCCATTGGCATGGAGGGAAAATGGCTGTTTACTGGAGGTTGGGACAAAAATGTAAATGTTCAGGTACATATTGATGGATTCAAGTCATGCCATTATTGTACAAAGTTTGTCTATTTAATTTCCTGTCTATATTAGCCTGTCTCCTACTGAAAGATAATGCATGTTGGCATCTAGAAATTTCTTTTCACTTTTATTGAAATTGAATGTAAGGTAATTGGTTTCATTTTTCATTTGGCTGGACTTGGTGCAGTGGAAATTTGAGATTTTTTTCAATTTTTTTGCTTACAGGAAATATTAGAAGATGAATTTCAAGTAGACACTAGACCCATTGGATCAACCCCAGGTAGTTCTGTTGTCACAGCATTGTTATGCTGGCAAGGCAAACTCTTTGTCGGCCACGGTGATAGGACTGTCAAGGTACATTTCCTAGTTTCACTTGATGCCTGCAATTGTGGGTATCACTTTTTTAACATTTGCTGAATTCATACTTAAAAGTCGGTGAACCTTTAAGATAGATGTCCTATGTCCTAAAATCTTGAGTTACTATTCAGCTGTCCCAAGCATAAAACATGGTACCTGTCCGCACAATCTCTTATCAAATTTGTGAATCTTATGCATGGCTACTTTTAAGTTTTGCTTGCGTTTCTAAAGGGATTCATTTTCTTTGGGTTTACCATGGCTGCTAAACTAGTGAATTGTGGCTTTATTTTACCAGGTTTATTACTATGGAAAGTGATCAATATCTCGCCAGGCTTATTATTGTGGAAAGTGATTCTGCAGCCACTGAGTATGAAACAGATGGCAAGTTTGAAGAAGACTTGCCAGGCTATGTCGTGTCACTGAGGAATGTCTCCCAGTTTTGTTCAAAGATTCTGAAACTTTCTGACGATAGGTCTCCTCCTTGAGGCATGCTATTCACTAGAGGATAAACACAGTCAAACACAACTCAGACAATGTTCAAAATTCCCAAGGAAACATATAGATAATGTAGTGATTCTCTTCTTCTCACAACTGACCAATCAAACCATTTTTTTAGTTACAATATGAATGTGGCTCCATCTTATGGATACTCTGTATCTGCCACCTTCGGGAGCTTGCAAGCAGTCAAGGGAAAAAACGAAGCATACTTCTGAATACTTAAAAAAAAAAAGAGTTTTAAGGCTTAATTTCTGTGCTTAGGGTGAATAAGCAGATGGCTTGAATTTCTAGTTGATTGGTACAAGCTAAGATTTTGCTTGTATCTTTCTGGTTCTTTACCGGAATGGTTGTTTAAAACTAGAAGAGGACATTCTACAGGAAACACTTTTGCTTTCCATTCTTTTTTCTTTGGAAGAAATCATGGGGGATGCAAATTTCTGTTGTGTAAGACAGACAGATTAGGATTCTCTGCTTTGACAGTTCAACGGAGAAGACTTTGTTCTGTCACACTCCCGTTTCTGCGTTAATTGAGAGTCTTACAATTGAAGCCATAGGCTGAATGTATTCCAATGCGCAATGCTGAATATGTTAAACCACGAAATTTTTAGAAACGAGCTGTAGTTCCATTAGACAATCACGACTCCAAAGCGCTGGAGGCGGACGAGGGGCTTGCATTTGCATGTGGGTTGGCACCTGGTGATATTGTACTTGGGCTACGCTTAGACCCTCTTCGTTTCAAATTTCATTCCAACTCTAAAGGCAAAAGAAATTACATACGTGAGAAAATACAAAAACGTAGATGTGCGTGGAATCGCAATCGTATGAAACAAAACCAACATTTGAAGAACAGTCCCATAGTAGTTATATATGACATTATACCTCCATTTTAAGTTATGATTAAAAACATCAAGCACGTTTATTTATGTACGTTGTATTGAAAATCATAATTACTACTCCACTTCAGCACGATACAAACAAAATAGGCCAATTATTCCCTCTACTTAAAGAGTGATGCAGGCTTGTTCTCTGCTATTCACTAGACTACAAATACCCATATTGACACCCAAAAAAAAGGCATATATCGTATTTAAAAGACGAAAGCTCTGGTACATATCCATCATTCAATGACGTAAAAATTGTGGAACAAACAAAAAAGGCAACAATCAACCAGTCCAAAAAAACTTGAAGTCAACTAAGAACTAAAAAGGGAAGAAAAAGCACAAGAGAGAGAGTTCTGTCAATTAATCTCTATGGTGTAACTTCCTAATCCAAATACATTAATTCAGCTAGACTGTTCTAAGCTTGGAGCAGCCAAATGAAGGTTTAATTTTTGGTTAAAAACTGAACCCTGTTTTATGGACTTGTTTCTTTCTTCGCTGGGTTGAGAATGAAACTTATCTAAATGTAAACGAGTTTCATCTAACTCGTGTTCTGGTTTCCTTTTCACCTTTTTCTTAGTCAAAGCACCATCTGCTCCCGTCTTTACCTCATCCATGAAATTGCTTGAACTTCTTTTTGGCTTATCATATTTCAACCTCTCCATGCTAGTAAAATCCACTTCAGAACTGGGTGCCCAAACGGCTGACAATGACTTTGGAATTTGCTTGCTAGCCAAAGCCAGAACAGGACCCCCTGCATCCGTAGGGAGGCTCTCCTGTGAGTACTGTGGTTGTGCCATTGAACCGCCATCAATCCAAATTGTTTTCTCCATTCCTGGTGCCAACATCTTTTTCCTCTTTGTTTTCTGCTGATCCCAGAAATAACAAATAGATGATGAAAAATCAGTCCTCATGAAGCAACATAGAAAGAAAAGCAAACTATGCATCACACATGACATTTCACAAAAATACAAATACAAATACAAATGGAAAAATATGCAAACACTTCAAACACATGACATCCACAAATTTCAAGTAATAACAAAAGAGAATTTGTAAAAAGTGCGTTGATATTTAACCAAAAAAAAAAAAATCCCCCACTCCTACTTTATCCCATATCATACACAAACCTCAGCCTGAAGTCAACATTTCTTGGTACACAAATGAGTAGCTACTGGTTGAAAGAATTGCCCTTTATTCACTGCTGACCAGGTTTAGCACTCTTCTTCAAGAGAAAAAGGAACTAATCCTAGGCAGTAGTTGGAGAAATTACAGCTTAGGCAGATACAACTTTTTGGGACACTCACATGACTGGAGTGTCAAAAAGAAATCACAGGTTCCCCCATCAGTGTCCATGAATTGGCTCAAATGCAGGGTCACAAATTGCATAAACAAAATTAGAGAAAAGTTAAGAAGAAACAACTCGAAGTCAAGACAAAAAATACTTTTATCAATACACAATTAAGCAACTGCACTAGAATACACATAAGAGAAAGTGGAAAGAATAAGCAAGCGACCTTATACCTTATGCCGGCTACACATGGCCCTGCGTCTCTCTTTCGCCTCACAAATTGCATGTTTGATCCCATGGTTGTCCATGAAACCACTTGGCCACAATCTTGCAAGCTGAATGAAAGACAGGATTCAAGTGTCAAAAACATAGAGAAATCTGCAACGAACATTTATGTCAAATGTGACAGCATCAACCACAATAGGGAGTAGAACTTTTGACTTTTTGTTTTTTTTTTTTGTTTTGTCAGGAATCTATTTGAAGACAGAACAGGACGGTCCAAATGATAGAACCAAAAAGAGGTTAAACAACACTGTTGGTCCAGTTCTTGAAGCTAATAACAATCACATACATTAATGACAGAACTTTTGGATCAGGGCATCTGGGCACTAAAGGATTAAGGATATGAATCATTCCAGTTCAAAAGATATCAAACTTAATCAAATACCATAACAAGTGGAAATAAAGAACAACCTCAACATAAAATTTTTTTACTTGTGGGCCCACATCTTCATCTAACCCCTGTTATCATTGAAGGCATAAAACAAAGGGTGAGACAAACTGAGGGAAATGTTTCCCTCAGAAAAGCAATATAGTCATGCACAAGGAAAATTCAAGTATTTACATCAACAAAAAGGTCATAGAGTTCACAGATTTTGTCCTCCAACACAGCATCCATGCCAAATTTTCTTTTAAGGGTTCCATTTTTTTCGGGACAAGTTTCTTGAAAGTCATCAGATACTCCAATTTGTTGCTCCGGCACCTGAGAAAGTGAGACATTAATTTCACATTATTTCAGAAAAATTCAGACTTCCATATTTGGGCTGCTGCTCAACAAACTTATAACGATAATAAAATGAATTCTTAAAACAAATTTATATAACATAGAGCCATTAAATCTTCACTACAGAACAGATAAAAACCATCAGGAATCTAAGATTACTCACAAATTATGAAAAATGGTGGCTCAAACATTAAGAAAACAGTAATCCAGATAGTAGAAAACAAGAAAAGAAAAACCCTCATCCAATCATGGAATTTTTCCTTTTTTCTTTGTTTTTTTTGTTAGGGAGGGGTGCAGACAAATTAGAAAAGCATACCTTAGACTCCAAATATGGGACGCAAGCATTGATCGTCTCAACAACTTCCTTCTTTATTTGTTGAAACCTATCATCTTTCTCCTGCTTTGATGACAAGCTCATACTAATCATGACTTTTAGGTTTCTCTGTCAAATCCCCCAAAAAAAAAAGTGCAGTCATTCTACTCTCATGGGTTTTAAAATAAGCTATAAAAGCACTCAAAAGAGTACTATCAAAGGAAATTAAGTGTACTTAAGAAGAGGCTGGGGGCATAAGCATTAAAATGTAGAACTTCCATAAACACACTAAATGTTACAACATTCACAATATTTTAGCCTTGGTGGCAACTATGCTGATCCTCAAATACAAGGCCCAACCCTCCTGTCTCCCATGAAATGCAAGAAATTAACATCTGCTCATTGAGTCTATCACAGCAACATAATGGGCATGAATGGATTATAGCATCCTAATCCAAAGGTCTGAAAATCAGGTCCTCTAATTGAACAGCTGGGACAAAATGAACTGGTGTCCAAGCTTAAACCCAAAAAAAAATTCCATGTTCTTGCATTTGACACCAATAATTATACAAGTAAAAACCATATCAAAGCTTCTGCACAAGGAAAAAATATTTAAACATACATGTACTCTAAACTGGTCCAATTGAACTCTTGTACTTACACCATATCAATCAAACAATTAGAAAACCAATTGATGACATAAGGCACAGGAGAGGATATTTATTGTCACTAGGTCACTCTCACAAACATAGAAGATGCTATGTTGGGCACATCATCAAACTGCATGCAAATTTATCTTGTATGAGGTGCATGATGGTTAATGACCACTTGAGTTGATAATGTTGTAGTGTCAATAAAACAATATTGTTTCCCACTTAGCATGTCAAAGTAAATATATCCCCCTATGTGCAAGTCCTAAGTTCACTTAAACAAATTTAAAGTACAGAGTTAAATAAACAAAAACTCCAAACTGGCTTGCATATGTTTTGGGTCTTATCACACCTTCAAAATTTCAGGAATCAAGTCAAACAAATCAAATTCACCGTCAAATAGACAGGAACAACAATAACTTTAAAATTTAAACAAGACATTTTCATTTAAATTGGTCCCCATATCATAAGCCTAACCTTCATTTTCATTTACGAGAGCCAACTTTCTTTTCCAAAAACCACCCCTTCCAACAGTTCAAATTCATCTCAAACGAGAACATGTAAGAACAGAAGGGGAAAAAAAATAAAAGCAGCAGTCTAAATGTAATAACTCATTTTCCTATAAAAAGGTACCTTTAGTGTTCTAAGCTGTATTAAGTGACCAAGAATACTCATAAGGCGATTGATGAGCTCCTTTGATATTTTCCCTTGGCTTGCCTGCTGAAAAATAGAAAAGTAAAAAATTATTATATTTTTAAAAACTATAGAAACTAACAGAAAACAAAACAAAGAACAAAAGTATAAGCAACAGTTTCTGTTAGAGTAACAACCGCCAGTCTAGCAACTTTTGCAAGTTTTAGCTTTATTTCCATAGGCAATCTCCTTTTAATTGCTTGGGAGGAAGTGTCAGCTTCTTGATTATCCCAACTAGGTGGCCTTGCTGTGATTTTTTTTCAAAAAAAGGACGAATCATTTCAATTTGCAAAGAACTTTCCTAAGAAATCATATCATGAGGAATACAAATGGTAAGAAGCGGTAAGCTTACACTCCACGACCATCCTCTCTAGCTCCCCGATGGCCTTTTCAAGCATTGAACTCTTGGGCCTAACCATGGGACCATCCCTTTTGTAGATGTGGGAAGTTTTCTGCACAAGATTACATTCAGAGTCAAGCACAGCAACACACAGACACCAAACAAGGCCAAACGAAAACTTATAATTTCCATGATAAGATGAACTCTTAAGAGCATGAGAAAGGCACACAATATACTAATCTCAGGTTGTTCACATAGCAAACATGGAACAAGTGTCCATAATATTAATCCCGTGACCAGTTTTTGAAGTAACAAAGTCATGGGTGCAAAACAAAGCAACCCAGTAATCCCCTTCCCCTTGACAGTACCAACAACTCAAGAGACAAACATGCAACTACACACTTTTGTGCAGTAAATACAGAATCTGTCTATCTGTGCTATGTGTTTATAGGGTCAACAAGTTAGTTGGAAAGATATTATAACAAAAGAGTAAGAGTTTTGCAATAACACTCACTGCGTCCGGCATGGGATTCTTGGCCTCGGGAATATTAAGGTCAGGCAATTTGCAGACACCATTTTTCTCTTTTGAACGAACTGACAGATCATGCTCATCAAAACTGCTCATTGATTTTGCAGATTGCATCTTGGCTTGGGGATGAGCCGTTTCATCAAGATATCTCTGATGTGAACTATCAGACAATCCACATGCATCTTTCAACTTCTCAGTTAAGCTCTTTGATTGGAGGACTCCTTTTGGCTTTACAGTATCCTGTAGTTCTGCCATAGTACAGAAGCATCGCCATTTAAGGCACCCATAAATGTATATGGATCCAAATTCATTTTTCTTCAGCAAATTTCTTCTGGGAAACAAATAACAGGTGAATTGAAAGTAGTCTGAAATCACATTTCCTTGTTATGTTCACTTGTCATAACCACACTTTGGCAGAGAGATTAATGAAACGAGGATGCCAACTTCCCAACTCTGACTTACCTATTTTAGCATGTTTATTTGATAGACGACTGTCATCGCTTTTTCCAGGAGTTTTTGAAGCATCTTTTATTCGCCTTTTCTTTGGTTGACAGTTTGGAACAAAAGTAGATTCACTTCTAGCAAGAAGCAAGCAAAAGAAATCAGTGACAACAGAAACAATTTCATTCAGCAAATCATTTTTTTTAATCAGATAACTTCACACACTAACACTGAAAAGTGAAAAGTTCTGTTTGACTGCAGAAACTAAAGACATACACATAATGCTTAGATAAAATTTTATGACATAATTTGAATGTGAAATACCCAGAATAAAGCAGTCCATGAATTCAATGTTGCCACTATTCTGGCCAGCCAATCCTCTTCTTTATCCTTTGGCTCCATGATATCCAGTTTTATGCCAGTAATTAAGAAATCAATGGGACAAGAAGCACACACATCCTTCTATACAAAGATAACAAGCAGTTATTGCAAGAAATTCAAGACTCCATTTCTTCTCCAATCCTCTTGCACGTTCTCTGGATTCAGTATAGCTTACTTTGAAAATACATCAAATGGAGAGCAAATTGCTGCAAGATTAATTCCCTTAAGTGTTTGGAAATTTTTTTATCCCAATTGAAAAAGAAAACCGAGGATTACAGCTATATTTTTGTGGCAAACTAAAAGAAAGGACCACACATGGGCAATTTGTAAGAAAGAAGTTCAATATCATGAATGAAAACAACTCACATTTGTTCCAGCTTTCCCCTATTAACAAAGAATCCGTCATGTTTTATTGCTGCATCATCAACTTCAAAATATTCATCCTGCCAAAAAAGGTGATCCATGGTGAAACAGAGTAAAACCTCTACACATTCAAAATCTCCTTTATAATTTACACTGCAAGAGGTAAAACTGCATAAATAACGAGACAGAAACAGAAAAGATGTAATAAAAGAGCAATACCCACCAGCTCAGCATCATCAATAAACGAGTCTTCTGTATCATACTGATCATCATCAGGAACATCCTTTAGATCTTCCTCATTACTAATATCCTTGCCCTACAAATATCCGCACATATTACCATAAACAAGCTCTACTATATTTGGTTACGGTCCCATGTAGGTCACAAAGAAATGTACATGTCAAAGCAACCCAGGAGAAAGACAGCGCGACGCACCATGTAAAGGCGTTCAATCTTCTGGATTACAGCATTGAAACGATTTGGAGGATTTGCATCCTTCACTTCTTTTTCAGCCGTTTGTCCCTATAGAAGGACAAGCACAATAAGAATGCCAGACTGAATAAAACCAGCGGACTTCTTCGTGCACAACAACCATGTAAATGAAAAAATACAGCAATTTTCTGATCACTTCCATTTCTCACGTTATCTCACTGACCGAAACAAAAAATATTTAACAATTACTAAGCAAGCACTCACAGCCACGGTTAAGTGCCATACAACACTAATTTACGGCTTCTAGGAAGAAGCAAACAATGGTTAATCCACAGGCATTACGAATTATTTCATAATCAAGAGATTCAATACTCAAATACGTACATTTGTAACTGTAGGGATATCGAGCTAGAGGGCTTACAGAGGGGATGCGAGAATCGAGGCTGGGATGGGCGTTGGCGGTAGGCCATACCGAGGCGGGTGCGGATCCATTGTTGACCTTGTTCGCGTCTTTCATAAGCTTCTTCCAGGAAACAAACGTCGTCTCCCCGGGTCGGAGCTCCACCATGAATATTTGTCTCCCTCCTAATTTCACACAAGACGGCCTTACCCTGGACGACGACGGTTCTCCTCCTACCCTACCGCCAGCGTCACCGCAACTGGAACTCCTTTCCTCCATCGAAAGGCTCCAGGTCGGGTCACAACTGTAGGGCACCCGAATCGAAACTTCAAGAATTCAAGATTCGAAAGACATAGACCGATGGATGGCCAGGCGGGACCGGGAGAAAAGAAACCGGTTTCCGTTTGGGTGTGTTCAAACGGCACAAAAAGAAAAAAAAAAAACAGTGTTTTAATTTTCTTGAGATTTCTTTCCCGAGAAAATCCGGGGAGGGAAAATGGTTGAAAAAAAAAAAGGAAAGAAACGGCGGTTCCTGCCGCTTCTCGCCGTTAGTTTGAACTCTCTGTTCCGACCCGAAAACCCGAGGAGGTTCGGGACCTGCTGGTCCTCAAGCCACACGCGCCCTGTCCAATGCTCTGCAAATGCAGGTGGATCAGGGGCGGATCATCACGTGGGCGCGTTGTTTTTTTGGTGAGCCACCGGACAGTTGCCGTCTCCTTTTCCTCATTTGCAATTAACTTTCTCAGCTTCCGTTGCTAACCCAAGCTTAAAATTAAAAACAAAAGAGTCGAATTGTTATTCATTGATGTATACTTTTTTTTAAAAAAAATTGAATTAATTTTCATAATTTTTTATCATAGAAGACAAACAGGTCCATGAAGGATTTGCTCAATTTTAGTAGGTAGTATATCACAAATCCACATCCGACAGGCAAACGTAAGAAAATGCATTGTTTTTGTAGCGCAAGTTGTAAAAAATAAAAAAAGATTGACAGTAGTTTGGTGTTATTTTTTATATTAATTTAGATTAAATTTTATTTTTATTATTCTTTTTGAATAAAAAAAGTTTATAAATATAATAATCACAGAATTTATTTTTTCTTTTGTTAAAAAAAAAAAAAAAAAAACCAACTTCAATCCACGTCGTATGTGGTCGACCCAACACATCGACCGGTGGATGAAGCGGTCAAAGCCTTTTCTTTTCTTTTCTTTTCTTTTTTTTTTTTTGTACGTGTCAAACGAATCACAAATGATTTTTTTCAATAGCAAATTAATAAAGTTTTATTTGACAAGTTAACAAAATAAAAAATTAATAAATTAATAAAAAAATTCAATAAATTATTACCAGACTACGATGTAAAGTTAAATGATTGACAGTATCGCAAAATATATATATATATATATATATATCCTAAATAAACTCGGATGTTTTCGGGGTTTTATCTCTTTAGGCTTTTCAGGCCAATGTCAACAATTTTGTTCGAATTCGTTATAATGCTTTCGTATTTAACTAAAAATCAACTGCCATGTTAATTTGTTGGGTGAAACATTTTTGGACAAAGCCTCAGCAATGAGATTGACAGAGTCAACAGAGTCAAGAAGGAAAATGATCGCATACAGATTGAATTCAAGTAAATTAATTTCTCCTCTGTAACTCTCTCTCTCTTTCTCCCTCGCTCTCCTTCTCTCTACCATGTTTAATACGTTTTTAGGCACCCGAATGGTAAGGATGTGACATCTTTGAAGCCCATAGAGCTGATAGCCCCAGTAGAGGACGCCCATCAAATTGGCCTAAGCAATATTCGTGAGAAAAAAGTGTTACTGCACCGTTGGCTTTGTTTTAGTAGCTAACTGGCCATTTTTTTATTAGTTTCCAGAAGAAAGTTATAATCTTTCCCTTATACTCCAATTTTTTTTTTTCTCCTTTCTTTTATTGATTTCCGTGCCTTACAGATGGAGAATCTCCTCGTGAAGAAGATAAATGTAAGCGCACACCAGAATATGGCATGGCAGCATTAAGGGGCCGAATTGCAATAACAATACTTTTAGGCGATTAATTGCATGGTATTGAAGAAGTTAGTTTTATTGGGCGTTTTGGGATTCTCAATTGGAGGCTGGGTTGTGTTGGCTTCGAGTAAGTCTGTCCAATTTACATAAAAATTACGATACTTCTCAACGATAAGGAGACGGCACTTCTCTTACACACAGACACAAGAACACCCATAAAGCACAAAGAAAAGCAAAAGGTCTAAAGTATTAACTACACTTGCTCTAGTTTTGCCGCATTTTACATTCATTTCCTGGTATCCCCTCCATTTACATATCATCTTACATTCATCATCCTAACCATCTTGTCATCGTGAATCATTATCATTCATCAGTATCTTCTTAGAAGACTTCGAAAACGAACAAAGCACCAAGTTTTTGCTAATGTTCTGTATTTTCTCCACCCATTGAAGTACTTTCCTATCACCTTTCTATAACTAGGCCTCTGCTGTACCAAGATCCAATACCGAAGGGTGTTTGGCCTGCCACTTATATACTCGTCTTCCAAACCCAATAGCACCAAGCGAGCCAACACAGGAATAAGCATAACATCTGCCGTTGAGAACTCTTCCCCAGCTAAATATGTAGTTTCGTTCAGCTTGGCTTCAACTTCATCAAGAAGCCTAATAAGATGCTCTTTGCTTCGTTTCAGGACTTCTGGGGCTTTCAGCTTGTCTTCTGTTTTGTATGCATCTTTTAGTTTTTGGTGGTAAGCACTGGCTAGATCAGGACATTCCGCCATCCGAGCTATCACCACTCGCCTTATGAATTTGGAAACTGAGCGACGGTACTTCTGGGGTACATGGGAAAGGGTGAAAAACTTGGGGTTCCACTCCTGTATCATTTTCATCCATACTACAACTTCTCTGCTGCTAAAGGAGCCCTGCTCGGCACCCAAAGAGACAGCTGCAATTCTCTCTATGTACCTACAAATTACATCATCACTTTAAATTCTTTCGTCATCTCTAAATGAGCTGTTACTAAAGATGAAAATTTATTAAAATGGAAGGATGCATCTATTGAAAATATATGCTGAAGAATCAAAATGTAACAGAGCAATATCAGGTCAGGCTAGAAAGTGCTTCGAAATACACCTATACATACTATATAAATGCGATACAATGCAAAGAAAGAAGGGAGAGTAAAAGATTAGACATACTGGATTATCTCTATAGTGTCAAAGATGATGTGGGCGCCATTCTGGAAAACAGGGAGTTTTGCACTTGGATTTATTCTGAAGAACGAAGAATCCATATTCTTGCCAGTAATTGGATTGACATGGTGCGATGTGTAGTCGATGCCCTTCTCCTCCAAAGCAAGTCTCACCTTCTGACTATCCAAAGAGTACTGGTGGTGATATAGCTGCATGATTTAATTAGGAATCTCTTGTAGTGTGTTCAAGTGTACAAAGTCGAGCTTTCACTTCAATTATAAGTTGTCTTGCAGCTGGCATGCAATACAAGAAAAAATATGTCCGAGATCAGGAACTGAGACATAACAAATCGGTAAATCAACATCTTTTGTTATTGATTGAGCCTTATTTTTTGAAGAAGAATATGTTGAATCTGTTGGGCTGCAAAGTTGAATAGCAATAAATAGCAGAAAACTACAACTTTACAAGATCTTTCAACAAATTAAGAGGAAAAATAATAGATGGGAAGACATATGTCCCAAAATAAGAAAATATGCACTCATCCTAAAATAGAGAGTAAGCATATAAGCATGTAAACAGTTATCTCAAATAGAAACATGTTAAAGCAGTAACAGGAGACATCAAACATGAAATAAACAATAACCATCACTTAAATAAACAATGTTCTAAAAGAGACTCCAATATTTTTCCTTAGATCAACCTTCATGTGTGAATTTTATACCTTCACAATGGATCCGATCAAAGAAATAACTTAACTATATGCAGCTATGAATGCGGTCGATCTGCATCAACAATATCAGTAGGAAAATAAGCAGAATTATGCAAACTAATGTATTAAACTTAGTGATCATATCAACACAATGCTATCCTACATATAACTCGAAACAATTAGTGATTTCCAGACGGTTTACTCCTGCTTACATGCCCGTTAAGAAATTACATAGGCAGAATCCCGGATAAATTAGCTTAGTCAAGGGCATGTCGGCTCCCACATTGCAGGGCTATGAGTAAGAGTCCTCTACATCATTTGAAAATTCTATTAAGTGACAACATTAGAGAACAAAGCAGCAGCCTAGATCACGTATGATGCTACACCGCTCAAAACTTGAAGCAGTGGTTTTTAAATTTGTTACTCCAACACGAAAAGGTACTACACAAAAGAAAAGAAAAGAAAAAAAAAAAGCAAAGGACGGAATTTTGACAAAAAATTCTCTTCAATTTGCAGAACAGAACAAAGGACGAACCTTCTTAACTAAAGTCTCCAGTAAAATTGCTCATGGCATGGCACAACACTGGCAACCCAAGACAAGAAACAAGAGAACTTAATGGAAAAGGAACCAAACAAAGAGGGAACTACCTAGGAGAGAAACCGCTGACAGATGCAAGACTTACCTAGAAAAGTGAGGACTGGAAAGTCCAACACACTGGTTGTCTGGTCTCTTTGCTCTTTCTTCTTTTAGAATTGTATACTGCGTACACCGTAGAAACTATAACAGAGAGAGAGAGAGAGAGAGAGAGAGAGAGAGAGAGTATTAGCTTAGAAAGGCTAAAAGGGGGACTTGCGAAATTCCAGTGAAAAGTGGCGGAAGCCAAAAAGTTAACAACCAGGGAAATGGGGCTTCCGATGGCAAAGAAAAAGTGCCCACTTTCAGCCGCCTCTTTCGTCATGGGGCGCGCGTGACGTGTAACACTGCTAATCCTGAATAAGTAGGTTTAGAAAAATAAAAAGTTTAAAGAAATTAGGAGAAGTATGCACAACTTTTTTTATTCTAACTTTTTATTTTATTTTGTTATGTACCCTTTCCTGTCTAACATATTTCCTATTCCGGAATAATTGGAGGTGACATTGAAATTGAAATTGGATTTTATACTATTTTATCACGAAATTATTACTTTTTACTTAAATTATAACTTATTATTGGGGATTTCTAGTGCACACGTTTATAAAATCTAATAACTTCCCTTACAGAATTTTGCCACATAATGTTAAAAAAAGGGGATTTTAAATTTCTTTTCATGCTACATGGATACCATAATATGCAGTACCTCAAAATGTACTGATTTACATATCGTTTCTGAATATTTAAAAAATCGTTAACCCACATGCATTAACATTGAATTGGCTTCGTAGAACTCAAAATTGCTCATAGAAATAAGTACTTTTTAAAATTGTAACAAGCATCATAGCTTTGGTACGAGACCACACCAACTAATACAATTACTCCCACGTAGAATAATAATCTGAGTTGATGAGAGTTTATATGTGGACAATTGGGCCAGATAAAGTTACCAGTTGTTGCTGGGCTTAATTATAGTTCAAGGGTTTAGCTCCTCAGGCCTCTCAGATTTCAAACTTCAGAGACCCAACCCCAGGTCTACTTCTATACCTCTGTCTCCGTTTCGATTAGTCAGTCCTACATCTCTGGTCCAGAGCCATCACTCTGAGACAATCAAGTACCTCCTGCAATTGGGGGTACTTCATCTGAAGTAATTGTTCTTTCAACTCCTTGGCACTCATATCTATTAAACTTAATTATCATTTTTTTTTATATCAATCACTATTCTTACAAGCCTAAATTAAAGATTATTTATTGGCATCATAATTGAACTTACTTTACATAAACGATCCACTCAAAAATAATAATTGAAAAATGTATCAACCGAATGAACCTTAACCGTTCAATTGAATGCTTGTAGATAGTAGTTCTCCTAGTCATGATCCGTGTCCAAATATGAAATGATGGGCTATGTTGAAAAATAATGCAATGAAAAGCAATACGGGACTCAATGTTGCGTTTATTTATTAAAAATTGATGTCCGAGTCAAAGCAGGTGTCCTATTAAGAAATTATCTTTTTGTGGGACTGTCCTATTTGTCTCTATCGTAATGGCATTTCTCTGGTTTTCTATAATTTTTCGCCCATCTACATGAGCCCTCAAAGCTAAACTCTAGCACACAAGTCAACGTGCCCGATCTGACAATAATATCATTCTGACCTCCGTACGTGATCGTCATAGCCTTAACTTCAAACACTTCAACTAAAAATCAAGGACAAGTGCATACGATTAGACTTTCTTTATATCTACTAAAAGTGAACATCTAATTACTTATATTTAAGACCTCAAGCATGAATTAACCGCTAAAGCCTATCCTTAAAGATTTGTGCGAATGTTAGAAGATTATATAAAATCCACCCGTTGCTTCTTGATTGACAAATTGAACAATTAATACTAGAATCCAAAATATTGGTCTAAGTGGGTCTAACTAGGAGATCTCGACTATAACAATCGTGTCTTGATCACCTACAGTTAGCAACCATCCAAGAACTCTGCCTTGCTCGAGGAAGAAAAGTCCACACAACGATCGGCAAGTTCCCTTTCGTTTTCTGTGAGTTAAAATTACGATTGGTTAGTTGGAGAAATTTATGTCGAGAAGGTTGGGGTTTTTTTTTTTTTTTTTTTTTTGGAGTTTGCCATTGCCGCTATTACTTTGTTTGATTTCGGTTAATGTGTCGTTTTAAACTTCCAAACCCCATTTTAAACGGCCATTGTTCGGAACTCAAAGGGAGTATCATTAAGCATTTTGCGTACTTCCCAAAACGAAATCATGAATTTAAGATATGACATTGTTGTCTTTGGCTTTCGTGGTCCCTGAGCAGACACAGGATTGTGCCTGAAGCGTCCTTTGTCCCATTAAACACGTGAAATAAGACCTGGTCTGTCTGGGGAATTGTGAGTGAAACCCAAGTTTCGCGACGGCTCTTGTTTCCAGGCTCCGAGCATTGGCCCTGTCTTTGTTCTTTTTTCGGGTGGAGTGCCATTTTGTATCTTTACTGTTGTGCCGCAAAACCGATTCTTTTTTCTTTTCCAATTTTATTCTACCAACTATCAATCATAGATACATATATATATATATATATATATATATATATATATATATCAAGCTGTACGTATTAATGGTTAATTGCTAATAATTAGTTGGAGACAATAAGCCCATATTATGAGACCCCGTAAGAAAACTTACTACAAAGCATGATTAGAACTTGTTCTCCTTCACGGCTTGGGCTGTCCCATAGAGAACATGCTTACGGACTACAATGTGTGACAGATGTGTACATGCACTTGAGTGGGGCCATTTAGGGAAGAGTCCAACATTCCTTGCCCTAGACATGAGATTAATCACAGCCACGTGTTCCTAAATCCCTTATTCTATTAGAACATTAGAGTATCTGTTCCCTGCAGCCGTCTACAACATCATTAACAATGCGATAGTTACGCTCTAAGGCCCACCCAAATATCTAAAGACCTTAAGGTTGATATATGTTTTGTTTGATGGTTAGTTGGAGCTTCCCCACAAAGACTCCAAGAGCCCCCACAAGATCTAGCTTAAAAGCAGGAGAATTTTTAGGCTATAAATTTTCTTCTTCTTCTTCTTTTCCCTTTTTTTTTTTTTTTGTCTATATTTACAATTTTATGTACTGCCCAAGTAGGATTTTCCCCACCCTCTGACTCACGTGAGATGCCAGATTGAAGAGCAATGCGTAAATACTTCCAAGTGATATAGGTATAATCTTATGAAATGACACGTGACCTTAGCTGGGACCCAGCTATCACATGCAGGGTGGAGGATCAACGGTGAGATCGAGATTTCATTCGGGGGGTAACTGTTCAACTGAGCAGTAATCGTCCTTAATTATGGATGTGAATGATATGGGTTTCATGTAGTTTTAAAATTGGATGCAATTGAATTTCTGTCCACTTTTTTGGGAAAACCAAACCACTGTAGCAGAATGTGCAATCTAAATCGGCAAGACAATACCACCACAAAGGAACCTTTGAATAAAAAGCAACTAAAAAATTTTAGGCCTATATTATTTTTACATTAAATTAAATGTTTATGAAATTATATTGCACATATATTTTTACTTATAATAATGTAGATTCAAACTGTTCGAGTTTGGGAGCTCGTGGCAACCAAATGTTTCCAGACAAGGAGAAGGAGTACAGAGGCAGGCCCGCTGACTTGGAGGGCTCACAAACCTTGAAGAAGACACGTGACGGTATTTGATTGGGAATCACGTGATTAATGGGTTGCTTTCTGTTCCAAGCGTGGTGGATAGTCGCCGTCTAAGCAGTTACGGACGGCGAACCTACTTGTTATTATTTTATTTAGAAAAATATTGGAGTCGTAAACTGATAATATAAAATAGCCATCAGTTCCTAAATTTTTTCTAAATATAAAGAAGAAGAAGTCCAAATAGAGGGCTCATGGCTTCTTAACATCCAAGAGCCTGTAGCCCTTTGATTGGATTATTACCTTCACATTGACGTTACAACTTTTGCTTTAAAATAAAAGAAAATTAGAGCAAATGCGGCCTACATCTCATGTAATGAACAGGTTTAAAATTTTTGCTTGATGCATGTGGGGTGCAAATGCCACCCCTCTCCCCTACGATACCTAATGATGGATGCTTAACTTAATTATTAATAACGTAGTTTTGAAGGGTGAGGCAATTCCCTAGATCGTCATTATATTAAGAATCCCAAACAATAATGCTTGATTGGGTTGTTGTTTGTACTATGTTTTATCCTAAGACATCGTCAAAAAGAAAACAAAGAAAGTAACGGTGGATAATGACACAGTGTTGATCCTTTTTTTAAATAAAATAAAATAAAATTTCATTTCCTCTTTACATGTCGTTTTTTGTATCGAAGATGCAATTGGTATTAGTCTGATCGATTATAAGAATAAAATTTTTAAGAATAATTGGAGATGCAAACTTCTAATTATCTTCAATTTTCTTTCAACAAGTTGTGAAACAAGCTGCAACAGCAAGAAAGTAATAGTCACTAATGAATTGATCGCTAGCGCCCATCTATGAACTATATGCCTTACCTCAAAATCTTTATAATCAGCCGCAATCTATGAACGCAGAGAAAAAATTAATACCTCGAACCCCCCCCCCCCCACAAAAAAAAAGGAAAATTTATAAGAAAATTGTAGCCAATCTCAGTCAAATTTTCAACAGGGCTTGTTCTCTCGTCAAATTCAGTAACAAACACATGCACCTACTGCCTATTGGTTCGAATCAAGCCAAAATCCAAATTGCAACATGTGTTCGTGGGTGCATCCAATGAAAAGGCTGTCGCCCTCCCTCACTCTGTAGTCTGTTCTGCAAACTTGAAAAGCAAACAACCAGATTGGCCACAAAGATTGAGACGCCTCCTCTCTCTCTCGCTCGCTCGCTTTAAAGCCTTGAACTATATGAGCCTAAGTAAGATGATGTTCTGGGGGAGGAAACACAACAGCGACCAAGCAACTCCGCGAAGACAATAGACCCATTTGAAGTTTGAGCCACGAAAACAAGAAATGAAAATGTTTCAACATGCAGGAGAAGAGGAAACGGTGGGCTCTGGTGGCTCTACGGTGATGGTGGGCGTGAAGCTTGATTCACAGAGCAGAGAGCTTTTGACTTGGGCCTTGGTCAAAGTGGCACAGCCAGGGGGCACCGTGGTTGCTCTCCACATCCTTGGTAACGATGGTAAGGGACGGTAAAGATTGCAACTTTTGTTGGTGGGTGTTTTCAGTTCATGTTTATTTGGATGGCTTTGTTGATTTGGTGAAGTGGGTAATGAGCAGAAATCGTGGATCGAGAAGGAAAGTCTTCGCTTTTCTCGCTTGTCAAGGCTTTTGACTCTGTTCTTGCCGTGTACGAAGGTTTCTGTAACTTGAAACAGGTTGGTTTTCTTTCACAAATTTCTACCTCATCTCACTTTCAGTCTGATATGTGCTCCTTTAAGGTTTTTTTTTTTTTTCTGAATTAGTTTCATTGGCTTGGATGCTGAGAAAGTGAAAACTGTGAGTTTTTTCTCACGTTGCTTGGTTAAAAAATTCACGGAGTACATTTCCACAAAGCAAAAGAGTTGAATCATATGTAACCAGTCTCCTAAAACTCTGTTTAGCCGAGGTTCTTAGATTTTTGGTTGTGACATCTCAATATTTTTCTAGAAAGTTAGTAGCTTCTCAACCATTTAACAGAAAAATTTCCGAATTCAGTTTTCTTTGGGGATATCTGTTTCAGGTGGATCTCAAACTCAAGATATGCAGGGGATCATCTGTTCGAAAGATTTTAGTTAGGGAAGCAAAATCTTACGAAGCAACAAAACTAATACTTGGAGCTGCCAGAAATCGCCATATCTGGTCATCCACATATGTGGCTAAATATTGTGCCAAAAAGTTGCCCAAGAGTTGCTCGGTTCTGGCTGTCAATAATGGGAAGATTGTGTTTAATAGAGAAGGCGCTCCGGAAAACGCTGCTTGCTGGCTTGGTATCTCTCTCTCCCTCCATTTGTTTTTTTTCCCCCTGATTTTGAGTGTTTTTTCATTGTTCTTTACAGTGCAGTACAATTTTTTTTTTCTTTCTATAATTGTTGCAGGGACTGAAGGTTGTCCCCGGACTGTTTATTTTAATGCACTTGACAAGTCAATTTCCGCAAATAACTCAAAGTTACTGAGTGAAAATGGTGCTATTGAAGCCTCCGAGTATGTTCAGGGCGATGGACAGAAATTGCAGCAGGCCTTAGCTGAAGATGATTCAAACATTTTGCAGAATATTATGAAGCAGAACTGCTCGATTTGTCAACCGGCTTCTAAATCTTTAGATAATTGTTCTAACCTATATAAACAAGAGTCTAATGACGGTGATGACAAGTTTCTAGCTCCGGTGCCTCTATCGAAAGCGGATGCTCCTAGACAGTTACCTGTACCGAAACCTTGTTGGCCATTGCTCCGTCCTGCAGTTCTGCCGGATCAACAAGTGGCAAAAAAATCTTCACCGAGGCATATCTCTGCAGTTCAGCGGGCAATGATGTTGCCCAGTTGGCAACTTTCACTATCCTCTGTCAATATGCATGACAAACAGAATGGTTGTGCTCAAGGTGATGATAAGTCCCATTTTGATGGAGAAATCCATGCAGTTGTCCCAGTTGGTATGGAGACAATAACAGCTCCACCTTCTCCTGACAATAGTTTGGAAAGTCTACCAAAAGAGTTGGAGGGTCTTCATGAGAAATACTCAGCAAATTGCAGACTGTTCATGTACGAAGAACTTCTCTCAGCCACATCTGGTTTCCTGGCTGGTTTGTACCCTTGCACAAATAATCCATGAAAGCAATTTTATTTATTTTATTATGATTAGGGGATTAATATCTTTTGTTGATCTTGTTTCAGAAAATCTAATCGGGAGAGGAGGCAGCAGTCAAGTCTATAAAGGTTGCCTTCCCAATGGCAAGGAACTTGCTGTGAAAATCTTAAAGCCTTCTGAAGATGTATTGAAGGAGTTTATCTTGGAAATTGAGATTATTACCACGTTACATCACAAGAATGTAATTTCACCTTTGGGGTTCTGTTGTGAGGACAACAATCTTCTCTTGGTTTATGACTTCCTACCAAGAGGAAGCCTTGAAGATAATCTTCATGGTACATCAATTGTGCATTCTCCCTGTTTATATTTTGAAATTCTCTGGACAATTGGTTAACCAAGGAAATACATTTTAAGGTTGCTTGACATGTCTCGTATGCTTATTCATTTAGGTGACAGAAAAAAATTGCTTGCATTTGGGTGGAGTGAGCGATATAAAGTGGCCGTAGGCTTAGCTGAGGCCTTGAATTATTTACACAATGGCGGTGCTCAACCAGTGATCCATAGGGATGTTAAATCTTCCAATATACTGTTATCTGATGATTTTGAGCCTCAGGTGATGCACCTTTAACCTTTAGTTTGATGGTTTGGATTTGTAAGTGCTGAAGCTTCCTAGTTTTGGCAGCTTTCTGATTTTGGACTTGCTGAATGGGCATCAACCTCCGCATCCCATACAATATGCAGTGATGTTGCAGGAACTTTTGGGTATGTAAATTTTTGCATTTTCGGTGTTCATGTTTTATTTCTAGTTTCTTCAGATTACTTTTCCAGTTAAGAGGAAAAGGAAATGTGAGTTGTAGTTTTCTAATTAGTGGCAACACATTATTACTGTAGGTACTTGGCACCTGAATACTTCATGTATGGCAAAGTAAATGACAAGATTGATGTCTATGCATTTGGTGTCGTACTTCTTGAGCTTCTCACTGGAAGAAAGCCTATAAGTAATGATCATCCAAAAGGCCAAGAGAGCCTTGTTATGTGGGTATGTCCTTTGTATTTGAGGAGTTTGCTTTTATGCAATCTAGACTTGTTAGTGCCTCTAAATAGAAATGAACCTTATAATCCAGGCAAAGCCAATTCTAAATGGTGGAAAGATTTCCAAATGGTTAGACCCAAGCTTGGGTGAGAACTATGACCTTAATCAGATGGAGAGGATGGTTTTAGCTGCCACTCTTTGCATAAGGCGTGCCCCACGAGCCAGGCCTCAAATAAGCCTTGTAAGCCCTTTGCTAATTTATCTCTTTCTTTCTCCACTTTATGATTTTCACCGGCTGTGTTGTACCATGTAAAAAGCTTGGCATAAAAGCTGGTTCTAAAATTAAAACCGATTTTATGTGCAAAGTAAATTGCATATTTTCTGCCAACAAGTATGATGGAAGACTGACATTGATACTAATTACAATACTTGTTACATAAATAGTTCCCTATACTTTTTATCATTGCTCATGAAGAAACAAGTCTTTAACTTGGTCTCTGTTTTCATGGATCAAAGATTTTGAAGCTCCTCCAGGGTAATGTGGAAGTGACCAAATGGGCAAGGCTGCAAGTGAACGCTGCAGAAGCATCTGATGTGCTGGATGATGAAGGATGTCCACGTTCTAATCTGCTGTCCCATCTTAACCTAGCACTGCTTGACATGGATGATGATTCGCTCTCCATGAGCAGCATTGAGCAAAATGTCTCATTGGAGGACTACTTGCGAGGCAGGTGGAGCCGATCACCAAGCCTCGACTAACCAACAACCATAATTCAACGCCAGGCCAAAATGTGACCATGCAAGTAAAAAAATTCTTCACTGCCTGTCAATTTTCTTTTGTATATATCTTCATGGTTTTTAGTTTCCTTTTTCGTAATGCCGCTGTTTCAATATTTTTCACCGCAAGAGCAAATGAAATGCTGGCATGTATGAACGGTCTTTGTCATCCTTTAGCTACAATGACAAGTTTCTAGCAGAGAACCATTATTGTTGCAGAGCTTTCTTTTTAGCTTTTTCCTTCCAGTCATCATAGCAAATCATCGCCACACCATCCTTTATTTGGATCCTCACATTTGCCATACTTCAAAGGTTTATGGTGCTTTTTCCCTGTTTTAAAGACCAAGAGCCACTGCCACTAGTGGACCTGGTCATGGCTACTATTTAAAAGATACCCGAGGTTGAGGGTCCATGGGGCTAGAGGGCTTTGACTTTAGATGTGGGCCCCCCCTTCAAGTTCTTATATGAGGAAGATCAACTCTGTATTGACCATCAGAGGCAGGGGCCAAGTCGTAAGTCAACGCGTCTTTACTTGGGGATTTTAGTTTGAATTTTCAAGTTGAGGAAGGACTGAGTACAGTATTTAGATTCTAAATTTATTAATTTTGTTATTGGTTATGGAAAACTCTCACTTGGTTCCGTCAATATTCAAATACTAAGTTATTTTTATCAAGAATTGTTAAATAAAGACATTTAATGAATTGTTATAATTTTAACTTATAAAAACAATAATTAACATAGTACCATGCATCATTTTTTCTTCAAATAATTAAAAAAAGTATTAATTCTGTATCGGCCATGTACATATTGGCTCATGGTCTCCGTAAGTTGCCAATTTAGCTTGGCTGCAAGATGTATCAATTAAATGAAAGGATACAATACCCAAATGACTAAAAGGTTTGACCCCAAAAAAAAAAAAAAAAAACTCTAGGATTAATATTATGAAAATCAATTTATATTTTAAATGTTGTAATTCTCATATGACTGAGATCTAAATTAATTCCTCTCAGCATAATAATAAAATTAAATAAAAAGGCCAAAGAATAAAAAAACAAAAACTGGTAGACATAGCGCAAACCAATTCAAGAATAAGAACCGCGCGACAACCAGACCATAAGTCCGGAAACAAAGATCCTCGCTCTGCTTTACGCTCATCGCCACTCCAGGCAGTGCACGTCTCGCCCCTCCAACTGCTATGCTCTCTGCCGCCCCCTCTGACCACCTCCACCGTCTTTTTCATCCTACCACCCTATTCCTCCTCCGTTAAATCATTCCCACAATCCTCACCACTGGCCTTCAAATTTCTGCCAATCGCTGCCAAGGGTTTTGCACCATCATCCTAAATGCTGTTTGACAGCAGCGCCACATTATGGCCAGGGAGACCGTGGAGAAGGCCAAAAATTGACAACACCCTTCTTCACAATGAAGACTCAAGATGCATAATCATAAGATTCAGAGGGATACGAAGGTTAAAATAGGCATAAGCGAGGCTGTAGCATTATAGTTCACATACAGCTTTTCCCATTTGGCCAATTGACACATGCAAACAAAAGTTTGACTCAATCATTGATCTTCAGCAGCAGAGCTTTCTATTCTGCACTAGCACTTTTTACACCCGATGCAGTGGTTGAAGGTAGACCTTAGATATGCCAGAATATCCTTCAATGACTAGATTTTCTTTCTTTTTGGTCTTTGGATATCAGTTACGAAGTCCTTACTGAGGCAGCACTTCTAAACACGATGAGTCCCTCCATGGCTGAAATACTCCTTTATGCGCCACATTCTGGACAAATATGGATGGAAAGTGATGTAGAGGGGAATGCATGGACTGAAAATATCGCAAAATAAACATAGACAAACTCGAGGTTTGAAAGCATATGAACATGGATAAAAGGGGCAGTGAATGCCCCTCAAAGGACAAGTTAAAGAAGCAACTCAGTCCGATCACTATCGATGCAAGCCGCAAGGTCAAGGGACAAACTAATATGAAATATTCATGCCCAGTGAAGACAGTCAATGAGGTTGTTTTGTTGACAAAGTAGTTTTGTCAAGATTATACACATAGACAAACTGCAAAAAGGCCCAGTAATTAGTGCAGTTGACACTAACTATACTTTGTGTAGGATGGAACACTCACCTGCAACCAATAGAAGAATCCACGCAAGATGTTCAACTCCTTTGCTGGATCAGTTTTGACTAAAAGAATTTTTTCCGCTAGATCTACAACATCACAGAACAAATCATTAAACTCAACATTCAAAATGAAACCCCACTTAACAGGTCAATAGATTATATGTTTGACATATATTTGAGCATGTGAACAAAGATCTAACACACCACAAGAAGACTCTAGACATCAATCAAGAGGATATCCCAACAAATTTGACAGAACAATGCAGTAATTATTAAAGTCAGGTCAAGAAAACTAAAAATCTGACAATCCAGAGGCTTTGGCAATTGTCAGTAGAAATTAACATAAAATACAAACTATTGACATTAATTGCAAGCTCTTCTGTAATTAATGTTTTAAACAATGTATGGTGCCTTTTCATTATAGTCACCCTCAAAATGCCCAGATAATCACTAATGTGATGAAGCCAGAGTTGATATTAGCAGTACCACAGTGCTGCTCAAGGTATGATTTTCCCATTATCCCTGTTGGATATTCCCTTCTCTTCCCACTACGCGTTTCTCTTTCACCCAGCAACTCTCTCTTGCAGGACACCTTATTTAACAGATTTTGATGCTCCCTTTTATCAAAAGGTCTTTGGAGAATCTCCATAAGCCTCTCCCTGTACTGAGAGCAATTATTTCTACCAGAGCTTTTTAAAAACCCATCACCATCTTCTTCCTTCATTTACAAAACAATATAAATAAAAGAAAGAAAAATATTTTAGATGTCACAAACAAGAAGACAATAAAATTATAGTATTAAAAAATTACTTAGGAAAAAGGTAAAGATTGAAGCAGCAAAGACACATACAACTGAGTCTTTGGAAGTGACAAATGGGCTCTTAACTCCACCAGAAAATGAGTCAACATCCAGCTCAATGACTTCTGAATCAGACGAACTCTGCTCATCCTCTTCATATGTCAGTTTTCCACCACTTTCAGGCAGAAACACAATATGCCTCCCCTCTATCTTCACAGAATTCAGAAACATTTCGTAGCTTTCATCCACCATGTTGAAATTCTTCTCACAACACTTGGTTGAACTGAGAGTCTTTGAACTAGGCTTATTACTTGAACAGCCATTATGTGTGCAAAAAATACCACCTGCGACTTTCTTTTTCACAGTTCTTTCAACCATTGAACTTTTTCTTTCTGTGCATACAATATCCCTCAAATTTCCTTGGGTTTCCATCCCATCTCTCAAATTGCTATGACTCTCCATTCCCCGTCTCTTTGAAGCACTCCTTAAAACTCTTTTGTTGTTTAGGCTCTCTCTTTCTGGAAAATCTCTTGTTTTCTTCAAATTCTCAGTTATGCATCCATCCCATTTTTCATCTTCTGATTCATACCTGATAATTTCTAATATACCGTCAACCACAGGAATCTCAAGAAAATATGATTTTCCATCTTCTTTCAGATTCTCCAAGAAAAACTTATAATCAGGATCCACATCATCAAAGAAATCCTTGTGTTCTGCATTTTTAGTATCATTATCATCATTGCCATCCACAGACCTGTCGTTGACATTGTTACCATTATCCACATCATCATGAACAATACCATTTTCAAGAGACCCATCAATGGCACAAAAATCTCTGGACATAGCACCCATGCCACCATCATTTTCCAAGATTCCCGCACCAAATAAAACATCATTTGGAGACTGATCAACAGCATCAACATTTTCAGCAAAGGCAACATCAACTGTATCAATATCTGTGGCAGTAACAAAACCATTTTGACCAACATTTTCAGCACCAGTGATAGAACCGTCGGCTGGAGAAACAGAGACAGCACTGTCATCCAGAGACCTAGTACCCATGTCTCCAGCTTGCACTGGGCTACCATTTCTATTTCCCTCACCCACACACGCATCATTGCAATCATCGTTCTCTACAGAGCCAATAACAACATCATCATCCACAAAGACAGCATGATTATCATGTTCATTGACATTAAAACCTGGGGTAGAGCCATTAAAAAGTTTCCAACAATCAAAAACCATGTGTTCTCCTTCCTTTTTATGGTCATCAGTTTGACCATGGTTTATTTCCAGGGGACTCTTCATGGTTTTATCAGGTTCAACCAAATTCTTGGGATGAACATCGATTAGCTCCCCTTCTTTGGGACGATCATTTGTTACATGCTCATTCTTCAGGATGTTACTTGGAGCATTGACAAATTGACCAAAACGCTTCAAGCAATCAACATCCAATAAGTCACATCCCTCATTAGTGTCATTGTTCATCACCATCGTCTCTGAAGCACTCCTTAAAACTCTCTCATTGTTTAGGCACTCTCTTTCTGGAAAATGTCTTCCTCTCTTTGAATCCCCTATCATGCATCCATCACATTGTCCTTCTGATTCATAGCTGACAATTTCTGATACACCATCAATCACAGGAACCTCAAGAAAATAGGATTCTCCATCTTCTTTCAGATTCTCCCAGAACATCTTATATTCAGGATCCACAACATCAAAGGAATAATTGTGCTCAGTATTTTCACCATCATTATCTTCACCGTGGTCCACAGATGTGGCAGTGACATTATGACCATTATCTGTGACATCATCACCAATGATACCATTTTCAAGAGACCCACCAATGATACAATTACCTGTAGACCTAGCATCCATGCAATTATTATTTTCCAATGTTCCTGCACCAAATAAAGTAATAATTGGAGACTGATCAACAGCATCAACATTTTCAGCAAATGCAACATTGGCTCTACCATTATCTGCAGCAGTAGCATTACCGTTGTGACCAACAGTTTTAGTAAAAGTGATAGCACTGTCAGGTGGAGAAATATAGACAGCACTGCCATCATCATCGCCATTGTCACTATCAATTTGAATGTAATTACAATCTGGGACTTCTTTCAATTCTTTACAACATCTCCCAGTGCTGTTATCACCCTTTGAATTGAGCTTGAATTTCTGATTGGCAATGCACCTCCTCTTCCACCGTCTGGCCAACCTCACATCATAATGAAATTCATCATCCTCTTCTTTAACAACCTGAACCAAATTACTGCACTTTCTCTTTCTGGGTCCCATTCTATCCCACCAAACAGGGCAGAAAAACACCTATTAGCTTTCTACCAAGTCTGAAGCATTCCTGTTCGAACAAAACACAGAAGACACCATCAACAACGAGAAGTTGAAAGTCAGTCTCAAGTAAATCTGTCCTAATGAAACAAACAGATACTAGACTGTGTAACATACCACATTACACTTCTCTGCTAAAAAAACTACAAGTTCTGAGCCTAGACATTCCATCAAGACGACCGTTGCATCAGCCCCATTCCTAATTTGTGCACATTGAAACATCAAACCAATGGCAATCTCAAAGAAAATTTCCAAATTAAAACAAAACAAAAAGGGGAGAGAAAAGGCAGCTCAACTAACAAATGCAACTAAAAGTTTGTACAAGGGCATTGATAACAATGAGGTCAGGCGTATTGTATGCGCGAGCGCAGAGCCAATCGATTGAGAGTATACTAGAGAGTGATTTCTTTCCGCATTAGACGTCGTATTACCAGGAAGCAATCGACATCCAAATACGAACTACAAAGTGGGATATGTAACAACGAAAAATAATGGCATTGTCTTAGTTCCATTTTCTCGGTCGTTCCCTCATTTTCACAGAAACCAAACAAGCGGAGGAAAGTAGCACTTAACCAAGAAAGAATGTAGATTTCAGCTGGCAAATAAAGGGAGCATCCAGCAGCCACAGACCAAGAAAAACCCTAAATCTTCAGATATCCGCATAGGAAAACCCAAAAAATAAAATAAAATAAAATCTAATTGAGGCTCAAACTTGTGTGTGGTGGAATCAGAAAGAACAAGAAGAAGACTGACGAGGGCGCTCAGTAGTCTCCAGGACCGCGTCGTTTCGGTTGCGACTCTGTGAGCAATAAATTAAGCGCGAGCAATTTGTCTCTCTTTTTGGATCTGGGGAACCCAAAAAGGCAATAGTCCAAACTGTTTGGGACCTGAAATGGATTGGGCTTTCAGAAAAAAATAAATAATTTAGGCCCAATGTGTGAAAATCAAGCCTTATAACATCAATTTTTCACGTGAAATAATAAAATTGAATTATCTTAAGGAGATAACTTTATTACATCTATAAGTTACTCTATTTGAAAAATTATAGCCAAATAAGGTCAATTTTTTTTACTAGATTTCATGTATATTATTGTATTAAAAAATAAAAAATTATTTTATTTTAAAACTTGGATTGAGATATAAAATTTGAATAATAATTGAATTTTTTTTCTCCACTTTAATGAGAGAAAAATAAAGTAAAAAATTTTAACCGCTTGTGGTCAATTATAATACCCACTTGGCTTAACTTTAATTTTATTAGAAAGATTTACGTGATTCAAATCTCAAATGATTATTTTGAAAGACTAATCAGGAGAAAATATTAATAAATATGCATTGATAAATGTACGACTATTTAGGACTCTGATTTTTGACTAAATTTCATATTAATGGAATTAAAATCATAATCCTGGAGCATGGTTGGAAAATGATAATTTTATTGCATAATTAACATGTCTAATAACTTCAAATTCTATCCTATTAAATTTTTTAAGTGTCATTATGCCTTAATCTTTTTAGAGATACACATAAACACATTTATTTGTAATAATTAAAAAAATGTAACTAACTTATATATTTTGTGGTTCAATAAATATTGTGAACTAATTTTTTTAAAATTTTAATTCGTGAAAGTCCCAATTAAATGTTCTTACCAAATAGCCACTCATGAGTAGCCTTTGCATATGTGTGTTCTGCTGAAAATAAAAAATTAAAAAAAATATATTTTAAAAAGAACAATTACTTCGCATCCGGCTTGCTTGACTCGCTCCTTTTTTTTCTTCATTGAGAATTGAAAAAAGAAAAGAAAAAAAAAGTCATGGTCAAATTGAATGCTACGTGCCAGCACGGTTTACCGGGTGCGGAACATAGGGGGTGGGTGGGTGGGCCCAACGAGAGTGGGTCCAAAACAACAAACGGTTGGTGTTCCGTGATAAATATAAAATTACAAAATTTTTTGTTGGTTAAGAAAAAGTTAACCTCAAATATAATAATACCTCTCAGTCTTGAATGTTAATTAAAATTAATAAATTGGATTAAGAATCAGTAAAATTAACAATTTAGTAAGAAGTGTATCACACATATTATCTATACAATAATTTATATATTATATTATTTTATTAATTTAATTTTTTTCATTAAATTACTTAACGTTAAATAATTATATTTCCTTTATTTTTTTAAATCAATAATTTTTTATTAATTTAAATATGAGGTGATGACGTGGGATAAAATTGAATTTCAAAGTGTAATGATTAGCTTAATCATTTCCGAATTATTAATATTCTTCCGGTAACCAATCAGTCATTCAAATGCAAACTTGTCATCCACATCTCATGATAGCTACGGTATCGCTTCTCTTCACGTAGCTCCAGCTCTTTTCTTCCGTTAACTGTCTCTCTCTCTCTCTCTCTCTCTCTCTCTCTCTCTCTCTCTGTTTCTGCATTTTTATTTTTTAATTTTTTGGGTTGTTTTCATGTAATTGAAATTAAAAAGAGAACAAAAGCCACAGAGACAAACGCTGAATTGAAACGGCGATAATGAAAGCTTACTCGAAAAGAGATGGCAACGGCGATTTCGCCACCACCGTCCCCAATCTCAGCAAGAACCTCCGCCTCCTCTCACCTGATCAAGTAGGTTCTAAATAAGATTCTTGTTCTGGTTTATTATTTTCGTATAACATGTGCATACATGTGTTCGATTATTTTTGTTGATTTGGTTGAAATCGGCGGCGTTGGCAGGTTGAGCTGGCCAAGATGCTGGTGGAGATGGGGCAGACTCATTTGTTTAAGCATTGGCCGGAGCCCGGCGTTGACGATGCCGATAAGAAAGGTTTCTTTGATCAGGTTTTCTTTCGTGTACTTGTTGTGTACACACACTCTCTCTCTTGCGTTTGGATCGAACCCCCTTTTTTTTTTATTTCCTCGATTTAAGCCTATCGTTACGTGTATGCAATTCTATTTTATAATTTATGAACCTTCATTCATGCGGCTGTTCATCGTAGGTGGCTCGGCTCAATTCGAATTATCCTGGAGGTTTGGCACTGTATATTAAAACGGCCAGAGAACTCTTGGCTGATTCAAGAGCCGGCAAGAACCCTTTTGATGGCTTCACACCTTCTGTAAGTGAATAGATTTCTCATGAAACAGTTGATTGCGAAAAATATCGAGAGAGCTTGTAGTATGATTTTCTTGGCATTTTAAATCTTGACTATTTGTAGTCTGTCGCTAATATGTGATTAATTGCCTCTTTTTATGTGTCATTTGAATGGAAATTGTGTTTGCATTGGTGATTGTTGTACAGGTTCCAACCGGAGAAAATCTTAGCTATGGTGACGAAAAATTTATCGAATATGAGGAGACAGGAGTCAGAGAAGCCCGGAATGCTGCTTTTGTTCTTGTTGCAGGTGGGCTCGGTGAACGTCTAGGATACAATGGAATAAAGGTGATGAATCTGCATTCTGTTGTCAAGAAATGGGCAAGTAATTTATTATTCCGTATGGAGGACAGATGATTTGGATACTAGCCTAGATATTCTTGGTTGTTTATTTTATTCAAAACATAATTTTCCTATCAGCTTTGGTCAACTTAATCAACTATCTGTCTCCAGGTTTTTTTGACTTCCAATTCACAGAATTCATCCATCTCAACTTCCACAACCTCATTACTCACTTTTTATTTGGATTTTTTTTCCCTTCCTAAATAGAAGGGTTCAGTAACAGCCACAAGAGTTTGAATGAAGATCATAGCTACAGGTTTAAATTGGAGTTTTACTTATGATAAAGTTTTTGCTTCTTCATCCTGAACCAATTAACCTGGTATGTAATACTGGTAAATTCAGAAAACTGCAATGGAAAAATGTAAATAGATGCTTGAGATCAGGCAAAAGCATCCTTGGCAGAACTCGAAAATAAGCTTTTCTTTTCTGTTCAAGGTGGCTCCATTATTCAAATTGTGCATTGCAGGTGGCACTTCCAGTAGAAACTACAACAGGGACATGTTTCTTACAGCATTACATTGAGTGTATTCTGGCTCTCCAGGAAGCTAGCTGTAGATTGGCACCGGGTTTGTTTTCTAAAGCTTACTGTGATGTTTCAATTGTGGTCATTTTCTGTATATAATATGCCATATATATAAATAATGGACTTCCATAAAATAGAAGGATAAAGCTTAAAAGGGAGGAGGAACTGTATCTAAAGATAAAGTCTTAATATTAGATATGAAGAAAATGAAAAAGAGTATTCGATAGTTAAAAAAAAAAACCCAAGAGTTTGATATGAGACAGGTAGAGAAAAGATGTCATTTATGTTATTGATAACATATTAAATAATCCCGCTGATGCCTATCAAACTACATCCACGTTAGAAAGAGAATAGACCATTTATTAGAGGCCTTTCAATTTTTAAGGATGCTTTCTCTTGCTCTTTCATGTTTCACTAGAAACAGCAACATATCAGTCAAGAAAACTTCAATCATACTCCTGAGAAATAAGTTCATATAGATGATAAGATGCCTCTGAATCAACTTTTAATTAGAGAAGTCCTAAAGAGCAGTAGCAAACAGACAAGTACATAAGTTGAGGGGTGAACTTTTTGGATTATAACCATCTCTAACTAAGATTGTTTGCTCTGGAACTGTGATTGATTACATTGGAATGAGAAAGTCTGTTTCAAAGAAGTTGAAATTAATTGCTAATTGATGCTGAAAAAGTTGTGAGTCCGTCAGAAACAATATTAGAACAACTTGACTTAAAAATCTCTAGCTGAGATTCTACTCTCTTATTTTATTTAGGCCTTCAAAGATATATTATTTGTGTATTTGGTTAAACTTTAAGTTGAAATGTTTCCGCAGAAGATAGGGCATCATAGAAAACTGCTTCATGATCATGTAAGCACCTGGGATATCTTTTTAGAGATTGCAGCTAACCTAACCCTTGGCTAAAATTCTTATGAACTGAGACTTCCCCTTTTTCATACTTTGTATCTCTAATCTGAACTTTCCCAGCATCCTTATTCGGTAGGATTTATTTCTGTCGTGCAAAATTTCATAACCCAGTACAATATAGCCTTCTTCATTCTGAAACTGCCACACATTGCCTTTGTCCATTTAGGGCTATTCAAAGTCCAAATTTTTGTTTTTACTTTTTCCAAAAGGTGAAAACAAGGACGGTTATTGTGCTAAATGCTTATTATACTTCTGAGTAACCTTTTTAACTTTTAAATTTCAGGTAATTGTCAAAAAGACATTCCTTTTGTCATCATGACATCAGACGATACCCATGCACGTACCTTGCAACTTTTAGAGGAAAACGCTTACTTCGGAATGAAACCAACACAAGTAAAGCTTCTTAAACAGGTATAAGACTGTGTACTGAGTCTTTACTGGAGAGCTTGACAATCATGAAATTGCTGCTTAACTGAATTGCTTACTTTACTGTCTGCCTCAGGAAAAAGTGGGATGCTTGGATGACAATGATGCCAGGCTTGCTTTAGATCCAAAAAACAAGTATCAAATTCAGGTGGTTATTGTGCATATTGTGTGGTCTTGGAAAAGTGAAATTCAAAATGTTCTTGTAAAGATTTTTCTATTCTTTTGACCCTTTCTTGGTTGTCCTAGACAAAACCTCATGGCCATGGTGATGTGCACTCACTTCTTTTTTCTAGTGGGCTTCTTAATGAATGGTACCTTTGAATACCTATCTGATTGTGCAATATTTATCTTTATGAGTTGGTTCAAAATTTGTGCATTTCGTTTATGCATAATTGGATTTATGTGTTTGATCATGCCCTAACATTTTGGACTACCATGCAAGAACATTTTGAACTCATATTCAGCTTTTACATAAAAGTAAACCAGACTAATTTAGATAAATCAAACTGAGATGGATGTGGACTTCGCATTCACACACACACACACACACCCAAAGTGACAGCATCAGATTTTTATTATATTGCATGTCTTTCTTTTATGTGATGGTTGCATTGGTGTGACCTCCTGATCAGTGATTAGTTTGTGTTTTTGATCACTTGTCTAGGTGTGATGCTGGTTCAAGATGGGTTTTATTTTTCCAAGATACAAATGGACTTCTTTTCAAGGTTTGGCTGTTTCAACTTCTTATCTTCCATTATGTGTCTTCGTGTCTCAATGCTAGATTTGCATTTGTGTTGAGAAATCAACATTTTACATGTCTGATATTTAAAATCTAGGCAATTCCGGCTTCACTTGGTGTCAGTGCTACCAAACATTACCATGTCAACTCACTCGCAGTTCCTCGTAAAGCTAAGGAAGCTATTGGAGGAATTTCGAAGCTTACTCATGCTGATGGTATTTTTATATTTCTCTTGTGAATGAATGTACAATATGTTGGGCATTTGTATTCTTCTCTGGTTACCACATTTAACCGCTAGCTTATTATTGATTTCCTTTCTTTTAATTGTTTTTTCAGATTTATTTCCTTTTAAAATTTTTTGGGTCTTCCTTTTGGGGCTGGTAGCGGGAGAGATCAGGGATGGGGAGGGAAATTTGATATTGGGGAATTAGATTTCACAGCTGACTTATGCCATACATTTTCTCGTTTACCAAATATGATCCTTGGTGGTTCCTGTTGTGTGTACCATGTAGTCTCTTGGTAAATGAATATTTAAAGCTATTCTAGACATTCCAGGTGCGGCTTTGAACATCTTGAAATGTTTAATTTTGTATCTGTCACACATACAGGCATATGATCTATGTATGCACACTATTGTAATTTTGTGTTTTGTGTCCCTTATCAACCTACATATACAATTGATTTTTTAGGGAGGTCGATGGTGATTAATGTCGAATACAATCAGCTTGATCCTTTGCTTAGAGCAACTGGGTATCCTGATGGAGATGTCAATTGTGACACTGGCTATTCTCCTTTTCCTGGAAATATAAATCAAGTAATTTATGCTCACATATTGTTTGGTTTTCATTTCAAATGATATGCAGTAAAACAGATCTTTTATACTTTTCTATTTCCCCTCGTTTTAGCTTTTGATTTACAAAGAAGGTTTCAGTTCTAGAAGCTTAGCAAATGCAAGGTATTTTAGGAATGTTAGCCAGATTTTTTCATTTACTGATTTGCTTATCACTGTTGATTTCCAAATTGCTTTCCTTATCCATTAACTTGGAAATCTCAAATGTTGTAAGCTGTGGCACCATGAATTCTAGCACGTGATTCCCTTGTTTTCACCTTTCTTTCCTCCCTCTGTGACATGTACAAATTGCGTAGGCAAACACATGCCCTCCCTCCCCTCATAAACACAGCAATATAAAAGCAAGCTTAATTTATGCATTGCTCTACAAGCTGGATACGATGGTAATGGAGTGAAATTAATAGCATGGACAAGGGATAGGCAATTGATACTACAGACAGTAGGCAAGATGTCTCAAAATATTTTTTTTATGATATGCACGATAATTCTTGTATTACAATTGATTTTTCATTGAAATTTCAACAGAATTATTGTGCATCTCTCGTATGAAACTGTTCCATGCTTGGTTTCTTTTGCAGTTGATTTTGGAACTTGGTCCTTATATTGAAGAGCTCAAAAAGACAGGAGGTTCAATAAAGGAGTTTGTTAACCCAAAGTAATTTCCCCTCCTATAACTTTCTGCCCTTGTTGCATCTTATTTAATTTTCTGATCCTATGACATGAAAGGTAATGTGTTTTAGGAACCATTCAAAAGCTTGATCTCTGGATTATGATTTCTAATACCAAGATTGGAAGTTTATGCTGCTGCAAAAACGAGGAGGCATATTGGAATTCTTTATCATATTGTTGCTTTTATATGTTCTTGCTGCAGATACAAAGATGCCAGCAAAACATCATTCAAGTCATCAACTCGGCTAGAATGTATGATGCAAGACTATCCAAAAACATTGCCTCCATCAGCAAGGGTTGGGTTCACGGTAATAAATTGGCTGAAGAAGATAAATGGAGTTTATCAACAAAATTATGACAAAATCTAATTATCTTGCCATTGACAGTCTTTGGTTCTCTTTCAACCAGATACTGTGGCATATCCCCTTTATGTACTGTAATTAATATTGTTTTTGGTTCTCTATATAGGTGATGGACACATGGCTGGCTTATTCACCAGTGAAGAATAACCCTGAGGATGCTGCTAAGGTATGACTATCCGGTGACCTTAAATTGTTGCCATAACTGCAATTTATGCTGCTTCAAATGTGCCATTGAAATTTCAAACATTTATTAGAAGGCTTTGGAGGCCTGAATATGTCTAGATTCGAAAAAGCCATTTGAGATGGTTTCTATTTCATTCAATAGATTGTGCCGATTTTAATGAGTGGATTTTGGTCTTGCCACTGCATATTTAGAAGTCACTGAAGGTATACGTAAACTCTATCCACCAAACATGTTGGAGCAAAATGCAGATTCTCAGCTGTGATCCAGTTATTTTGCATGTTGATCATCATGTGGACGGATTGTGAGTCACCCAAAAAATCTGAGGCAACCATAGAAAATTAAGGGAAAGATGACATCCATGCTTCGTGCTAGGGGGTGATCATAGGTTACCAAGAGGCCCAAAACATCATTGGAAAAAGAAGGAATAGCTAGACTGACAGGTGTGAAGGGTGTCAGTTGAAGAAAACGTGTGTGTCAGTTTAAGAAAACGTTGTTTAGCCTGATTTCAGGAAACTAGGTTGCAAAAAGAATAGGAAATTCAATGTTCTTATACTGTTTGTGCTTGGTCTGTAGCTTATTTGATGGAAAGTCCCTGGTTGGGTTGAATTTTAACCTCAGTTTCAAGATTAATATTTTCCTCTCTTTGTTTGCACGTAATGAAGGTACCAAAGGGGAATCCGTATCACAGTGCAACTTCAGGAGAAATGGCCATCTATCGTGCGCACAGCCTCATTCTTAGGAAGGTAATCTTTCTCTCTTTTGGATGTAAGTTGGGGAAGTCTAGTTTCCCATCTCTCATCAGTCCCTTCATCTGCATATTAGGTTGGTGTTCAAGTAGACGATCCGGTTGAACAGGTATTCAACGGGCAAGAGGTGGAAGTGTGGCCTCGCATCATTTGGAAGCCAAAGTGGGGACTGACATTTTCGGAGGTTAAAAGTAAACTTGTTGGAAGTTGCTCCATTTCTCAAAGGTCAACCATGGTCATTAAGGGCCGGAATATCTTTCTTGAAGATCTCTCCTTGGATGGAGCTATTGTGCTTGATGCTATTGAAGAAGCAGAGGTACGTAATGATTGTATAACTAATTGCTCCAGATCAAGTCTCACGCCATAACCCCCATTGAAAAATGATTTCCTGACCCAATTGTCCAAAAACAGAAAGGGAAAAAGAGCAAACTTGATTTGAGTAATTATTGGATGAGACAGTCTCACCATGTCAAGAATAGCGTTCTTATTCGCCAAATTCTCTTACTTTCACATTGTCCTAGACCACAGCACGCACAATGTATTGAATTCTTGAATATGATCGAATATCCCAATGCTAGCACCAACTCTTGAAGCTCGTTGACCTTGGTTGTCCCTTCATTATTGTGTATCATTATCCTAGATTGGTCTTGGAAGCAAATCGTTCGGAGTCTAACCTTTATGGGGCCTTTGTAATAGGTTAAAGCAGGAGGTTCAGTTCAGAACCAGGGTTGGATTCTCGAGAATGTTGACTACAATGATACTTCGGTTCCAGAGGAAATACGGATCAGAGGCTTCAGAATAAAGAAAATTGAGCAGCTGGAGAAACATTTTGCCGAGCCTGGCAAGTTCTCCTCGAAGGCTTGAAGGTGAACATTAAAGAGGAGAACGTTATCCTTTTTTTTTTTTTGTTGGCTCATGGTGAATTTTTTGTTGATGATCATAACAATTCTTCTATTTTCCTTCTGTAAAATTTAGGTCAGGAAATGTTAGCGATACATTAAAAAGCCATTAGACAAAACTTTTGTGCTGTTTTTCCTATTATTCATTCTTTTTCTGTAGCAGAGTTCCTGCCGGTGAAATAATTTACTTGAACAAGTTGTCCGAGGCTTGTGGATAACCACCTCTTCCTTATTGATTTACGGATGGACCTTGGCAAAATATTGTTGACGAAACCCTGAGATTTATCATTTTGTGGTTTTATTATTATTTTTTCTTTAGACCAGGAAAATTCCAAGTTGTTAGTACGAATTCCAAGACCGTGCGTTGTATCAACTTCGCCCTGAGTACTAGGTAACTATGGTGATGGTTTACCATTTCAAAAGGTTTTAGAGAGGCGACAAAATTATGACGTTTCTACGAATCATACGAGCATACACGGAGCCATCAGTGTAAGCTTCTAGAAGCTTGCTGTCTGGAAGTCTCTTTCTCGGATTAAAAATGGCTTCTCAATCCTCGCGACTAGTGAGCGCAGGATCAAGTGACTGAGCCAGACCGTCACATGGGTCTTTTCGTTATTTGTTGGTAAGAAACGCCCATCTTTAACTTTGAAAAAAATAAAATAAAATTGGGACAGTAATGAAATAAAAAAAAAAATTAAAAACACCCTAATTGTTTTTCGGACAACTGAAAGCGGATTGGGTTTTTGTTTTTTTTTTTTTTTTTGGTTTTTCATAGATTTAGGGAGAAAAAAATTAGATGAGACGGGAAAGAGGGACACAACTACGTCAATGCATTGTAAATTTTCTGACACAATTGTGTATTTTATTTTATTTTATTTTCCTGTTGCGTGGATCCCAGATTTAGATTTAGTATATTCACATTCGTTACACTCCGACTCTTTAATTATAATGCTAGGCAATGAAATGCTGAGGATAGGGATTTTTTTTGTTGGGCTCCAATGTGACTCTGTTATTTTTTTTTCATCGGCCCATTATATTGTTGGATTGATACACCGAGCAATTTAGAAGTAATATGCCGTTATGTAGAATATCTATGCTTTACATTTGTGGGTATTGGGTAAGCTTGGAAAAGTTCAAAAAAAATGATGCGGCACCGGCCTTGCTTGCCAGGCCGCCACTTTCCTGATGTGGGTGATCGAAAATGAACTACTGTCCGATGCTCAGACTCCAAGGGATAGGTAGGTGGGGGAAGACACGAAAGGCGATTTTATTTTAGATACCAATTCTAAATATATTAATTTAATTTCATGTATATGCATATAGACCTCTTCTTTCAACGAGATCTATGTATGGTTCCTGAGAAATGAGAGTCAAAAACTACGTAAGATCATGTAAAATTTTAATATAAGCATGTGGCTTTCCTATGAAATATGGACACTTTTAATGTTTGTTTCCATTATGAATAAGTAAATAAACATGTTGTCCACATGATTTCCGCGGAGGACGTCCCAGTTTTTTATTACCATTAAACGCCACATGTATTTAAGGATTATGTGGGAAGTCAAATTGAAATTTCTTGAATAGGAAAAATTTTCAAGTTCAAAAGCAACGAATCCGCTTTGATTACTTTCCATAATTCCCCTTCCCCCACGAAGTTTCCCTCAAATCCTCTGCAATTAAAAAGGGTTAAAAACTGGAAGAAGAATAAGTTGAAGTTGCTGGCAAATTTCCGCACATTTATTAATTCGTGTTCATTTTATCCGCGTTCCTTTCAACTTCTTAGACCCTTAAATTGTGTTCTTATCCAATACCCCGCATGTATAAAAACGTCAAAAGTCTGGGAGAGCAATACAATAACGTATCTACGTGCGATCTTATCTCAGGATGTCGGCCAACAAGTCTTCCGTGAAGACCAAAGATTTGCATCGGATATTCAAAATACTCGACAAAAATGGCGATGGGCTGTTGAGCTTAGAGGAGATCAATTGGCTTTTGGAGAGCATAGGAGTCCATGTCACCCTGGACGAGTTGGGGTCGTCCGTGGGCAAGCCAAGCCTCTGCTTCTACGATTTCTTGCTGTTTTACGACTCCATAGCCAAGCAATACGACCGTGATGACGACAGCAACGAGGAGGATGAGGAAAGCTATATTGTGAAGGCGGACGGGTTCATTTCTTGCCAGGAGCTGCAGAGCACGTTGTCGAGACTTGGATTGTGGGACGAGAAGAGTGGCAAAGATTGCCGGGCTATGATCCGTGTCTTTGACACCAACTCGGACGGCGTCCTTGACTTGGAGGAATTCAAGAACATGATGCTCGAGTCTTAGGAATAGGAATAGCATGCCAACGATCCAATTAATGGTCTTTGAGATTCGATTTCTTCCAGTTTGACGACGATACAGAACAGAGTGAGATCCGAGACCCATATATGAACTCTTCAGCAGGTCCACCGATTCTCGGAACAAGATCGTTTCTTTTCTTTTGATTTTCTTTTTTTTTCTTCTTCTGGGTGGCTGTTGGGTGTTTAGGGGTGGGGGGGGGGGTGGGTTTCGAGATTTTCATTTTTTAATGTATCCTTGTAGTTGGAAGTGTAAGGGTTCTGATTTCTTGATTCCAAGAGAATAAGTGGCAGGTGCGAATTCCATTCTTTTTTTATTTCACGCATGTCCCCCCTCTTACCGTCGCTATAATTGCGTAAATTTTGGTGCCCTTTGTTTTTATCCTGAAGTCCTCAGTTGCGCCTTAAAAACTTCAAAGCAATTTCCTTTGGTACGAGATTCTGACAGTAGAAGCAGTGAAGTACGAATAAATTAGGATATATATTTTATTTAGCGTGTGAGGATATAATTATATAATAATTATGATAATTAAAATATATAAATATAATAACTTTTATATAAAAAATTTCTTCAAATTAAAAAAAAAATGAAATTTTTCGCTATATAAGTCAACCTTATTATAATTGAGTGAGTATAATCAAATGTTGTAATTTAATTATATCAAATATGTTGAATAAATTTAATTTATACTTAATGATAAACTAATAAATTGATCAAACTAACTCAGTTATGATGTATTAATTATAACTCAACAAGTATATATTAAAAACAGTAATGTAATCTAATTGTTTAAAATAAATTTTCAGATATCATTTACCAACTAATTAAAATTTAATTCAATTAGTCTACAAAATTAATATTCTCTTACATAATTTACTGAAAAGTGCTCAAAAAATAATTTTTATTATTGATAATCAAGAATAAAACATCTTTTTTCAATTTTCTAAATTTTAATTCGATCATATATCATTTATTTTTTTAATAATAAAACATAAAAACACAGTCTAAATATGAAAAATTTAGTAATGATCTAATTCTCTTTTTCTTATTTATGCTTATAGTCTTTGCTCTTTTTATATTTTTAACCATAAAAAAATATATTTATATTCTTATTAAGTATTTTTGAGTTATTAACTAAAAATAAATACATTTAAAATCTATCTTTATACTAATTGAACTTTTATTTTATATAAAAAAATTCATAAACTTAACAAATTTTGACCGAGTATTTAAAAAATGTTGGTTCTTTATCATGTAAAAATCATTATGAATCTGAATTAGTTTACCTAAATTAATTTATTTAATTCATTAGTTATTACTTATGATAACTATTGAGAAATTTTCTAAAGTAAAATGAGATAGTATCCTTAAAGTAAATTACAAGTATTTACATATAAAATGTTATTGTAATTTTAAGTTCTTAGTTTTAAATCACAAAAACAATTTCTTTTGTAAAAATATGTTAGCGTTTTGTGTATAGAAATATGTTTTTGTTTTTGTTTTTTTGTTTTTTTTTTAACTCGTAATAGCTGCATAAATCAAGCGTTAGATAGATGTATGGTTAGCAAACTATCCACGTCAGAGCTAGCAAGCGACAAGATTTGCAAATACTTGCCTGGTTAGATCAACTTTTCTAACACAGAATATTATAATCCGCTAACCAAAATACAAAACTTTGAGTGCACGCCTCTAACACTTGGTCAACCTCATTTGACGTTACACTGTTGCCAGTGGTTTTTTCAGTGAAACCCTCGGATACTTTCCTAAAGGTTCAGACATATTCAGCTTCTCTTACCGCAGCCAACCTTGTTTTACATTTTATTTTATTTTTTTGTCTCCTCAGTCCAGTCGGCTTCCGAAAGAACAACGCGATTTCCGTATGGTACTTCATTCTGATTCCTTCGAACAAAAATACTGGACCCCATGAAATTCTCGAATAAAGATTTGACTTTTCCGAGGTCTGTTTTTTTTTTTTTTTCGATACACAACTACACGAGGGCTGTCCTTTTGATGAATGTTCTGAATAAAGATTGTCATCTTTTGCCATCATTTTCCTTCCCATATAATCATAATTTGAATTTTATATATTCAAATTAGTCTAATTATATGTAACCAAAAAAAAAAAAATCTCATTCAACCCACGTTAAAGAAAATAATTCTTTTTTTTTTCTTAATTAAAAATAATCTATCCTGTAATTTAATATTTATGATTATATATTGAGTACAGTTTTAAAAACTTTATATGCTATTATTTTATGAAAAATTAGAAATTTTTTTTTATTTTTTTTTTGTTTTTCTCTTTCTTTTTAGACCATTAATATGTTTTATTTTTTGTTTTAAAAAATAAAAATAAAAGCTCACAATTTTATCAGGCAAACAAAAAATAAAATAAAATTGTACTTATGAGAAGAACAAAATTCGTGAGCACATGTTTAGAACTTTCTAATACGGATAAAGACACACCACGCTGATTTCTTGTCAAAAGTCCATCCACGTTCAAGAAAATCAAGAGAAAAGGTCCAAGATTAGGATTTTCCAAGAGTGATTCTTTGGCCACCGTTCTTCCAACTGGAAACTATAATCGGATTTTCCAAGAGTCGATTTTAATTCAAAACAAATCACAAATAAATTATATTTTTTTCTTTTATACTATAACATATAATGAGTTTTTCATTGTTAGCATAGTCGAATCGTATCCTATTTGATTAAAAGTTATTTATTTGATAGTTATACATAAATTGTTTTTTTTTTTTTTGATAAATATGCTTGTTCTTACTTATTAGATTTTAAAATTATTTTTATGAATTAAATAACTTCTCAATATTTATTTAATAGTAAAATATATGTTTATATAACAAATAAAATATATTAAAATTTTAAAAAATCATAAATTTATTAAAATTAAATATATTTTATTATACCTTATAATTTTTTAGTAATTTTTATTAAATTACATAATAATAATAATAATAATAATAATAATAATAATAATAAAATTTATTTTAAAAATACTAGTATTTAATATATAATTTAAAATAAATTTTTATTTTTTAAATATCTTATTTTTTTATTCTAACATTTAGTTTAAAATACATACTCCCACGTATTATAAAATGATGAGTTTCATAATTTAGATTTATTTATCTACATACGTAGAATAAATATCAAAATATAAATAATATTCTATTTCTTATTACAATGTAAATTATTTACTTTTCATACCTTAGTTACAAACTAAGATTTTACAAAGATAAATAAATAAATAAATAAATATATATATATATATATATTAAAAAGAGACCCACCAAATCCCCACCTGAATCTGAACGGCTGACATATTCACCGCTACTGGCCATTCACCTGTCTGCCACCGCCACAACATTTGGAACAGCATCTTTTACAAACAAATGTACAAACCATCTCACATTACGTGTACAACAAACCGTTCTTAAACTCAAAGCTGTAACACAACATAACAGAAACAGAGAGCATCGTCACGTGCCATCCTATATCGTCCGGGTTCCTGCGAATCAGATAAGACAAATAAAAAAATAAACACAGAACAGAATGAAGCAAATTGCCACCGGCACTCCTGACGCCGCCTCTTCGACTTCGAACGTCGCCGCCACCGCTTTAGAGATCGTCAAGTCCCCGAACTTCATCAAAATTGCCGCTCTTTCCCTGCTGTCCCTCTCTCTACTCGTCCTTTTCTACCACTTGCCAACCTCCTTCTCCCTCTCCCTCCCCTCTGCTATTTCCCCATTCTCGTCCACCGCCTCTCGGGCCGTCGCCACCGCTTCCATTTACATCCCGCCGCCTCCTTCATGGCCGGCGAACCCGCATAGGACTGGGATAGTCGACGAGAACGGGGCGATGACAGAAGAATTTGAAATTGGGCAGTTCGATCCTAATGCATTAAATCAGCTGAGGAACCTCAAGGGCGGGCGGGAGGACGCTGATCAAGATAAGAGGAGAGAGGACAAGGTCAGGATCAGACTCAGCAAGTACGAGCTCTGCGACGAAGGCAAGCGAGAATATATACCGTGCTTGGACAATGCTGAAGAGATTAAGAGGCTTAATCTGAGTGGCAGTGTGCAGAAATTTGAAAGGCATTGTCCCAAGGAAGGCCGGGGCTTGGATTGCTTGGTGCCCATGCCCAAGGGATACCGGAAACCCATTCTGTGGCCGCAGAGCCGTGATGAGGTTTTTTTTTTTTTTAATTCTTTTATGGAAGAATACTGCTTGTGTCTGGATTAATGACTTAACGTGAGAAAGTGGTTTGTGGAATTTTTTTGACTTGTGGTTTGTAGGCGTAGATCAGGCATTATTACGAACATTGAGAAATTTTTTGCCAAATTGGTTGGTAGGTACTCGCAAGTTTTCTCTAGAGTAACTCTGAGATATGATGACAGGTATGGTTCAGTAATGTTCCCCACACACGCCTAGTTGAAGACAAGGGTGGCCAGAATTGGATAACAATTAAAAATGATAAGTTCGTTTTTCCAGGTGGTGGAACACAGTTCATTCACGGAGCAGATCAATACTTAGATCAAATTTCGCAGGTTGCTTGCTCCTGCAATCTTTACTGGTCAACACTCTTGTTCGCATGACATTGATTTCCCCGTTGATTTCAATACGCAGATGGTTCCTGATATTGCATTTGGCCATCACACCCACGCTGCCTTGGATATTGGCTGTGGAGTAGCAAGTTTTGGTGCTTTTTTGATGGGGCGTAATGTAACAACTTTGTCAGTAGCACCGAAAGATGTCCATGAGAACCAGATTCAATTTGCTCTGGAGCGTGGTGTTCCTGCGATGATAGCAGTGTTTGGTACACGCCGTCTGTTGTATCCAAGCCAAGCTTTTGACTTGATCCATTGTTCAAGATGTAGAATTGAGTGGACTCGTGATGGTACACTTTTCAACCTACTAACTATCCTAAGACTTAACCTAATGGATTTCATCTTAGGTATCCATATTCATTGTCCTTTTTCTTGCTGGAATGAAGATGGAATTTTTCTTCTTGAGGTGGATAGAATGCTAAGGGCAGGAGGATACTTTGTCTGGGCTGCACAACCTGTATATAAACATCAGGACAATCTACAAGAACAATGGAAAGGTGATCAACCGTGCCTACTAAAACACCAATTGCAGTTCTTTATTATTATTTCCCATTTGCAGGGTGACTGTTCTCTGGTTTTGTGTCTATCTAATACCTCTGAGATCAAACCCACTTCGTTGGCTGTCATCCTTCAACACATTGCTAAAGGTACAGATTTCACATTTAAGATTTCCTGAATTGATTTTTTGTATTGCATATGGACAGAAATGCTCAACTTAACTAGTCACATTTGCTGGGAACTTGTGAAGAAGGAAGGATATATTGCCATATGGCAGAAGCCTTTGAACAACAGCTGCTATCTGAATCGTGAAATTGGAGCGCACCCTCCATTATGTGAGTCTAATGACAATCCAGATGATGTTTGGTATGTCACGGTTCATACTTTTGACTTCACTTTGTTTTAGAGGCATAGGACTGCTAATGCTTCCCTGTTGACTGTTTGTTTCTACGCGTCTCCCTTTTGAGGAAATATGATCTGAAATTTAGTGCAGAAATATGATCTGAAATTTAGTGCTCGAGGCTTTTATATGTATGTCATAATGAAAGCAAGAACTCCTGTACTTTTGCAGGTATGTCAATTTGAGAGCATGCATATCCCGACTGCCTGAGAATGGTAATGGAGACAATTTAACCATCTGGCCTACACGCCTTCATGATCTGCCAGATCGGCTTCAGAGCATAAAAATGGATGCCTCCATATCCCGAAATGAACTCTTGAAGGCCAATTCAAAGTATTGGCATGAAGTAATAGGTGGTTACGTTGCATTTATGCATTGGAAAGAGATGAATTTACGCAATGTTATGGACATGAGAGCTGGATTTGGAGGGTATCATTTTCTTCTTACTATTTTGTCAAGCCACTGAGTATTAATTGATGTTTTCAAAGCTTTTTCTAAACGTTTTTGAATTTATGCTTACACAAACAAATGGCAGCCAACAATAGTGTGCGCTCAATATTTGGACATTCAAATTTTTGCAGATTTGCAGCAGCATTACATGACCACCAGGTTGATTGCTGGGTTATGAATGTCGTCCCTGTTAGCGAATTCAACACGTTGCCTGTGATATATGACCGTGGACTTATAGGAGTAATGCATGACTGGTATGGGCATTGCACATTTAGCTGACTGTTTTTACACTTTTCTTCTTCTGACATTGAATTATTCCTGGTTCTCTAAATCTTAAGGGCCCATTCTCATTCTCATCCTTTAAGTTTGGAGAGACAAACTATGCTGGGGAATAATTTTGTGCACTTTCACGATCATCTCTACAGAACAACTTTTATGAGAAGCAGAAGAAATTTTTTTGTCCGCAAGGATAAAGATCATAGCATTTTAATCCGGACAGAGTCCAAGCTCTGTTGTGCAAGAGAAAACAACTGGGATAAAAAGTAATATGGCTAATGGCATGATCTTTAACATTCTTTTATATTCAGCCAACCCGAATTGCTGAGGTGCCTTCAATGGAGGGCTTTTAGAATTCACAGGAGTAAAATGAGGTCTGCGCACACTTGAACTACAGTAATTGGGAATATCAGACTAAACTTGGGAACTCTGAATGCCGACATTGTGGTCCAGAACAAATTCCCATAAGAAACTGGCTTTTTCGAGAATGCAGTGATCAAAATGTTAATTTGTGGTTTGGCCTTTGCCATCCATCCACTGATACCAAATTCTCCATCTTCAACCTGGAACTTTATTAATCTAAAGTTTCCTTTTTCCTCTCAGGTGCGAGCCGTTCGATACTTATCCCAGAACATATGACCTATTGCATGCGGCAGGCTTGTTTTCTGCAGAGCAGAAGAGGTATAAATGTTGTTAAATGTGCTTGTTTTGCTGTTTATGTCCTTTTAGTTTCATGATGGAGAATACACAATTGTTTTTTTTATTTGTTCCAGGAACAAATGCAACATCTCCAGCATCATGCTTGAGATGGATAGGATGCTAAGACCAGGTGGGGTTGTTTATGTTCACGACGTGGCATCTGTTATGGGCGAACTTGAAGATATAGCAACTGCCATTGGATGGACGTTTTCACTCCACGACACAGCTGAAGGTCCCCATTCAATCTGGAAGGTTTTGGTCGGCGATAAAAGTATGGCATGAGCTACCTTTTTGTCCCTCAAAAGAGACGGGAATCTTTACCGAAAGATGGTGCATTTTTTATATATAATTATTCCGCAACATCCAGTTATAAGTTAAAAAAAAAAAAAATGGCAAGACAGTGCATTTTTGTATGTAATTATTCCCTCACCTGCACAACTGCATATGCTTTGGATGCTTGAATAACTGATCTATTGCTAGCTTCTTGACTCAGGCATTTAAGCAAGTTTTTTTAAATTTTTTTTTTTAATAGATAACCAATTTAGGAATGACCGCCAAAAAGAATGGAAACACAGGAAGCGGGCAAGATGACAATGTGAAAAGAAACGGCGAAAAACAAAAAACAAAAGTTTAAACAACTTATTTGGTGAAAAGATAAAAAGTATTGTATATCTAATTTTTTCTCAGAAACTAATGCGAGGATATATAAAATACTTTTTTTATCTTATGGACAGTATTTGAAATAACGCAGTTTTTTGTGTAAAGAGAGTGCAATTTTTTCTCATCCAAGGCACAAAATCTCTTAAAAAAATTACATTATACCATACTTTTTATGGACTGGCTAGACCTCGTTTAGAGAGATTAAAGTTAGCATCTGTTGCAGTAACATTTGGCTAGTACGATATTATTGCGTACTCCAATTTTCCCTACTTTTTCCAGCAGTACTGCTGCTACTAGTTGAATCATTCACTCAATCAACAATTGCTCCTCAATGCAATTAACAAACCCACGAAAACTGTTATTAAGACTTTATTATTTGGAACTACCTTTCTTTTATTTTATTTTTTTGTTCTGTTCATGTTTATGGTCACACGAACGATCTCCAATTTAGGGAAAAAAATGCCAAAGAAAAACTTGCGCTAATACCGGACCTGAAAAAAAGAGAAATCACACAGCCATATTTTTTTTGTCCAATGAAAGCAACGTATTTGAAGTTTTCCCTTTCTCAGGGAGAGAAACACAATTATATACTCGAGGAAAACTTGGGTTGCCTACATGCTATCGCTTCATGGGCGGGGATTCCTACGACCTGCCCTATTAACTCGTATGGAGATGTATGCTTCATAAATCTGCAGTGCAAGTCGGGGATCCTTTTCCACCAGCTCCTTATACTCATCCCCTTTGGTAAGCCTGTCCATGTCGTCTGTGATCAATCGCAATGATGCCTCTAACAGATTCTTCGCATTGTGCAGTTGTGCAAAGGCATAGTTCATCACGGAATTGTCCCATTTCAATTTTGACACCAAGAACTTCTCACAATAAGCCTTGAGATGCTTCACCTGATACTTTTCAGCCAACACTAAAAGGTCGCAGGCCATTTGCTCATCAAGGCATGCTTTAGCAGTGTACATGAAGTTGACAAAGGTGCGAAGGGCATCATACGAGACATCTGTAATCTTAATGATGCGACTTCTGCTCTCTTTCATCTCATTCTCAAACATTGCTTTAAACACCGGAGAGCGCCTAACCTGGTGACATAGGACGAGAAGTATATGTAAACACTAAAATGTGTGAGTAGTAATTTCCCATAACTTATCACCCCATCACTGGCATGATGAGTATGAGAATACTGCATATGCTCAAACTGAAACAAATCAAACAGCAAGTTGAACCTCTATTCGTTGCCAGTTCAAATTCATAAGGGCATGTAATGCGATACAAAAAGTCCAGTCCCTAGAACATGCTAAACATATCTACAACAAATGGGACAAACTGAATAATACAGTCTCATTTAGGAAAAAATCATCTTGGCCTATGCAGACACATGTGCCCGTTGTTGAGACAAATCATACATATTCCGGGCAGGAACTTGTGAGTACAAATTATGTGCTAAGTATATTGTCAACCATTCAAGTGCTACAGCTCTGGCATCGTGCTTTCCATACGAAATGCAGAAGGAACAACATATGTTGACCACGTTTCTCGTTTAAAACAACAGACAAGTAAAACCTGACACACCACAAGAAACTTCAGCAGGATTCTGAAAAGAATTGAGCAAGAAGAACCTTAGATCTTCCCAGGCCTAAATAAAAGGATACAAAGACAAGATTTGGCCGGCTTACCGGCATGCCCTCTCTCGCAGGCACACACCCGGGGACAGGGAATACGTAAAAACAACATAGGCACAGCAGGCACACGGTAAATACCCCCTAGCTATAATTACTCTATTCCAGACTAGTACCCAAATAGTTCACCGTTGCCATTTCCATCAATCGCATACAGGACAAGCCAAAAAGGATATTTCCCAATTGTTAAACAAAAACACAAAAGCCGATCCGATCAATCTAATTCTATGACATGTTGGCATTCTAACAAACAAGAAACAAAAGCACAAACAGAGAGAAAATAAAATAAAATAATGGTGGACAAAAATTGACAAAAAAAAAAAGTAGGCATTGGCAGAGAGGCACGAGACTAACCAAAACGCCTTTATGGGCAAAGATGGAGGGAGGGACACAATTGGGCCGTCATCGGAGACGGCCACCAAAGCGATGGGGATGTAGAAGCGATGAGTAATGACTTGGGGGAAGGTTTCGGGCGAGGCCAGGCTCGCAGGAAGTCAACTTTGCCTTGAGATCATCGATCTCTCCCTTGAGCTCTTCCTCGGTCTTTCTCGCCTTCTCGTAGCACTCCTTGCAAGTGCCGGCGTCGCGCGTCTCGTACTCCTCCCTGCACCATATGCACCGCCTGCTCTCCGTCTCCGATTCCGTGTCCGTCTCGAGTCCCCGATGCTGGCTCTCCGTCTCCGATTCCGTATCGAACAGTCGTTGCCGTCTCATTTTCCTCGGTGCTCTTCCGGTCTTTGGGCCTTTCTTTCTTTGAAATCTATGATTGCCAGCTATTCTCAATGTCACTTCACGGCATGCTAAATATATATATATATATATATATTTTCAATGTCGAGAACTTTATGGAATGCAGTACACAAATTTGTGTTTGCTTCTGTTTGATTAGATGGTCATTTACTTCCGTACTAGCACCGTTCTCAGTACCAACTTTATATATATTATATATTTGGCAACGTGTTTCCACGATCTGCCTAGTCACCGTTCTTCCCACTAGTGTATATATATATATATATATTTATTTATTTATTTGAAGAGTGATTCCTTAGCCGGCGTGCTTCCACAATATGACTATTGTATATATATATATTTGACAACTTTTTTCCAGGATCTGCCTAGTAATCTTTCTTCTAGTAGATATATATATATAAGTAATTTTTTAGCCACCGTTATTCTACCATACGACAAATGTCTATATATATATATATATATATATATATATTAAGAGTGATTCTTTGGTCACGGTTCTTTCACTATGACTAAAAACTAAAAGCGAATTTTCTAAAATTCGCTTTCAATTTAAATCATATAGTAAATAATTTATTATTTTTGTCTCTACCAATATACTAATTTTTTTTATTATTAACATTTTCGAATCGTGTCCTATGAATTAAAAAATATTTATTTGGTACTTATGTATAAATTATTTTTTTGATAAATATGCACATTTGTGTTTATTAAATTTTAAAATGGTTTTCATGAGTTAAATAACTTCTTAATTTCTATCTAGAAGTAAAATATACGTCTATATAGAAAATAAAATATATTAAAAATTTTAAAATAATAAATTTATTAAAAATTTAATTTTTTTAATAAAAATTAAAATTAAATATATTTTATTCTATCTTATTTTTTTGTAATTTTTATTATATTATATAATAATAGTAAAAATAAAAATTATTTTAAAATATTAATATTTAATATAAAATTTAAAATAATTTTTCAATTTTTAAATAAGTTAAATTTTTTATTCTATCATTTAGTTTAAAATACATTCATCCACACATTATAAAACGATGAGTTTAATAATTTAGACTTATTTATCTACTTACGTGGATGAGTATGAAAATGTAAATAATACTTTATTTTTTATTACAATGTAAATTATGTAATTTTCATATCTAAAATACAAACCTCCGATTTAATAAAGAAAAAAGAATTAATATGTATTTATATATAAATTAAAAAGGGACCCACCAAATCCCCACCTGAATCTGAACGGCTGAAACATCTTTTGCAAACAAATGTACAAGAGCAGAGAGGACATGGTCAGGATCAGACTCGGTAAGTACGAGCTCTGCGACGAAAGCAAGCGAGAATATAGACCGTGCTTGGACAATGTTGAAGAGATTAAGAGGCTTAATCTGAGTAGCAGAGTGCAGAAAGGCATTGTACCAAGGAAGGCCGGGGCTTGGATTGCTTGGTGCCCATGCCCAAGGATGCCGGAATCCCATTCTGTGGCCGCAGAGCCGTGATGAGTTTTTTTTTTTTAATTCTTTTATGGAAGAATCCTGTTTGTGTCTGGATTAATGACTTAACGTGAGAAAGAAAGTGGTTTGCGGAATTTTTTTTGACTTAGTGGTTTGTAGGCGTAGATCAGGCATTCTTACGAACATTGAGAATTTCTTTGCTAAATTGGTTGGTAGGTACTCGGCAAGTTTTTTTACGGGAGAAGTACGTTGAAATACACTATGTCTAAAAAGAATTTTTTCACTTATTTAAATAAGTAAGAAATGGATTGAATAATAAATATATCAACTCCAACAACAATATAATAATATATATAAATTTTTTTTCAAAGTAAAAAAAAAATTACAAGACACATTGTTCTATTTTCAATGTCACTTTACTTGTGTTAAAATGTACTATGTATATATATATGAAAATTTTGAACATTATAAAGTATACTGATTTGTTTTTATTTTTTTATTATATAATTATTATAATTTTATTTCAACTAAATAATTTTAATAAATTAATTAAATTAAATTAGTTATATTTTATTAATAATAATTTAATAAATATATAATAATAAAAATTTAATTATTTAAAATAATTTTATCAACTGATTAAAATTTAACTCAATTAATTTTCCAACTAATATTTACTTATATAATTTATTAAAAATAATTAAAAAATAATTTTTAATTTTAATAATTAAGAATAAAATATTTTCTATTAATTGTCTCAACCATTCTCAACGTGACTTCACTCGTGGTAAAACTATACATACATATATATATATATATAGATTTATATATTTTAATATTTAAGTCTTGAAATTTATGTAATATAATACATTAATTTGTTTTTACCTTTTTTTTATCGGAGAAGCTTATGCGAATTGGTCTCACTAGCATTAAAGGAATATAATAAAAATATATAATTTCAACTGAATAAATTTAATTTAATCGTAACTAAAATTTGATAAATTAATTAAATTAAATTAGTTATATTTTATTAATAATAACTTAATATATATAATAATTTAATTATTTAAAATAAATTTATTAACTCTTTAAATTTTAACTTAATTAATTTAATAATTAATATTTATTTTTATAATTTATTAAAAATAATTTTTAATTACGATAATAAAGAATAAAATATTTTTTATTAGTTGTCTCCCACTGAATTAGGTTGGGGTTGTGCGGCTAATATAATAAAAGTATATAATTTTAACTGAATAAATTTAATTTATTCTTATCAAAAAATTAATTATTAATAATAACTTAACAAATATATATATATATAAATAAAAATAATTTAATTATTTAAAATAAAGTTATTAAACCAGTTAAAATTTAACTTAATTAATTTAAGAATCAATATTTACTTTTATAATCTATTAAAAGTAATTAAAAAATAATTTTAAATATTGATAATCAAGAATAAAATATATTTTTTTAATTGTTTAAGTTATACACCAATTAAATTTTTAATAAAAAGACGTGAAAATATGGTTTAGCAATTATTTAATTTTTTTTTAATTTATACTTGTAGTCTCTATTTTTTTATATTTTTAACAATAAAAAAGTATTTATATTTTTATTAAATATTTTTCAATTATTAACTTAAAATAAATATATTTAAAAATTATTTTTATAATAATTAAATTCTTATTTTATGTAAAAAAGTACTTATAAATTTAACAAAAATTTTCAGAGTTTTTAAAGAATATTAGTAATTTATGGATGTAAAAATTATTATGAATTTTAATCAATTTATCTAATTTATTAGTTATTATTTACGATGATTATTGAGAAATTTTCTTATACCAAATAAAATTAGTATTATTGGAGTAAATTACAAGTGTTGACATATAAAATGTTGTTATTGTAATTTTAAGTTATTAGTTTTAAATCACAAAAATAATTACTTTTGTAAAAGCATCATTAGAGTTTTGGGGGTCGAAATTTATTTTTGTTTTTTTTTTGTAACTGGTAGCAGCTGCATAAATCAAGCGTTAGATAGGCGTATGGTCAGCAAACTATCCACGTCAGAGCTAGCAAGCCACAAGATTTGCAAATATTTGCCTGGTTAGATCAACTTTTCTAACACAGAATATTATAATCCGCTAACCAAAATATAAAACTTTGAGTGCACGCCTCAAACACTTGGTCAACCTCATTTCAGGTTACGCTGTTGCCAGCCAGTTTTTCAGTGATACCCTCAAATACTTTCCAAAAGGCTAAGACACAGTCAACTTTTCAAATGCTTTCCAAAAAGCTCAGACATAGTCAACTTTTCTTGTCTCCTCAGTCCAGTCGGCTTCGAAAAGAACAATGCGATTGCTGTATGGTACTCCATTCTGATGCCTTCGAACAAAAATACTGGACCCCGCGAATAAAAATTTGACTTTTTCGAGTTCTTTTTTTTCTTCGATACAGAGCTACACGAGTGTTTTTCTTTTGATGAATGGTCCGAATAAAGATGGTCATCTTCTGCCATCATTTTCCTTCCCATATCATCGTAATTCCATACGACTAAGAATTATATATAGTCAAATTAGTCTAATTATATGTAACCGAAAAAAGTGTCTCGTTCAACCCACGACTTTCAGGTTCTATATTTGTATTTTGTAGAGAATTGAATTCGTTTTTGGGTGTGACAAAGGAAAAAATAATTCTTTTTTTTCTTCATTAAAAATAATCTATTGTGTAATTCAATATTTATAATTATATATTGAGTAGATATTATTAATATATTTTTTTAAATAAAAATAAAAATAAAAGCGCACAATTTATATATATAAAAAAATTATACTTACTATAAGAACAAAATTCGTGAGCACATGTTTAGAATTTTCTAATCTGATACATCCGATAAAGGCATACGACGCTAATTTCTTACTAAAGTCCATCCACGTTCAAGAAAATCAAGAGAAAAGGAATTTCCAAGAGTGATTTTTTGACCACCATTCTTCCAGGATACGACTGTAAACTATAATCCGATTTTTTAAGAGTCAATTTCAATTCAAATTAAATTGAAAATAAATTGTATTTTTTTTCTTTATACTAACATATATTGAATTTTTTATTATTAACATTTTTAAATTGTATCTCATTAGTTAAAATGTATTTATTTGATAACTATGAATAAAAAACATTTTGATAAATATGCACGATTGTGTGGGTTGAATTTTAAAATTATTTTTATCAGTTAAACAAGTAAAATATATGTATATATAAAAAATAAAATATATTAAAAACTTACAAAAATAATAAATTCATTATAATTTAATATAGCAGAAGAGGTATAAATGTTGTTAAATGTGCTTGTTTTGCTGTTTATGTCCTTTTAGTTCCATGATGGAGAATACGCAATTGTTTTTTTTTATTTGTTCTAGGAACAAATGCAACATCTCCAGCATCATGCTTGAGATGGATAGGATGCTAAGACCAGGTGGGGTTGTTTATGTTCACGACGTGGCATCTGTTATGGGCGAACTTGAAGATATAGCAACTGCCATGGGATGGACGTTTTCACTCCACGACACAGCTGAAGGTCCCCGTTCAATCTGGAAGGTTTTGGTCAGCGATAAAAGTATGGCATGAGCTACCTTTTTGTCCCTCAAAAGAGACGGGAATCTTTACCGAAAGATGGTGCATTTTTTATATATAATTATTCCGCAGCATCCCGTTATAAGTTAAAAAAAAAAAAAAAAAAGATGGCAAGACAGTCAATTTTTTATATGTAATTATTCCCTCACCTGCACAACTGCACATGCTTTGGATGCTTGAATAACTGATCTATTGCTAGCTTCTTGACTCAGGCATTTAAGCCAAGTTTTTTTTTAAAATTTTTTTTTACTAGAAAACCAATTTAGGAATGGCCGCCAAAAAGAATGGAAACAGGGGAAGCGGACAAGAGGACAGCGTGAAATGAAACGGCGAAAAACAAAAAAACAAAAACTTAAATAACTTGTTTTGTGAAAAGATAAAAAGTGTTCTATATCTAATTTTTTTTCAGAAACTAATGGGAGGGTTTATGGAATTACTTTTTTTATCTTATGCACAATATTTGAAATAACGCAGCTTTTTGTGTAAAGAGAGTGCAATTTTTTCTCATGCAAGGTGCAAAATCTCTTAAGAAAATTGTATTATACCATATTATTTTTATCTATTGATGGTCATAATTGTTACAAAATGCTTATTAATTACACAAATTATGGACTCGCAAGACCTCGTTTAGAGAGATTAAACTTAGCATCTGTGGCAGTAACATTTGGCTAGTACGATATTATTGCGTACTCCAATTTTCCCTACTTTTTCCAGCAGTACTGCTGCTACTAGTTGAATCGTTCACTCAATCAACAATTGCTCCTCAATGCAATTAACAAACCCACGAAAACTGTTATTAAGACTTTATTATTTGCAACTAACTTCCTTTTATTTTTATTTGTTCTGTTCATGTTTATGGTCACACAAACGATCTCCAAATTAGGGAAAAAAAATGCTAAAGAAAAACTTGCGCTAATACCGGACCTGAAAAAAAGAGAAATCACACAGCCATATTTTTTTTGGTTCAATGAAAGCAACGTATTTGAAGTTTTCCCTTGCTCAGGGAGAGAAACACAATTATATACTCGAGGAAAACTTGGGTTGCCTACAGGCTATCGCTTCATGGGCGGGGATTCCTACGATCTGCCCTATTAACTTGTTTGGAGATGTATGCTTGACAAATCTGCAGTGCAAGTCGGGGATCCTTTTCCGCAAGCTCCTTATACTCATCCCCTTCGGTAAGCCTGTATATGTCATCTGTGATCAATCGCAATGATGCCTCTAACAGATTCTTCGCATTGTACTGTTGTGCAAAGGCATATTTCATCACGGAATTGTCCCATTTCAATTTCGACACCAAGAACTTCTCACAATAAGCCTTGAGATGCTTCACCTGATACTTTTCAGCCAACACTAAAAGGTCGCAGGCCATTTGCTCATCAAGGCATGCTTCAGCAGTGTACATGAAGTTGACAAAGGTGCGAAGCGCATCATACGATGCATCTCTAATCTTAATGATGCGACTTCTGCTCTCTTTCATCTCATTCTTAAACATTGCTTTAAACACGGGAGAGCGACTAACCTGGTGACATAGGACCAGAAGTATATGTAAACACTAAAATTTGTGAGTAGTAATTCCCCATAACATATCCCCCATCACTGGCATGATGAGTATGAGAATACTGCATATGCTCAAACTGAAACAAATCAAACAGCTAGTTGAACCTCTATTCCTTGCCAGTTCAAATTACTCCTATTCATAAGGGCATGTAATGCGATACAAAAAGTCCAGTCCCTAGAACATGCTAAACATATCTACAACAAATGGGACAAACTGAATAATACAGTCTGATTTGGGATAAAATCATCTTGGCCTATGCAGACACATGTGCCCGTTGTTGAGACAAATCATACATATTCCGGGCAGGAACTTGTGAGTATAAATTATGTGCTAAGTATATTGTCAATCATTCAAGTGCTACAGCTCTGGCATCGTGCTTTCCATATGAAATGCAGAAGGAACAACATATGTTGACCACGTTTCTCGTTTAAAACAACAGACAAGTAAAAACTGCCACACCACAAGAAACTTCAGCAGGATTCTGAAAAGAATTCAGCAAGAAGAACCTTAGATCTTCCCAGGCCTAAATAAAAGGATACAAAGAGAAGATTTGGCCGGCTTACCGGCATGCCCTCTCTCGCAGGCACACACCCGGGGACAGGGAATACGTAAAAACAACATAGGCACATCAGGCACACGGTAAATACCCCCTAGCTATAATTACTCTATTCCAGACTAGTACCCAAATATGTTCACCGTTACCATTTCACATCAATCGCGTACAGGACAAGCCAAAAAGGATATTTCCCAATCGTTAAACAAAAACACAAAAGCCGATCCGATCAATCTATTCTATGACATGTTGGCATTCTAACAAACAAGAAACAAAAGCACAAACAGAGAGAAAATAAAATAAAATAATGGTGGACAAAAATTGACAAAAAAAAAAGTAGGCATTGGCAGAGAGGCACGAGACTAACCAAAACGCCTTTATGGGCAAAGATGGGAGGGAGGGACACAATTGGGCCGTCATCGGAGACGGCCACCAAAGCGATGGGGATGTAGAAGCGAGGAGTAATGACTTGGCCGAAGGTTTCGGGCGGAGGCCAGGCTGGCAGGAAGTCAACTTTGGCCTTGAGATCATCGATCTCTCCCTTGAGCTCTTCCTCGATCTTTCTGGCCTTCTCGTGGCACTCCTTGCAAGTGCCGGCGTCGCGCGTCTCGTACTCCTTCCTGCACGATAGGCACCGCCTGCTCTCCGTCTCCGATTCCGTGTCCGTCTCGAGTCCCCAATGCTGTTGCCGTCTCATTTTCCTCGGTGCTCTTCCGGTCTTGGGCCTTTCTTTCTTTGTAATCTATGATTGCCAGCTATTCTCAATGTCAGTTCACCGCATGCTAAAAGTATATATATATATATTTTTCAATGTCGAGAGCTTTATGGATGCAGTACACAAATTTGTTTTTGCTTTTGTTTGATTGGAGGATGATTTACTTGTACGCGCACTGTTCTCAGTACCACTTTATATATATGTATATATATATTTGGCAACTTGTTTCCACGATATGTCTAGTCACCGTTATGTCAACTAGTGTATATATATATATATATATATATATATATATATATATATATATATATTTCAAGAGTGATTCTTTAGCCGTAGTTCTTCTATATACGACTAATATATATATATATTAAGAGTGATTCTTTGGTCACTGTTCTTTTACGCTATGACTGGAAGCTTTCACGATATGAATGGAAACTGTAAGCAGATTTTAATTTAAATCATATGGTAAATAATTTATTATTTTTTATTTATACCAATATATTAATTTTTTTATTATTAATATTTTTAAATCGTGTTCTATTAATTAAAAATATTTATTTGATAGTTATGTATAAATTATTATTTTTTAAATATGCACATTTTTGTTTATTAAATTTTAAAATTATTTTTATGAGTTAAATAACTTTTCAATTTTTATCTAGAAGTGAAATATTTGTCTATATAAAAAATAAAATATATTAAAAATTTAAAAAATAATAAATTTATTAATATTTTAAATTTAATAATAAAAAATAAAATTAAATATATTTTATTCTGCCTTATAATTTTTTATAATTCTTATTACATTATATAATAATAGTAAAAATAAAATTTATTTTAAAATATTAATATTTATATACAATTTAAAATAATTTTTTAATTTTTAAATATCTTAACTTTTTATTCTATAAAATACATACATCCACACATTATAAAATACCGCTACTGGCCATTCACCTGTCTGCCGTCGCCACAACACTCGGAGCAACATCTTTTACAAACAAATGTACAAGAGCAGAGAGGACAAGGTCAGGATCAGACTCCGCAAGTACGAGCTCTGCGACGAAGGCAAGCGAGAATATATACCGTGCTTGGACAATGCTGAAGAGATTAAGAGGCTTAATCTGAGTGGCAGTGTGCAGAAATTTGAAAGGCATTGTCCCAAGGAAGGCCGGGGCTTGGATTGCTTCGTGCCCAAGCCCAAGGGATACCGGAAGCCCATTCTGTGGCCGCAGAGCCGTGATGAGGTTTTTTTTTTTTTTTTTAAATTCTCTTAATGTGAGAAAGTGGTTTGTGGAATTTTTTTGACTTGTGGTTTGTAGGCGTAGATCAGGCATTATAACGAACGTTGAGAAATTTTTTGCCAAATTGGTTGGTAGGTACTCGAAAGTTGTCTCTAGAGTAACTCTGAGATATGATGACAGGTATGGTTCAGTAATGCTCCCCGCACACGCCTAGTTGAAGACAAGGGTGGCCAGATTCAATTTGCTCCGGAGCGGGGTGTTCCTGCAATGATAGCAGTGTTTGGTACACGCCGTTTGTTTTATCCAAGCCAAGCTTTTGATTTGATCCACTGTTCAAGATGTAGAATTGAGTGGACTCGGGATAGTACGCTTTTCGACCTACTAACTTTCCGAAGACTTAACCTAATGGATTTCATCTTAGGCATCCATATTCATTGTCCTTTTTCCTGCTGGAATGAAGATGGAATTTTTCTTCTTGAGGTGGATAGAATGCTAAGGGCAGGAGGATACTTCGTCCGGGCTGCACAACCTGTATATAAACATCAGGACAATCCACAAGAACAATGGAAAGGTGATCAAACGCACCTACTAAAACATCAACTGCATTTCTTTATTTTTATTTCCCATTTGCAGGGTGACTGTTCTCTGGTTTTGTGTCTATCTAGTACCTCTGAGATCAAACCCAATTTGTTGGCTGTCATCCTGCAACACATTGCTAAAGGTACAGATTTCACATTTAAGATTTCCTGAATTGATTTTGTGTATTGCATATGGACAGAAATGCTCAACTTAACTAGTCACATTTGCTGGGAACTTGCGAAGAAGGAAGGATATATTGCCATATGGCAGAAGCCTTTGAACAACAGCTGCTATCTGAATCGCGAAATTGGAGCGCACCCTCCATTATGTGAGTCTAATGACAATCCAGACGATGTTTGGTATGTCACGGTTCACACTTTTGACTTCACTTTGTTTTAGAGGCATAGGACCGCTAATGCTTCCCTGTTGACTGTTTGTTTCTACGCGTCTCCCTTTTGAGGAAATATGATCTGAAATTTAGTGCTCGAGGCTTTTATATGTATGTCATAATGAAAGCAAGAACTCCTGTACTTTTGCAGGTACGTCAATTTGAGAGCATGCATATCCCGACTGCCTGAGAATGGTTATGGAGCCAATTTAACCATCTGGCCTACACGCCTTCATGATCTGCCAGATCGGCTTCAGAGCATAAAAATGGTTGCCTCCATATCCCGAAAGGAATTCTTGAAGACCAATTCAAAGTATTGGCATGAAGTAATAGGTGGTTACGTTGCATTTATGCATTGGAAAGAGATGAATTTACGCAATGCTAGGGACATGAGAGCTGGATTTGGAGGGTATCATTTTCTTCTTACTATTTTGTCATGCCACTCAGCAGTAATTGATTTTTTCAAAGTTTTTTCTAAACGTTATTGAATTTATACTTACACAAACCAATGGCAGCCAACAATAGTGTGGGCTCAATATTTGGACATTCAAATTTTTGCAGATTTGCAGCGGCATTACTTGACCACCAGGTTGATTGCTGGGTTATGAACGTCGTCCCTGTTAGCGAATTCAACACGTTGCCTGTGCATGACTGGTATGGGCATTGCACATTTAGCTTACTGTTTTCACGCTTTTCTTCTTCTGACATTGAATTATTCCTGTTTCTCTAAATCTTAAGGGTCCATTCTCATTCTCATCCTTTAAGTTTGGAGAGACAAACTATGCTCGGGAATAATTTTGTGCACTTTCACGGTCATCTCTACAGAACAACTTTTATGAGAAGCAGAAGAAATTTTTTGGTCCGCAAGGATAAAGATCATACATGAGCATTTTAATCCAGACAGAGTCCAAGCTCTGTTGTGAAAGAGAAAAGAACCGCGATAAAAAGTAATATAGCTAATGGCATGATCTTTAACGTTCTTTTATATTCAGCCAACCCGAATTGCTGAGGTGCCAAAAAGAATGGAAACAGGGGAAGCGGACAAGAGGACAGCGTGAAATGAAACGGCGAAAAACAAAAAAACAAAAACTTAAATAACTTGTTTTGTGAAAAGATAAAAAGTGTTCTATATCTAATTTTTTTTCAGAAACTAATGGGAGGGTTTATGGAATTACTTTTTTTATCTTATGCACAATATTTGAAATAACGCAGCTTTTTGTGTAAAGAGAGTGCAATTTTTTCTCATGCAAGGTGCAAAATCTCTTAAGAAAATTGTATTATACCATATTATTTTTATCTATTGATGGTCATAATTGTTACAAAATGCTTATTAATTACACAAATTATGGACTCGCAAGACCTCGTTTAGAGAGATTAAACTTAGCATCTGTGGCAGTAACATTTGGCTAGTACGATATTATTGCGTACTCCAATTTTCCCTACTTTTTCCAGCAGTACTGCTGCTACTAGTTGAATCGTTCACTCAATCAACAATTGCTCCTCAATGCAATTAACAAACCCACGAAAACTGTTATTAAGACTTTATTATTTGCAACTAACTTCCTTTTATTTTTATTTGTTCTGTTCATGTTTATGGTCACACAAACGATCTCCAAATTAGGGAAAAAAAATGCTAAAGAAAAACTTGCGCTAATACCGGACCTGAAAAAAAGAGAAATCACACAGCCATATTTTTTTTGGTTCAATGAAAGCAACGTATTTGAAGTTTTCCCTTGCTCAGGGAGAGAAACACAATTATATACTCGAGGAAAACTTGGGTTGCCTACAGGCTATCGCTTCATGGGCGGGGATTCCTACGATCTGCCCTATTAACTTGTTTGGAGATGTATGCTTGACAAATCTGCAGTGCAAGTCGGGGATCCTTTTCCGCAAGCTCCTTATACTCATCCCCTTCGGTAAGCCTGTATATGTCATCTGTGATCAATCGCAATGATGCCTCTAACAGATTCTTCGCATTGTACTGTTGTGCAAAGGCATATTTCATCACGGAATTGTCCCATTTCAATTTCGACACCAAGAACTTCTCACAATAAGCCTTGAGATGCTTCACCTGATACTTTTCAGCCAACACTAAAAGGTCGCAGGCCATTTGCTCATCAAGGCATGCTTCAGCAGTGTACATGAAGTTGACAAAGGTGCGAAGCGCATCATACGATGCATCTCTAATCTTAATGATGCGACTTCTGCTCTCTTTCATCTCATTCTTAAACATTGCTTTAAACACGGGAGAGCGACTAACCTGGTGACATAGGACCAGAAGTATATGTAAACACTAAAATTTGTGAGTAGTAATTCCCCATAACATATCCCCCATCACTGGCATGATGAGTATGAGAATACTGCATATGCTCAAACTGAAACAAATCAAACAGCTAGTTGAACCTCTATTCCTTGCCAGTTCAAATTACTCCTATTCATAAGGGCATGTAATGCGATACAAAAAGTCCAGTCCCTAGAACATGCTAAACATATCTACAACAAATGGGACAAACTGAATAATACAGTCTGATTTGGGATAAAATCATCTTGGCCTATGCAGACACATGTGCCCGTTGTTGAGACAAATCATACATATTCCGGGCAGGAACTTGTGAGTATAAATTATGTGCTAAGTATATTGTCAATCATTCAAGTGCTACAGCTCTGGCATCGTGCTTTCCATATGAAATGCAGAAGGAACAACATATGTTGACCACGTTTCTCGTTTAAAACAACAGACAAGTAAAAACTGCCACACCACAAGAAACTTCAGCAGGATTCTGAAAAGAATTCAGCAAGAAGAACCTTAGATCTTCCCAGGCCTAAATAAAAGGATACAAAGAGAAGATTTGGCCGGCTTACCGGCATGCCCTCTCTCGCAGGCACACACCCGGGGACAGGGAATACGTAAAAACAACATAGGCACATCAGGCACACGGTAAATACCCCCTAGCTATAATTACTCTATTCCAGACTAGTACCCAAATATGTTCACCGTTACCATTTCACATCAATCGCGTACAGGACAAGCCAAAAAGGATATTTCCCAATCGTTAAACAAAAACACAAAAGCCGATCCGATCAATCTATTCTATGACATGTTGGCATTCTAACAAACAAGAAACAAAAGCACAAACAGAGAGAAAATAAAATAAAATAATGGTGGACAAAAAATTGACAAAAAAAAAAGTAGGCATTGGCAGAGAGGCACGAGACTAACCAAAACGCCTTTATGGACAAAGATGGGAGGGAGGGACACAATTGGGCCGTCATCGGAGACGGCCACCAAAGCGATGGGGATGTAGAAGCGAGGAGTAATGACTTGGGGGAAGGTTTCGGGCGGAGGCCAGGCTGGCAGGAAGTCAACTTTGGCCTTGAGATCATCGATCTCTCCCTTGAGCTCTTCCTCGACCTTTCTCGCCTTCTCGTAGCACTCCTTGCAAGTGCCGGCGTCGCGCGTCTCGTACTCCTTCCTGCACGATAGGCACCGCCTGCTCTCCGTCTCCGATTCCGTGTCGGTCTCGAGTCCCCGATGCTGGCTCTCCGTCTCCGATTCCGTATCGAACAGTCGTTGCCGTCTCATTTTCCTCGGTGCTCTTCCGGTCTTTGGGCCTTTCTTTCTTTGAAATCTATGATTGCCAGCTATTCTCAATGTCACTTCACGGCATGCTAAATATATATATATATATATATATTTCAATGTCGAGAACTTTATGGAATGCAGTACACAAATTTGTGTTTGCTTCTGTTTGATTAGATGGTCATTTACTTCCGTACTAGCACCGTTCTCAGTACCACTTTATATATATTATATATTTGGCAACTTGTTTCCACGATCTGCCTAGTCACCGTTCTTCCCACTAGTATATATATATATATATATATATGAAGAGTGATTCCTTAGCCGGCGTGCTTCCACAATATGACTATTATATATATATATATTTGACAACTTTTTTCCAGGATCTGCCTAGTCATCTTTCTTCTATAGTATATATATATATATATATATTAAGAGTGATTCTTTGGTCACCGTTCTTTCACTATGACTAAAAACTATAAGCGGATTTTCTAAAATTTGCTTTCAATTTAAATTATATAGTAAATAATTTATTATTTTTTGTCTCCACTAATATACTAATTTTTTTATTATTAACATTTTCAAATCGTGTTTTATGAATTAAAAAATATTTATTTGGTAGTTATGTATAAATTATTTTTTTGATAAATATGAACATTTGTGTTTATTAAATTTTAAAATCGTTTTCATGAGTTAAATAACTTCTCAATTTATATCTAGAAGTAAAATATATGTCTATATAAAAAATAAAATATATTAAAAATTTTACAATAATAAATTTATTAAAAATTTAATTTTTTAATAAAAATTAAAATTAAATATATTTTATTCTACCTTATATGTTTTTTTGTAATTCTTATTACATTATATAATAATAGTAAAAATAAAATTTATTTTAAAATATTAATATTTAATATAAAATTCAAAATAATTTTTTAATTTTTAAATAACTTAATTTTTTTATTCTAATATTTAACTTAAAATACATTCATCCACGCTTTATAAAACGATGAGTTTAATAATTTAGACTTATTTATCTACTTACGTGGGATGAGTATCAAAATGTAAATAATATTTTATTTTTTATTACAACGTAAATTATTCAATTTTCATATCTAAGATACAAACCTCCGATTTAACAAAGAAAAAAAGAATTAATATGTATTTATATATAAATTAAAAAGGGACCCACCAAATCCCCACCTGAATCTGAACGGCTGACACCCTCACCGCTACTGGCCATTCACCCGTCTGCCATATCCACAACACTTGGAGCAACATCTTTTACAAACAAATGTACAAGAGCAGAGAGGACATGGTCAGGATCAGACTCGGTAAGTACGAGCTCTGCGACGAAAGCAAGCGAGAATATAGACCGTGCTTGGACAATGTTGAAGAGATTAAGAGGCCTAATCTGAGTGGCAGAGTGCAGAAAGGCATTGTCCCAAGGAAGGCCGGGGCTTGGATTGCTTGCTGCCCATGCCCAAGGGATACCGGAATCCCATTCTGTGGCCGCAGAGCCGTGATGAGTTTTTTTTTTTAATTCTTTTATGGAAGAATCCTGTTTGTGTCTGGATTAATGACTTAACGTGAGAAAGAAAGTGGTTTGCGGAATTTTTTTTTGACTTAGTGGTTTGTAGGCGTAGATCAGGCATTCTTACGAACATCGAGAATTTCTTTGCCAAATTGGTTGGTTGGTACTCAGCAAGTTTTTTTACGGGAGAAGTACATTGAAATACACTACGTTTAAAAAGAATTCTTCCACTTATTTACATAAATAAAAAATTAATTAAATAATAAATTGATCAACTTAAATAATTACACAATAATATAATAATTTTTTACATAAAATTTTTTTAAAGTAAAGAAGAATTAATTTTATTATAATTAACAAGTTAATACAAAAAAAAATATAATCTAAATTACATAAAATAAAATAAATTAAAATAAAAATAAAAAATTAAATAAATTAACTAATATAAAAAATATTTTATACCAACGTGGCTTATAGAAACTCATATCACGATTCAATTATTAGAAACTTATATTTATATATCCTCAATCAACTAACCAAATTACAACTTGATCGGAGCACAAAAAAGTTATTAAATTATAAGATTGATTAAACTTACACGCAAAATAATTTCTTAAATTATAAACCATAAAATATAAATTAAAATTCACACTTATAATTTACATGAAAAATTAGATGTCCTTTATCTTTTTTTTTTTCAAAGTTTCCCTTTGCGTAAAAGGAATATCTAACAATTCTTGACCTCCTTACTATATAGAGGTGTTAACTATCCTAGCCAACAATCAACATAGTTTAAACTTTTTTCTTGATAATACCTTTGTCAACATATCAATAATATTATATTTTGTATGAATTTTTTCAAGTGCTAATTGTTTACTATCAACAACATTGCATATCTAAATCAATATATTTTAATCTAATATAAAAAGTCAAATTCTTATCAAAGTAAATTACACTCTGACTATCACAATATAACACATACTTTAGTTGCTCAAAGTCAAATTTATTCATGAATCTTTTCATCTAAATCAACTCTTTGATTGCTTTCGTTATAGTAATGAACTTTATTTCTATGATTAACAATGTAATACACTTTTACAACCGTGATTGTCAACTAAATGTACCCTCTTGCAAGAGTAATTATATAACTTAAGTAGATTTTATGAAGTTAATGTTAATAGTCAAATCTGAATTTGTGAATCGAGTAAGAATAGACATATCACTTTAAAAACAAAGTCTCAATGGACTTGCAAATATTTCATTATTTACTTTATTGCATTCCAATGCTTTTTAGTAGGATTTAAAAAGAATTGACTAATTTTGTCAACTGCATAAGTTATATCAAGCCTCATATATATTATTGCATACATCAAATTACTCATAACTGATGCAAAAAGAACTCTTTACATCTCTCTTTTTTTTTTTTTTTTTGTAAAAAGATATTGATTAATGAATAATTTAAAGTGTGTACACCAAAAAAATTATTTATCACTTTAACTTTATCCATGTTAAATCTTTAAAGTATCTTTTCAATGTACTCCTTTCAGGACAAATATAACTTTTTCGTTTTTCTATCTGAATGATTGACATGCTAAGAATATTCTTTTCTAATCCCAAGTCCTTCATGACAAAAGATCTGCTCAACTTTTAATTCAACTTGTCAATTCTAAAAGTATTACGACAAATAATAAATATATCATTAACATAAAATAATAAAATTATGAAATTATCATTAGCAAATTTTTGAACAAAAACACAATAATTAGATGTAGTCTTTTTATAGTCTTGCTCCTCTATAACAGACTCAAACTTTTTATTTCATTGTATTAGAGATTGTTTCAAACCATACAAACTTTTCTTCAACTTGTACATATAATTTTATTTTTTTTTATCTCAAAATTGTATGGTAGTTTCATATAAATCTTTTTTTCTAAGTCAACAAAGAGAAAAGTTATTTTCACATCTTTTTACTTAATTTCTAATTCATAACTATAAGTTAAATTCAATTCAATTCTAATGAAAGATATTTTCACCACCTATGAAAAGATTTCTTTAAAGTTTACGCTTTATTTCTGGCCGAATCCCTTGATAACCAATCCTACTTTCTACCGTGGATACAAAGCATTTTCTTCTTGTTTCACCCCGTAAATCCACCATCTTTTGAAAGCCCTTTTGACTGTAAATAACTTCACACTGTTGTATTAACCTAATATTCCTTTTCTAAGCCTTAGTGAATTTATACTTGCCCAAACAAATGGCAGCCAACTATCGTGTGTGCTCAATATTTGGACATTCAAATTTTTGCAGATTTGCAGCAGCATTACATGACCATCAGGTTGATTGCTGGGTTATGAACGTCGTCCCTGTTAGCGAATTCAACACGTTGCTTGTGATATATGACCGTGGACTTACAGGAGCAATGCATGACTGGTATGGACATTGCACATTTAGCTTACTGTTTTTACACTTTTCTTCTTCTGACATTGAATTATTCCTGGTTCTCTACATCTCAAGGGGCCCATTCTCATCCTTTAAGTTTGGAGAGACAAACTATGCTGGGAATAATTTTGTGCACTTTCACGGTCATCTCTACAGAACAACTTTTATGATAAGCAGAACAAATTTTTTGGTCCGCAAGGATAAAGATCATACATGAGCATTTTAATCCAGACAGAGTCCAAGCTCCGTTGTGAAAGAGAAAAGAACTGTGATAAAAAGTAATATGACTAATGGCATGATCTTTAACATTCTTTTATATTCAGCCAACCCGAATTGCTGAGGTGCCTTCAAAGGAGGGCTTTTAGAATTCACAGGAGTAAAATGAGGTCTGCGCGCTTGAACCACGGTAATTGGGAATAGCAGACTAAACTTGGGAACTCTGAATGCCGACATTGTGGTCTAGAACAAATTCCCATAAGAAACTGGCTTTTTCGAGAATGCAGTGATCAAAAAGTTAATTTGTGGTTTGGCCTTTGCCATCGATCTGCTGATACCAAATTCTTCATCTTCAACCTGGAACTTTAGTAATCTAAAGTTTCCTTTTTCCTCTTAGATGCGAGCCGTTTGATACTTATCCCAGAACATATGACCTATTGCATTGTTTTCGCACCACGACACAGCCGAAGGTCCCCATTCAATCTGGAACGTTTTGGTCAGCCATAAAAGTATGACATGAGCTTCCTGTTTTTGCCTAAAACAGATGGGAATCTTTACCGAAAGACGGTGCAATTTTTATATGTAATTATACCGCAGCATCCAGTTATAAGAAGTTAAATATATATATATATATATATATATATATATGGCAAGGTTTCGGTTATCTCCAGTCATCTTGATGGTTTCTCAGCATCCTCGCCTCACCTGCACACCCGCATAAGCTTTGGATGCTTGAATAACTGATCTACAGCTAGCTTCTTGACTCAGGCATTTAAGCTATGTTTTTTTGTTTTTTTTTTGATAGATAACCAATTTATGAATGCCCGCCAAAAGGAATGGAAACACAGGAAGCGGGCAAGACGACAGCGTGAAAAGAAAAGGCGAAAAACGAAAAACAAAAGCTTAAACTTCTTTGTGAAAAGAGAAAATGTGTTCTATATCTAGTTTTTCTCTTAAGCCAACGCAACTCTTTGTGTAAAAAAAGTGCAATTTTTTCTCTTAACCTTGCTCAGGGAGATACACAAAAGATTATAAACTCGAGGAAAACGTTGGTTGCCTACAGGCTATAGCTTCATGGGCGGATATGACCTGCCGTATTAACTTGTTTGGAGAGGTATGCTTCATAAATCTCCACTGCAAGTCGGGGATCCTTTTCAACAAGCTCCATATACTCCTCCAGTTTGGTAAGCTTGTCCATGTTGTCTGTGATCAATGGCAATGATGCCTCTAACAGATTCTTAGCATTGTGCTGGTGTGCAAAGGCATAGCTCATCACTGAATTGTCCCATTTCAATTTCGACACCAAGAACTTCTCACAATAAGCCTTGAGATGTGTCACCTGATACTTTTCAGCCAACACTAAAAGGTCGCAGGCCATTTGCTCATCAAGGCATGCTTCAGCAGTGTACATGTAGTTGACAAAGGTGCGAAGGGCATCATATGAGACATCACTAATCTTAATGGTGCCACTTGTGCTCTCTTCCATCTCATTCTCAAGCATTGCTTTAAACACCGGAGAGCGACTAACCTGGTAACATAGGACGAGAAGTATATGTAAAAATTAAAATGTGTGAGTAATAATTTCCCAGAACATATCACCCCATCACTGGCATGATGAGTATGAGAATACTGCATATGCTCAAACTGAAACAAATCAAACAGCTAGTTGAACCTCTATTCCTTGCCAGTTCAAATTCCTCCTATTCATAAGGGCATGTAATGCGATACAAAAAGTCCAGTCCCTAGAACATGCTAAACATATCTACAACAAATGGGACAAACTGAATAATACAGTCTGATTTAGGATAAAATCATCTTGGCCTATGCAGACACATGTGCCCGTTGTTGAGACAAATCATACATATTCCGGGCAGGAACTTGTGAGTATAAATTATGTACTAAATATATTGGCAATCATTCAAGTGCTACAGATCTGGCATCGTGCTTTCCACATGAAATGAACATAAGTTGACCACGTTTCTCGTTTAATACAACAGACAAGTGAAAGGTGCCACACCTCAATAAGAACCTTAGATCTTTCCGGGCCTAAATAAAAGGATACAAAGACAAGATTTGGCAGGCTTACCGGCATGCCCTCTCTCGCAGGCACAGACCCGGGGACAGGGAATACGTAAAAACAACATAGCCACAGCAGGCATACGGTAAATACCCCCTAGGTATAATTACTCTATTCCGGACTAGTACCCAAATATGTTCACCGTTCCCATTATGCCATTTCACATCAATCACGCACAAGCCAAAAAGGATATTTCCCAATTGTTAAACAAAAACACAGAAGCCGATCCGATCAATCTAATTCTATGACATGTTGGCATTCTAACAAACAAGAAACAAAAGCACAAACAGAGAGAAAATAAATAAAATAATGGTGGACAAAAAATTGAAAAAAAAAAAGTAGGCATTGGCAGAAAGGCACGAGACTAACCAAAACGAATTTATGGGCAAGGACGGGAGGGAGGGACCCAGTTGGGCCGTCATCGGAGGCGGCCACCAAAACGACGTCGGTGAAGGAGGGACCAGTATACCTACTGACTTGGTGGAGGTGGTAGTGGTGGCGATGGAGCGGAGACCAGAATCGCAAGAAGTCAACTTTGGCCTTGAGATCTTCGATCTCTCCCTTGAGCTCTTCCTCGGTCTCTCTCGCCTCCTCGTAGCACTCCTTGCAAGTGCCGGCGTCGCCCGTCCCGTACTTCTCCTTGCACGATATGCACCGCATGCTCTCCGTCTCCGATTCCGTCTCCGTCTCGGATCCCCGATGCTGGGCTGCCGCATCGAACCGTCGGTTCCCTCTCATTTTCCTCGGTGCTCTTCCGGTCTTCGGGCCTTTCTTCCTTTGGAATCTATGATTGCCGACTATTCTCAATGTCACTTCACCTTAGGAAAGCATGGGGTCCACATCCTGTCAACAACCTATCTTGTTTTTTCAGAAAGGCCGATTAATAGATCAAAAGAAGTAAAAAAAAAAAAAAAGTAATTTTTTTGCTTTAAAATTTCCGTATTTTTTTTTTATGATCGCTCTAAACAGATTCTTAGCATTGTGCTGGTGTGCAAAGGCATAGCTCATCACTGAATTGTCCCATTTCAATTTCGACACCAAGAACTTCTCACAATAAGCCTTGAGATGTGTCACCTGATACTTTTCAGCCAACACTAAAAGGTCGCAGGCCATTTGCTCATCAAGGCATGCTTCAGCAGTGTACATGTAGTTGACAAAGGTGCGAAGGGCATCATATGAGACATCACTAATCTTAATGGTGCCACTTGTGCTCTCTTCCATCTCATTCTCAAGCATTGCTTTAAACACCGGAGAGCGACTAACCTGGTAACATAGGACGAGAAGTATATGTAAAAATTTAAATGTGTGAGTAATAATTTCCCAGAACATATCACCCCATCACTGGCATGATGAGTATGAGAATACTGCATATGCTCAAACTGAAACAAATCAAACAGCTAGTTGAACCTCTATTCCTTGCCAGTTCAAAATTC